>CM046868.1:24332722-24932722 GCA_025617745.1 Heliocidaris erythrogramma | reverse complement strand
AAAACCCCAAAATAGACGAAACTAGGGATGTATTGCAGAATTGCACTCGGCCTGAAAAGAAGCTATTACACTGGCAAAAACAATAATGTACAGAATAATTTGCCTGGAACAGAAGTTATATTATCTTTTCTTATCTTCCTGTTGTAGAGTATTTTAGGCCTATACACTTCATACTAAATGGAGAAGGGGAGGGGAAATCCCTTACACACCCATCGCATTCCTCACACCACGGAGACATCTAGCCATTTAGGAGGGGGTTAGAGTTAACGAGGCAAGATTTTCTCGTAATCAACACCCTACCGTAAGATGAACAAGCATTGAAGGGCAAATCAATGCAGCTCCTCCAAATATGTAAAGGAGCCTTATCGAGCTGGGGGCAACCAATCCAACACTGTATCAGGATATTTACCTCCTGTTGGGTTGCTACCCCCTTTCACACTGGGAAAACGATATGACGTATTGAACGAATGCCATAAGCAATCAAAATTTGTTTTTATGTGAATGAACCACAGACACTTTTTGAATGTCAAACAATGTTTTAAATGAGAACCAATTAATTACATGTACAGGATTAAGCAGTTAGGATGTATCAGGCACTGCCAAGCATGATGACTTTGTCGGGCTTTACTCAAGGTTAATGATGTAACAAATATTTCTCAATTATATGAACTTCCCATTTCACAATGTTAATGTACTAATACTGTACATCAAGATTAACTATGTGAATAGTGCTGCACATGTGTATGGGATACAGAAAACCTTTAATATTCAGACTTGATCCATCTGTTTCATGTGAAAAGGACCTTGCTTCTCAACCACTCACTCATCCGTACTCGCTTACCAAGACACTCTCTCAATTCACTAACTTGCTCATTTACTCACTCACTCACTTACTCACTTATTCAATCATTCATTCACTTACACACCCACCCACTCTACAACATACATCTACATGTACTCACCCCACTTCCCCACTCACTTTTCACCCACTCACTCACCCACTCACTCACCCATCCACTCATTCGCATACACACACACTTACTCACCAACTCATCTATTCAACTCACCCACTCACTCAATCACTCACCCACTCACTCAGTCACTCACTCACTCACCCACTTACTCAATTCACTCACTCACTCACTCACTCAATCAATCAACACACTTACTTGTTATCAGTCAGACAACCAATACATAGACAAAGTTTGCAGGTAGCATGAGATGCATTATATTTGGACTCATTCACTATACTCAAGTTCTTGGAGATCATCATCAGCAGATGTTAACATCTACAAAATTGGAAAAGAGTCATGTTATGCCTGTCAATAGTTCGGTATGCTACTTGCAATCTTTACAGTTTGTTTAGTTACATCCTAGTGAAGAAAGGACATAGCGACCGGAATAGAATGAGTGTGTGCCTATATCATTAACTGTCTACACTCTTCTCAAGTTCACTCACAATATTGGAAATCAGCAATTTCTGATCATCATTTCACAAATTCAAGATATGCAAACATGACATGGTAAATATACATATGTCAGGTGTGTCTGTAATGTTCTCCTGAAAGATGACAGTTTGTCTATATCCTTCTCTCACTGTAATTTTTAAATCACATTTTCTCTCTCTGTCTCTATTTATAGTTTAATTTCTTTGTCTCAGCCCTTGCTTGTCCATCTCTCTTTCTCTTTGCATCTCTCTTCCCCTTACTGTCATCTCAGTGACTCTCCCTCTTCCTTTCTATGTCTGTCATGGCCCACCCCTTTTACACCATCATCATGGGGTGGTCTTCAGGGGTGGTATTCTGAGATTTGTTTTATCTTGATTTTAGCGAAATAATTTTAATTGTTATTACAAAATGTACGCCTATGGCACATCATTGGTTAATGACTGCGCAAAAGTGGCTGCGTACGCGGAATTCATCTGCGCAAACACCAATGAAATGTTGCAGTTTAAAATCTGTTATGACAATTAAAATCTTTTCACTAAAATCAAGATAAAATAAATCTCAGAATACCACCCCAGCTTACCAAAACATGGATCATTGTGGAGCTAGTATGAAAGGGACCTATGTATGTCTGTCTGTCTGTCTGTCTGTCTGTCTACATCTGTCAGTCTGTCTTTCTGTCTCTGTCTGCCTCTCTCTTTCTCTCACCCCTCCCTCTCTCTCTCTCATCTCTCCGTCTCTCTCTCTTTTCCTCTCTCACTCCCTCTCTCTCTTCTCTTTCTCTTTCTATCTCTCTCCACTCTTTCCTTCCCCTACATCTCTCTCTCTCTCTCTCTCTCTCTCTCTCTCCCTCCACTCTCTCTCCTCCCCCTCCATCTCTCTGTCTGTCTCTGATTGTACCTACATGTACATGAATATCTTTGTCATCTATCTTCACCTTTTCTCCTTCTATCTTTTCCTATCTGTCCAATCTTACATTCGTCTACAGTCCTTTCCATAGCAAGCATACCTTCATGTTTATTTTTGCACATGTAGTTTTCTCCTTCCCTCAAGGGTAATAACACAAAATTGGATGTATTTCATGATCCATGGTGCCAGCCCAACCTCACTGTATGTTTACAGGATTATAATTTTGACATAGATCTTTCATCGATCAGAATGTGAGCAGTCTGGGGACCAAAAGGTACTATGATTTTTGTCTTCATCTACACGGATGTATATGTAAGGTATCCATTTGGTAAGACAATGATTTTTAAAGAAGAGATATTTTTAAAATAATCATCGGGACTTACAAGGTTTACAGTAATAAATGTCTTAAATGGATAATCGTATAACATTGTGTGTAAAACTGTTAATTATGATTACAAGAGAACATAATTCCGGTACGATAAGAATATGTATCATGTTACTTTTCTTACAAAATATGTCAAAATCATATGTTCATGTAGATTAATTGCTCAACAGCGAAAAGGGAGATTCAATCTTGTGAAATAATTGGGATTTTAATTATGTAGATAATGGCATGATGAAATAACCTAAAATATCCTTTTGAATTATAATAACAAATATAGTTAAAGTGCACATATTTTTTTTTTCTTGGAAATACATTGTACAACAAAAAGTTACAATATTATGAAAAGGCAAAGCCTGCACAAAGCCAAAACTTAGCCTTCATTACCCCAATTTCTTTTTTTTTTTCTCTCTCTCTCTCTTTTGCACACCCACTACCATTCTATCTTCCTCTCATCTGCATATATCTTTTTCCTTTTTAACCTGTTTTTCTCATCTTTTATTTTCTTCCACTTTTCTCCCTTCAGCATCAATATCATCAATCACTATTTATATTCCCAAGCCGCTGGGCAGACCAAGGTTGTCATCTTTATAAAGAGAAGATGCATTCAACTTGTGGCAATACCCATAATATTGCAATTTAGATGAATTGGCACTCCATTTTACATTTAGTAGACCAACATCTACAAGTACATGTACATCATTTAGCCAGAAGTTCTCAAAAAAGGTTACATAGCAAGAGGATATACTGTAGTGCACATACTCTAATATCTGCCCCTTAAATTCCAGAATAGAACTGATGCATTGTGCTATTAAACCCCAACTCTCCTTTCTGCATTTCAAACATCAAAATAAATGAACCTTACCACAATATTTTGAATAACACAAAAGACCAATAAAACTTTTCTATTAAAGGTATTGAAATGCATTTTGATGGAGCAAAAATGTGAATTGCATGTCTTGCATACATAGTGGAATTTTTACGACATACTATTTTCAACACACAAGCCATATGACAAGGTCTTTTTACACATATTATAAAAGAAGTTTTCAATCAATCATCTTTATCAACCAAACTATAGAAGCTCCTGTTTAAATCGTAAATTTAATCATCTTGCAAAAAGACCTCAAAGCAAGCGGAGAAAAATTGCTCAAAGATACATTTCCTTTATTGAATTTATTTCTGCCCTGATGTTGATGTACCATTGACATCAGTACACTGTAAACACTGCAACCTAAAATCATTTATTTTTTCTCAAAACATTTCCACGAAAAGGAGCTAGTACGGGGGGGGGGGGGGGGGGGGGGGGGCTTTAGTGTGTTGATTGTTACACTGACATGGGCAAATGGATATTTTATAGATCGAAATATTTGTAAAGATAGGTCTCAAGTTTACGAGGGTGGCATTCTTTTTTCATAACAGTAGCTCTCATAATTTCACTCAAGGGGGCTTTTTCAGTATTTTCGGGGGCACATTCACCCTCCACCCTTGTGTATTCTGAGTCCTTTTACAAAACAATGTAACTTTAGAAAGAGATACAGACTCAAACAAAAGGGAAACATTTGACATTAGCTGACAGACAGCCTTACGGCATGACCTAAATAAAGCATGTAACAACATAGCCTGAGCAGTGCAATGAAAGACGTGTCCATTTCACCCTGACAGAAAGAAAGATGGAGGCCAAGAAGCAGTAGATGGCACAGGTTTTCAGGTGCAGGGTCAAGTTTAGAGACAGGCAAACTCTAAAATGCCTTGAAACAATACACTGTAAACTAATGTTTCTTCAGCAGGTTAAAGGGAATCTTGAGTTCTGGGAAAGGTGAAAAATAATTTGTGAGCTTCTCATTCCTTTTATGTCAATTTGGAATAACATCATAGTAGAAACATACCCTGAAAAGGATTGCTCCTCAAATGCTCTTATATTCCAAATATGACAAGAAATAGCTGTAAAATTCATGTCACATGTGTGTGTAGTCCCGTATACCCATTTCTGTGTGCAGTACATGTGCTTTTCAGAGAGATTGGGTCAATTTCTTATCTATTTTGATGATTTCAAAACAACAGGGTATAAAACCATTCATATGTAGACATGGTCAACCTTTCCCAATTCCTTTGAGATAGTTTCTTTCACAATATAATTGCATGACCAGAACTCTACTTTATCTTTAAGTCATGTTCCTATTCAAGAAACGAAAAAATCATATAACCATGTACCTTACTACAAAGTATAAAGTAAAGTCAGTTTCTTTTCATTTAGGACAGAAACACACACATGTATCTTAAAGACTTAATCTGTATCTATCACTGAAATAATGCTACAGTCTCTGCATAAATTAGTACTGAACAATGAAAACTCTGTAGAGGAATCTGCATTATATCCACATTGAGCATGAAATGGTTCAATTTTTATTTAAAATCACAGGCTACAAGAAAGTTTATTCTTCAAGAAATTGTATGACACATTGCAACGCACAACGCAGATATGAAATTCAAACTTCTAATCAAAGGCAGCATCTGCTCATGCACTTGCAAGACACATTATACCTCACCAGTTCAAACATACTCCTCAAGCTACTACCTCAAGAAATGTTCTCTGACAATGTAAACAAGAATGTCAAACACTTATACTTGAAAGAATACCACCTGAACAGCCCTAGCACATCTTCAATGACATGCTTGGCTCTATTAACATGAGTAAAAATGTTTGATATCCATATAGCCAGAAGAGACACAGAGAGCATCTTCACTGACTGGCTTAATCCTTCAAACTTGTTAAACAATGTTCGATCAAATGAATTACTCCTACATGTACCATCTGAACAGATCTAGAGCATCTTCACTGACTGCCTTTGCCAATCCAAACATGTAACAATATTGTAGTTATATTCATTTCTTCTGAACAGGTCCAGAACCAAAACATCTTCCTCCAGTTGATCTACATGAACTCCTCAAAAGCATTGGTGTTCAAGTTCAAGGACACTATCATGACTGTTCTTGGTGACGGGAGTAACAATTACTTGCCTTTGAACCTCAACATAAATTTATCAATGTTTCATACAGTGATTTATTCAGTCAATCTGAACAGACCCAGAATATCTTCCATCCCTTGATCTACCCCTCCGAGGCATTGGTGTCCAAGTTCAAGGACACAGTCATGACTTTCTACAATGGTGGAGTGACATAAGATCAGATTTGCCTGGCAGAGTTTCTTCCTCAAGAAGAAAGAAAAACTGAAATCTGCATTAGATTTCCAATCTTGACAAGAGCACAGCTTGAATTTCATGTCAATGCTACAAGTTTTTATACAAAACTTTACCTTGCTCTGTTTATTCAAAATGCTGCTTCCAACTGACTTACAAGTGCACAAACTTCACTTTTGTACAATTCTCCATATACCAGTGTGTAGTCTTTGACAATCTTATTTACTGCAGTATCTTTGTAAAGTGTAGGATGATGTTTTTTTTTTTTTTAATTTCTCATGTTCTTGGCTAACCAAATCTCTTGCTAGCTTAAAGGTATCTTGAAAAGATGTAGCGGTACATGTACATCTATCTGGGCCCTGTTTCATTAAAAAAATTATCAATATCAACTGCCACAAATTTGCTCTCAGCCAATCAAATGCAATGGTTTCAGTAGCTTATAACAATTATAACTTGTTATTAATAAAAAGTTTTATGAAACAGGGCCCAAGTCAAGCAACTTATCTGCCACTGAATATCACCAATTATCAAGGCTTCTTGGTACTATTTCTCAGATCAATTAAGGGTGAATAAAACCAAACAAACAAAAAAGTTTAAAACAGTCTAGTGCTGGTCATCATTCATAACTCTCTTATTCTTTGTCCGATTTCTTTCAAACTTTCACCATCCTGTTTATCTCATTTTTCTCCTTTCACTCAATCAGCTTTTTACAAAGGTTGGATTGCCCCTTCAGAAACAAGGAAAAGTCTTCTGCAGCAGTTTTTAAGGTCACCTGAGGTGACTGCAAGCAACATAAACTAGTCTGTGTCATCCAGACCCTAAATTGGCTCCATCCCTTAAAAGGCCTAGAGTACCCTGCCTTGCTCATATGAAGTGGTTCCTAACACAAAAATTCCTAACAAGTCTAGAACTTGCAATCACCAGGAGATCATAAAATTGCTTTTGTACTTCTCTGCTGCAGTCCTTTGTGTAAAGTGAGTTTCTCCCTCGCAATTTGCAAACTTACATTATAAACTTAAAAAGTCTTCAATATGAGTAACAGAATTCCTATTTATTATTTGGCAAATTCCGTTCGAAGCTCTAATGCACCTTCCTCTTTCACTGGATTCTCTTATGTCAATTCTTTCAAAACGGGTAAGGAAAATCAAGGAGTAACTCCTTGGGAAAACAACATTTTGATGGAAATGGATAAATATTTCTAATTAATCTAAATTGTTCATCCAGTATACTAGAATGGTCCTTACATTCCCTCATCATCATCATGAAGGGCAGTATCTCCTATTCATCACATTAAGCTTCAGTCCATAAATATACTCTGACAAACAACCCCTCTCATAAGTTGCTAAGTCGCTAGGGACAACCTATATCTAACAGTGATTTATTACAGACATATTTGGCAAAAAGTTGCAGTTCTCTGAGCTATGGTAGAACACGGCCAAGAGATAGGGTGAAGTCCTGTAGCAGCAACATAATTTGTCTCTTTTTTTTTTCATTATTTGGAAATTATCTGCTTTTTGATCAGGAATATCTAATCATTTTCTAGAAAACAGCTCCAATAAACCTACTTGAATGTTCTAGAAGAATAAAATGGCTTCCCAAGAATGAAGGATGTACCCCTCCATTCCCTTGGAAAATTGTCAAATAGAAAGTAGAAAGATACCCTTTTTATTTTTTTTTAAAAGGTAAAATAATTTCACTCCAACGTATTATATATTTGCCTCAACACTTAAAATTAATTCTGGTATTAGAATAGTAGGCCTACTATTCTACAGTCCACAAAAGCTACAATAAAAGTACTCTGCACATATGGCATTGTGGGGTCTGCAATGATAAGCTAATCCCAGTGATTGATATACCAATAACACAAGTTCAGGGTCTATCACAGGGGTTCAATATACAACTGCCTTTTTTTACCAAAAGATTTCTACAATATACATTTTCTGATAATTTTTAAATGACTCTACAATGGGCTGACAAGTGAACAAACATATTGAAATAAATTTCAATTTTTTGTTAGCTTTTCCACAGTCAGTACTCAAACCAAGTACAGTTAGACTAATGCAATTAATACCTTCATATATGACTAGTAACTACTTATTCCTTTTAAGAATAATTTTTCCATGTACAAAATGTTTGTTTGTTTAAGATATCCATCCCTGTCTACACTTTCTTTCTTTCTCTGACTAGCAAAATATAGCTGAGAGGCAGAAGGGCATAAGCTCTTTTTAAGTTAATGCCTTTCTGACACTCAGCAGATGGTCATACATGATCGACTTCCCCTTCGTACATACAGGGCCTCGTTATTCTTCACAATTCAAATTCTGCATAATTGTAATGAGGAACTAAGATGGATACAAGGAGGTGACTTGCTTATAAACACAAAATTGTGAAAAAATTAAAACATAAATGTAAATTTTTATGGCTACCGGGGTATACTGTTTCAACATGTTTTATCAAATTCTGCTGGTAGATGTTCCAAGGTCAAAATGTCTTTTTGTCACACAACAATGATAATTGATGACATAATGACATGCATGAATTCAATGACACCCAGTAATAATCAATTATGTCACTAAACTGCCCTTGGAGAGGTATACATGTAATATCTAATTACTGTCAAACCAGAAATTGTTGCAACATAAAAACTTTCTCCAATTGTTAATGACAGCCAATTTGGCTGCAAGATATTTCACAAATTGCAATAATTTTATGTTGTTGCAAATGTGATTTGATTAATTCGCGGCATGAAACCTTCGCGAATCTTGACCAAATCTTGACGAAATTCACAAAAATTCACATGAAAATTTTGGGTTTTACAGTATACAGTCTCCTTTAATTCATTAAACACAACTGCTCTAATTATGATCTAGTACACGTAAAACAGCAAACAAAACCTTATGCAAATAAAAACCACAGAAAAATGTAAAATGGGACAACATTTCCTCATAGTTATTGGTCATTGAAATACTCCATACATTGTATTCTTACTTCTTTAATTACTCAGCAATTATACTTCATGATAAATTAATTTGGCAAATAAAAATCATTCAGAAAGTATTAAAAATTAATGGAATTCTGTTGGAATTAGATTTTCATGACCAGAACTCAATGTCAAGTTCACACAAAACTGCTGCCAGTACAGAGGACTTCTGGCTTTCTGGAAGCAATGGATTTGTTGTCTATCTGGTAAATATCATATGTCTTCAACTCCAACTTTGTGTGATTCAGACTCTGATGTCCCTTGAGATGAAGAGGTCAGAGAGGAACACCTGAAAACACAGCAGCTATATGTAGGTTCCTAATCATCAAGATATTCCATACTGACATTAGCTTGGCTCCTGAAAGGAAAAATTAACCCATGGACTTTTGCTGAAAATGTAGGACTATTTCAAATAGGTTCCATCCTGTTTCCTCTCGGGCTAGTTATTCAATGTGTAATTACCCAATGTCTTTAATAATAAAATTTGGCTGAACCAAGTAGGTATGATGGCTGATTTTATGTGTATGTCAAGAAACTTTTTGCAAGTGGCAAAAAAATATTTTTGCAAGTGATGAAAATTCAGTATATTGGTTTGCTGATTTGCGGCATGCATTAACCTTTCATGAATACAAAAGTGGCAAAAATTTCTGGTGTTACAAGAGGGGAATGTCCCTTTATGGACCTCATTGGGGGGTAGGCCTACATCTAGAGTTCTCTGAGAAGGGGGCAAACTTTCCAAGGAGTCCTAGGAGTCACGGGATGCAGGACCAGGACCTTGTTTTGGGTGTGACTATCTTCAATATGAAGATGCATTTCCCCAAAATATTCTCCAATATTTCATGCAGTAACCATGGTAACTGGAAGTAATCTAAAGCAATTGTGAAATTTGTGCACACGTATCGTATCGTAATCTGAATTAGCCAGGTTTTACAGCTACAAATAACAACTGCCAGACAGGATGTTTTCAATTCCTTCATCACCATGCATGCCTACAGTCTCTACTAACTCTTCCTTCTCAAATTACATTACATTACCTTAAATTAAAGATAGGCCACACAAGAGCTAGTGGTTGATAATGTGATACTAAATTGTGTGTGAAGGATATATGCTAATGGTCTGGATATATTTTGTGGTATATAAACTCAAGGACGGTCCTTCAAGACACTTATAAACAGTTTCTGTTGCTTGCCACTACTGCAAAAGAACACTTTTGAATACAAGCACCTCTTTGTAAATAATAACTCAAATAAAGCAAAATAAATTTGTACAATAAGATGTACCTTAAATAGGACTTCATATGCAATTTCTCATCTCTCTTAGATTGTCCTATAAACCTCTCACTTGCAAAATCATCGTAAGCTTTACGTGAGATCAAGCTGGCTATGTTTAAAGTTAGTTTACAGACTCCAATCCCCCATTGGCAGTTGGCTCCTACAATCAAAGACTATGTGTGGTACTAAACAAGTAAAACTAGCTTTCAGACACATACTAAAGCTACGTTCATACATTATTTGTGGTTTCAAAACATTAAGTTCTCAAAACAATGACGAAGGTTCACACGGCCCTAAAAAAAGACGCCCATTGTTCCGAGATTACAAGTCGAACGATCATAGTTTAACATGAACAGAAAGCTCATCGTTAACAACGAGTTTGCTAGAACTGAAAGTCTGTCCAAACGGTCCATAACTACGAGGGAGGACCCCGCAGCTCATGGTTTTGGCATTATCTACATGCTCGCTTGTGGTTCTGGAAAGTACAAGTAAACTTACAGTTTCGAAACTACGGGTCTATTCCTACGGTCTAAAACTACAAGATAACTTAAAGTTTCGAAACTACAAACGAAACTTAAAGTTTCGAAACTACAAACGAAACTTAAAGTTTAGCTCCCTCCGTGTGAACCTGACTTAAATCAAAAGCATGACTGTAAGCTGACTTTTACAACCTACAGATCTTATGTAATGCGTGCACCACTCAACAACTTCATAAGGACAGCCCCATCAGGAAAAGAAATTATTGTGTTCTCATCATTTCATCTTATTTCAGTCTACATCTTTATCATCCTATTCCCACTCTGCAGTGAACTGGCTCAGTGATTTCGGGAAAGAAATCGTATGGAAGCTAGTGTATACAATGAGGATCGCGATATCGACGATGACCCCCAGGACGATAATTACATGTATTTTGATCATGAACGCTAAACTATAGATCCGCCTTGAAGTGAACTCAGTAAACAAAAGAAGGACTGAACATTCAAATGTTCTATTTTTCATGCGATCGATGCCATGCTCATGCTATACTATATGTTTATCCCTGTAGCTTCATGGTTTATCTATGTGCAAATTAGTTTAACTTATATTTCTGGTGATGGTACTTTTTATCTAAAGAAGAAAAGGGATATTGTGTTCTGATCATTTCATCTTATTTCAGTCTACATCTTTATCATCCTGTTCCCACACTCTGCTTTGTTTGTTTTCAGTCTCCTACCCTAATCTCTTTGCCTGTTTCCTATCTCACTTATCCCTGCTCCATCCAACCATACCTACTAATCCATTCCAGCTGTATATTATGTAACTACCCTGTGGATACACTGTGTATATATATGTAAGTTGTTAGTTGAATAAAGTTTCACTTGCAGTTTGATACTACATCACCAGTTCTTTGTCAGCAACCAGAGAACATAAAAGAAATCATCATAAACTCTGCATTTGAATGTTGACTGATATTTTTCTGATCTCTCGCAGCAAGTTCCAGGTGGGACATAAGTTTCACTGAGTGAAAAATTTGTACACACACATTAATTGGTAATTCTACAAAGTCTGGTGTATGTGAACTATGACACAATGCACATGTAAAGTGCCACGATTGTGTATTTAAAAAATCAAATGCATCATCAAGGCAGGCACAGGTCCTCATGAATACTTACATTACAGCATGTGGTTATTTCCCACAAGGTACATGCACAAAATGAAGTGTGCAGAATGAAATGGGAGGCAAGGGGTATGAGTCAATCGAATCACTTCAAGTCAGAGGAGAAGACTTCCTGCCACTTGGCACAACTTCAAACTCTGCATGAAATACAAACAGACTGGTACAAGAGATCAAAAAGCTTTGCGAGGAGCAGGTCGGCGGTACCATGGACCAACATACAGACGACTGCGCACATGCAGAATGACGATAATGCATTATGATAACCATATATCAAATAATTTCACTTGAAAGGAACATCCTCAAAATATCTCGTTCAGGAGAAATCCATTCATAACCATCAAATTATATGAAGCAGAAAAATCTCATTTGAAAGAGAATCAAGAATTCCTTCGACAATACTACACAAGTTCATGTACACAGTAGCGGCAAATGTCTAGAAATATGGTATAAGTTGGCATGAATCAGGTCTGAACTTATAATTATTCAGAGAGACGATTCATGCATGTACATGCAGAAGAATATCCAGAGCATTATCATTGTTTTACAAGTTAGAATGGATATAATGACTATTTATTTCACTTTAAATTTCTTAAGTTAATGAATATATTTTCTGTAAAATATGGGTCTTAAAACTGGGCCCCATCTTATAAAGAGTTGCTATTAATTTGAATCCATCGCAACTCTTTAATAATACAAGCCCTGATTTAAAATCACTTCAGATACTTCACAGACTATTATCAGACATCCCCGCATACCCAAAGCTTTTGATTCAATTACCAATACGGGAACAGCACAGCAACCACCCAAATATGATTTTTTTTTCCCCCCTCTGTAATGAAATTTTACACAGAATTACAGTGCCCTAGATGGACTGCTCACTTGAAATAAAATTCATGTCCCCGTCTCGCTTCAAATCCCACTCAAAATTACATACCTTTACCATAATGCATGTATGTACTGCATTCAGCCCACATTCATAGACAAATTCTCTTTGAAAGAGATAGGGACTACTTCAAAGAGTTGAGACCATTGTCACAATTTACAATTTACTTTTCCATCAAAATATAAGTTTCATACAATGATCAGAAATGTGTCTTCACATCCCACTTGCCACTAGATGCCGACAATTAACTCGGTACTGGTAATCACAACTACAGAGCCATTCAAAAGCGCAGTTATAATGACATCATAAAACTTGAAACACTTCATTGACAGCCTACTTGCATCACTTCAGAGGTAATTAACTTTCTCCTGCAGGAGCACGATTTACTCAATTAGCTCTATCCCGTAATATACTCCATAATCTGACTTATGGTTATGGCTCGTAACACTTGGATCATTGAGCAATTGAGGACAGTGCCCGAGATATCTCAGGTCGGGGTGTTTAGAAAAGGAACGTTACATCTAATTCCAATTATGTTCAACAGGTTAATGTAGACAGATTATCAATTGTGTTTGGGTTTTTCTGGGGGGGGGGGGGGAAGGCTGGAGTGGGGCAACCCAAGCAAATGCGCTGACACAATGGTCACACTCTGGTCAAATACTCCGTCACTAACTCATTTATGACAGTATCTCATCCTCAGGTAGCATTGTGAGATATATGGAAAAAGCAATTTGTTATACCAAAATAGAGTGTATTTAGCAAATTAATGTACATATCAAGCTTATATTCTGGGGAGGGGGGGCGTAGTTAAGTCAATGTGCTATCATAATCATACAGAACAGAACAGAAATACAAAATGGTAGGTCTTTGTTAGCCTAGAAAATGTTCAGTATGCCAACAGAATGGCATTCTATGTGTCAATAAAACATCAGCATATCCCCCACCTTTGGCTACACTAATGTATTCAGTCAATAAATGTATGATCAGTGAGCTCATATTAAATATCACAGGCTAATGTTTTTTTCTTGGGGAGTTTCACTTTCATTTATATCGAGGTCATAAAAAGTTGAAAATGACATTTTAGATCACTTGGCATCCATAAAGCTCTTTGGATCCCCAAGAAAAATAGGTACCAATGTATTTTTTTCAAGAGAATGGTAGTTAACACACAAGTTTTAAAAGTCAATGACGGTGTACATATTGGTCATAAAATGTGCAGATTTTTCAAGGCTTAGAAACACAGATAACCTAAAACAACTGATCATATGCTCACTGAAGATTAATAGTCATTGGCCAAAACATTATTTTATGAGGCAAAATACATAAAGGGTATGATTACTGTAGTATTTTGTGTCACCATCTCATTTAACAATCCCTGTAAAAGCAAATATAACCAGTATTTTCAACAGTAATAGTACCACTTAAATGTATTTCATTCATTGTTTTTTTTTTCTATTCATTAGGGTATCATCATAACAAAATTTGTAAGCTTAGAGATTTTGGATTATTCTTACCACCACAAGTTTTTCTTTTATTATGATAAATAATAATGCCACAATTTTGTGAAACTCTTTGTGGCATTATTATTTATTCATATTCTATATTTTTCTAGTGAAAATCCAATCATAAGAACCAATTATTCAATGTAATGTGGACTACACTGTTCATGTATAACAAAGGTTATTTACAGTTTGTTTTTCACCTTTCTAATATTTCATTCACATTAGTTTAATATGATGTTGGGTTTGATTCTACACTCATGAATCAACAGGAACATTGGCAGCATGTTGTCAACCCTTTTTGTAAAGGTCAAGGAACTGAAGTTGAACATTGTAGCCCTGACAGGCCTTTAAACATTCAACAAGAAAGGAGAATGTCACATTGAGGTTGTGCCAACATTGTAAATTTCCTTGCAGACGGTCTTTGCACTAGGATGTTCCCCAGAAACAACTTATTATAACACGTCCCAACAGTAATGGAGTACCAAGGAGTGTCTCTATGGGGGTTGATGGATGTTACACCTCCTCCTCCCATCCAAAATGAATAAACTTTCCTTTTCTTTCTTTTGCTTGCTTGTCAGAAAACTGTTCAGTTGGCAAAAAAAAGTTCTCTCTCTCTCTCTTATCTACAAATTTGAAAGTCAATCTGAGTACCCTTTTCTTTGTTGCTTGCTTGCTTGTTGGAAATCTTGTGGCATATTTTATTTACTAACCCCCTCCCTCTCCCCCATGTACAGTAAGGAGCTTACGAAATGGGATGGGAGAGTAACAGGACGGTAGAGTCTTGTTTTTCAATCAGTTACGTAAAAGTGGATGGCGACGCACTGCACAGTGTTCACGCCCTCGATTGTCAGTTATACAACAACAATACGGCTTCCCGTCCCCACTTTAGACCGGACGCTATATCGCCCGAGAACCGTCCTGAAATCAAACAAGGCGGAGAGATACTCGAAGTCGCGCATGTGCACACAGATATTTTGCTCTACTACACGTCTTCAAAGGCTCCCGTACTGAAATCGTAACCTTGTTTTTGCGTCCTTGGGGACGTGAA
This sequence comes from Heliocidaris erythrogramma, assembly GCA_025617745.1. Classification (NCBI taxonomy): domain Eukaryota; kingdom Metazoa; phylum Echinodermata; class Echinoidea; order Camarodonta; family Echinometridae; genus Heliocidaris; species Heliocidaris erythrogramma. Next base: position 24,917,445 of record CM046868.1, on the reverse strand, counting down.
GCGGTTGTGGGTGTGAACACTGCAGTGCATCGCCGTCTACTTTTTCGTAACTTGATAGAAAAACAAGACAGGAGAGTGCGAGGACCATCACTGTCGGTTAACTCTCCCCCGTCTTGTTGCGCTCCCGTCCCGTTTCGTAAGCTCCCTACTGTCTAGAAATGGCCCCTTAAAGGGAAATCCAACCTTAATAGCAAGTTGCTTTGAAAGAAAGAGGAAAAATCAGAGAAGCAGTTTGGTGAAAGTTTAAACGAAATCGGACAAGCAATAAGAAAGTTATGAATTTTTGAAAGTTGTAATCACTATACATATGGGAATTTCAAATTGGCCGTATAGGTAATGTCACTGTGATGTAGCTGTGGACAACTCCTCCATTCGCTCCAACACATAAAATGACTAAAATGTCACTTTTTTCAAAATGTTTTAATTAGTAGGATCTTTTTCTTTCATGAGGACCTATAACAATATGCTATCTCCAATATATTTTGAGTACTGCCCCGAGGGTAGAGGTGCTTCGGAGAAAACCGCAAATTAATGATAAATTTGTGTACGACAAATGGGAGAGTTGTGTACGACAAATGGGAGAGTTGTCCACAAGTATGTCACAATCGACTCACCAAATTGCCAATTTGAGATTCGCATAGATGTAGTGATCTCATTTTTCAAACATCCATAACTTTCATATTCCTTGTCCGATTTCTTTCAAAATTTCACCATCCTGTTTTTCTTATTTTTCTGCTTTCACACAAATCAACTTATTACCAAGGTTGGATTGCCCTTTAAAGATAAAGTTGAGTTCTGGTCATGTGATTGAGTGTGAAAGAAACTGTCTCAAAGCAATTGGGAAAGGTTGATTATATAGCACATAATAATTGGTGTATGCTGTAAGGTTTTGAAATCACCAAACTGAGAAGAAATTGACTCAATCCTGCTGAGAGTCAAATGCACTGCACACAGATGTTTGGCCCGAACATTTCTTCTGTTTCTTGGCATATTTTGAATGTGAAGGCTTTTGAAGAGCAATCCTTTTCAGGGGACATTTCTACTAGGATAATCTTCCAAACTAACATAAAACGAATGAGAAAGCTCACAATTTTATTTTTTCTTTTCCCAGAACCCAAGCTTCGCTTTAAGTACCCTTGCTAGAATGTAGTGGAGTAAGATAGGAAGTCTGTCTATTTCGTTTCAAGAAGCTTGCCAAAACTGTGTTACTTTATAGAGGCGTAATGATACTCAACATTGACTTTAAAAGTGACAGTTTCAGTTTCTGAGTCAAATTTTCAGTTGCCTAATATACATGTACCTTTCCAACAGATTGAATATATTTAGTGAAGTATCGGCGACACTTTCATGGCGGAGAAAGTGAATTGTAGGTTTAGTTTTTTAGGGTTACACCATGCAATCTTTCAAGGAATAAGAAATAAGAATAAGGAATCAGGACTCTTATTCCTTGAAAGATTACATGGTGTAACCCTGAAAAACTAAACTTACAATTCAGATTGAATATATCTAGAAATCTAGAAACATAAGGTTGAAACTAAATGTGCACACAAGAGTATGCATTATACAACCAATGGGAAAGTTCAACAGTATTTATACACTTCAGAGGTGAAGTAATAGATTTATACGTACTCTTTCAGACCACAGAGCACTATGTTCCATGTGTTTAGTTCTGTTACTTCTTTATTTTTCTATAAGGTATAAGGTACAATGTGCAATGTGAAAGGAAACGAGCCGACACCAATTTCAAATAAAACATCCTCATCTTTTTTCCTGTTAAATTCCTTTCAATAACACAATGTTAGCATGAATTTCCCACTTCAATGGACTATATATACCTTGACATTCATATACAGTTAACCTTGCATAGTTAAACCCCTTCCATTTCTTTCAAACTTAATGCTTAATAAGTTAAGTTTTATTCAATGTTATGTATTATTAATTTTGTCTTAATGTTACGTTATGTATTATTAATTGTATTAATGTTATATTAAGTACTATCAAGTTTGTAAACGTTAACGCTGTGATATCGTTGTACTATGAAGAGGGTACCAAATGCTGGTTATTATTATATTAATACTATTATAAGTCGAAGTCGCAAAAGTCGAAATTTCCCTAAGTGGAATCAATTTTTTAGACCAAATGGTATTTACATTTCCCAAGTCGAATTTTGCATAAGCCAAACTATTTTCCGTGGTCCCAACAGATTCGACTTATGCAATGTTTGTTAACTGTACTAAATTTATAAATTCTCTAATTATGTGATAAATTCCAAATTTACTGGTTCGTTGGTATTCTGTTTTTCAGAACAACAGGGGCCGTGGCTGATGCAGAGCAGAAAACTACTGTCGTTCTTTCACCCCTGTTGAGTGTTGGAGCTCACTAACTCGTGAAATTGATCTTTTCTGAACATAATGTGGAGAATTATTGTTTGATCTTCTGATTAAATTTGACATTTCTGGTATTCTGCCTGGGGTAAACAGGACATGAAATGATGTTTCACATACCATTCAATTCTTAAAATAACATGTCAGCTGTGTTTTTCTATTTCTACTTAAAGGGGTAGCCCCAAGACAGTCTTTTGCATTTCAAATGGGGCCTGTACTTCAAATCAATGATCACAGAACCATTTTCTCTCTCTCTTTTTTTTTTTTTTTTTTTTTCGGGGGGGGGGGGGGGTATCATCATTGTTTAACAAGTCGGGTAACAACTCTACCTTCAATTTTCTTGCAAATTAATCATAGGACATTTATTGCTTCTTTGATCACTCTAGATTTTTACATCAAAGCAAATAATTAAATTGTTAAAGCTCTCTTTAAGTTTAATGAGAAAAGGTTGCAATCTACAAAGACCTTTAGCAAGCTAATACATGGGAAGAGAACAATTTTCCTTGCCACTGGCAAATGTTCCAGAAAAACATCCATTTCAATATAAGCATATCCTCCAAGGAAATCTACAGAAGTATGTATGTCACCTCAATCATTGGTATGTGCGTCTACTGCAAACAATAATGATTTGGATGTGGAACTACAAATATATTGAGCAAGCATTCTACCAAGTTTACTCTTATAACACAGAGTAGGAATCAGTTACCGGTATGTGAAATTTCATGACTTACAAGATCAAATATTTCTGCACAGTTTATAGCAAATATGCATTAACATTGTACTTCATAACTCTGAGGAGTAATGGGAAGGCATGAATACTGCATAGGGGGAATTTTCACGCAATTAATTTTTTTGCGCTCGGCCGAGTAAGGAGAATTTCACGTGTTTTTAATTCCGCCGACGCGTTAGGCTCATGGGCCAAAGCATAATACCGGTAAACAAAAATATTCATGTGTTTTTATTTTCCACGCTAATTTCATGCGGCGCGAAATGCACGAAAATTTCCACACCGCGAAATATTCCACGTTTACAGTAATTGGAAATGGTACTACGTGTAAATACGACAAACAGTGTATTGATTAGCTCTAGCTTTGTTGGTTGTAGAACAACAAAAGGTGCGTTCATACTCCTATTTTTTAGCCTTTTGTTACGCGTTTCGTTCAAAACACGGTCGCGTCATTTTCATACAATTGCCGACTTAAAACGCTGATATAAAACTCACAAAAAGGTGCATTTTGAATCAGTATTTCTCCAATATCACGGTTTATGGGGAAGCATAAATGCACAATCATTTGTACATGTACATGCATTAATAAGACGTCATATAAACTCATAGCATACCAAGTGAGGTTTGCGAGCCCGAATTTGCCGGGAGAAAAGAAGTATAAACAGTACCCCATGAAACTGCGTTTCAAAACGCTCATTCTGCCTTCCCAGAGAAAGTATAAACGCACCCAAGGACACATTGGGATAGACCAGGGCCCCCTGGGCCCTGTTTCATAAAACTTGTCAACAATGATAAGTTGCAATAACTGTTACATGTATAAGCTACTAAAATCCTTGCATCTGATTGGCTGACAGCAAATTTGTCAGTAAAAATCATCAACAATGTAATGAGACTAGGTATGAGACTAGGCTCATAATCTCATACTCATGTATTATATGTGCATGACATACATGTGGCAATGTCCAGTAGAGGGTCAAATGACTGATCCCTGCCAAGGCTGCCACATTCCTGACTCTGTGGTCAGCATATTCCATATAAAAAACTACATGTATATTATCACTTGCTTGTACAAGCCTCCTTTATAACCTGCTTACAAACATCTTACAGACAAGACACTTGATGAAACGCCCCCCTGATTGACAGTTGCTACATGTAGTACAGGTGACGAGAATGTGTGGGGGGAAAAAAGTGAGTTGGAAATATTTGGTTAACTTAGAATGAACTCACCGCAAATCTGTTTATGCATATATGTACATGAACATGAAGCTCAAACACCCAACAGTTTCAGGAAAATGGTGAATTGTCTTTTTTAAAAGTATATCATTGACTTTCCATGAGTCTTTCCCAGTGTACTGTAAATTACCAGTCCCTTGCATACTGCTTTGTGTTCTAAAACATACCATCGAGATGAAAAGGTCACATTTTGAATCTCCAGGAATAGCCAAAACCAAAAGGGAGTCTTTACAAACTCGAAACTCAATTTTTCTTATGGCTTTTTTCTTGGTCTCAAAAACTTTCCTTCAAAAATGTTTATGTCATCTGGCATTTCATCTTTTGACCTCTAAATCTAATAAAGCTCATCACTACATGCTTCTCCATATTGCAGATGACTTGCACACATTTTATAGGAGAGAACAAACTGTTTCCAAAGTTACAGATCTATAGATAGATGGCTGATAAAAAGTACCATCTCTGACTCTACCCTACATGGTAAAGTTATATAGTCTATGATTTATAAACAAGGTTGCAAAGACTTTCAAGAAATCAAAATAAGGCAATAGCCTTGTGCATCTCGTAAAGTTTGCAAACATTACTGTGACATATTAGTTTATTACATTAACTAGTCAGGATTTCTTTGGGGAAAACTGAATTTGCCCTTGGGTTGTTTTCTTGACACCATGTTCAAAGATGATTTTGAGTTCTGGTGTGGAAATAAATTTGTAGAAAAATTTCCTGAAAGTCTTTCTGAACTCTTTTTCATATATACACATGTAGCAATTATAAAATGAAAAATTACAAATGTCCTGAGGTAAGCTTTGAAGCTTCATTTACATAAAATTAATTGCACAAATAGGGAAATCATAAAGTGCAAATGGGGCTAGTGAACTTAAAATGGCTTACTACTTTAAAGAGTGGTGTACACAAAGTACTCCACCTTGCATTGTATTAAAAGCATTTCCCCATTACACAGCCTATTATCCACTCCAAAAGACTATCAACACTTCCATTAAAGGAATAAATACGAACTTTTCCAGTAAACAGCAATGAAACCAAGATGAAACCGATGAAACCGCCCTGAAATCTTTGATGCAGGTAGTTCAAATAAAAGTGCCATATCAAGATCAAAGCAAATATTAAATTACTGCCAGGAGAAGATACCTCTCCAAATGCAGCAAGGTGTACACAAAGTGTATGTAAATCACAGGCTTGTGCACTATGGATAGTTATTTTAAGTTTTAAAAAATCAATATTTGGCAAACAGAACTATGATTTCAAGGGGTAGACCTATATTACATGGGTGCAATCAATCTGTTGAGTTACGGAATTCTTTTTTTTTTTTCTTTCTTTCTGTGTTTATTCAATGAAAATATAATCACAATATTTACAAACAATTAAAAAAGATTGGCATGAATAGAACTGAATTCTCTTATTCTCCTAAGTTTAATCCATAAACTGCTCAGTTACCCATATCAAATGGGTTCAAAAAACACACTGAAATATATACAGAGTAAAAAAGGGCCTATATAGTAATTTCTTTTTAGATCAGAAACATACAGCGCATTTCTCTATCTTCAAAACTTTTTTCTTTCTTTCTTGAACATTTCAAATTAAATTCATCCATAATTCTCTAACAAGAAGAGAACTATCAAAGTGCTAAATAGTATCTTTAAAATAAAAGCAATATATGCTTATCCATGGACCATCATGCACTCCAACAGTCTGTTGGCCATCTGGTAAATCAATAGTAAGCAAGCCAAGGCCAAGTTTAAAGTGCCTTGAAGCTTATAAAAAAAGAACAAGTCCTCCAATCCATACTACATGTATTTCATCATGCTGAAGAAAAAATTAATAATTATAATACAAAACTTTTAAATATTGTGTTCTATCTGAGGATAGTAGTTCACAGAATATTGTTTCACATGTCCTGCATTTGACATTTTCAACACCTTAGAATAATGTAAATTAATGTGGGTGTGAATCGTTTCAAGTTTTTGTTCAGCTCAAATGACATCAGTTAACACCAGTTTTCCAATCTGACTTGTAAATTTACTCATGCACAGGCATAAAGAACGTAACTTAATTCCTTTAATTCCATTTATAGACCTTCCTTTCATTTGATACATGTGTGAAATGGTTCAAGTTAATCTTGTTAGCTACTCTGTAAAACCAGAATCTTTCACGACCTGAAATTACCACAAATCTTTGAGGCAAGAAACTGTTGCTAGATGCAAAAACTTCCTGTTCCATTTCAATCATTTCATGGCATGGCTTGAAAACTACTAGTTTCTATCTTTTTCAATAGATCTTGCCATCAACCACTTTATCACCATAGCACTGTTCAATGCCATTTATAAATTTCTCACACATTACTTGAAAAAATGTCATAGTATAGAATTTAAACTCTTCTAAAAATCTTTTCTTGGATCATGCTGTGAAATTTGTATCTTCACCATCATCTCCATCACCTGCACCATCACTACATCTTCAAACAAACTCCTGCGGCCCCTCCTGCGATCAATTGCATATTTGAAACAATGTTTCTGATTGGTTAATGGTCAGCCTTTTGAACAATATTTGCTTGCAACGATGATATTGATTGGCTATTGCCATTGTGCAATTGATCCCAAACCTTTGTGTTACGGGGCCCAGGAATATTCATGTACCTTTTCTCAAGGCATCAGATGACATTCTACACTCGAAAGACCACTCGGTACAGAGGTAAGTAACATCCAGGAACCATCTAAGATCTTCATACACCTCTTCTGAAGTTGGATTTGAGAAGATATAGCATATCAGATCTCTCCTTCATACATCTAGATGTCCTACCCAAGATTTGTATGAGGTAGGATAAGATGTACCATGCCTATATTTAAAGCTACTCTTTGAGTTCTGATGTCTGAATTGCATTTTCCAGAGAAATTGTCAGAAAGTCATTTTGCATAGTGGGAGTTGTAGTAGAAAAAGAATCCTTGCGTAGTAAAGGCTTGATTGAACCATCCAATGTTTTTCAAAGTACACTGCTCCAAAGACCAGTTCAGACTCATGATCCCTCTCTCTCTCTCTTTATCTCTCTCTCTCTCTCTCTACTTATTATTATACACAATTTGACAGATAAAATTATTTGTAGCTTTTATAGGTGAGTGAAAAATTTCTTTCATTCTGTAAAAATTTTTACTTTTCACCTTCATCATCATCATCATCATCACCAGAACTCACAAGGAGCTAGCTTTAAGCCTAATCTCAGTGGATAAGATGGCCTGTCTAGTTCTGATCTTACCTCAAGCTCAGCTCGCACGATATCAAAGGATCCCCATGATGCAACGAAAGACCGCTCCTTGGGAAGCACCCGGATGTTGTTGCCTTTCTCACCTAGCTGGCTCACCATATCCATGATCTCCTGTCAAGGGTGCAATGAAAAGAACGAAGAGGTTTGTTGGTGGTTAGGTGATTAATGAAGTGCAACTGATGCTAGAATTGAGCATCCATACTCCCTAGTAGATTTCATGTAGATTTCATTCTAGCAAATCCGTGTAATTGGATGAGGTGTGAAGTTGGGCAGCCAGAGCTAATGATTGATGTGAAGCTATATGTGCCTACAAGGAGTAAATCTGTTATTTTGTAGAAGCTAAATCTAAATCTAGCTCGAAGATTGCATCCTTAAAAGCTGTTCAAAGACTTAATCAGCAATCTAGCAGTAGACTTGACATCAATATTTGTTTAATTGAAGAAATAAATACTGCAAGTGACTTTACACTAAAATTGTGTATCAACTTTATTGAAAATCCTTTAAAGAAAAGTAATGAAAGTTCCTGAAGATTCTTGAGGGAGATTCCCCCCCCCCCCCCAAAAAAAAAAAAATAAATAAATAAAAATAAATAAATAAATAAATAAATATATAAATATATAAATAAATAAATATATATATATATACAGTCAAACCTGTCTATTAAGGCCACCCAAGGGAAACAGAAAAGGTGGCCACTGTGGACAGGTGGCCTTTATAGACAGGTTCTAAAGCACATATTTCTTGCTACAGGGAGGCAATATAAGTGACCACTATAGACAGGTGACCGCTATAGACAGGTGGCCACTAAGACAGGTTTGACTGTATATATATATATATATATATATAGTTGTAAAGAAATGTAGATGGGAGAACGTATAGAAAAAATAATTTAAAGTAAGATAAAGTTCACTCCGAGAATAAAGACATAGTAGATATTCGTAGGTTTGCTTCCACAAGGCTTTCGTTTCACCTGAAGAATTAAACGAAAGCGCTTGTGGAAGCACACCTACGAATATCTACTATGTCTTTATTCTCGGAGTGAACTTTATCTTACTTTAAATTATATATATATATATATATATAGACAAAATAGGAATGAAAAGTCCGTATACGATGAAAAAATTTGAATTTTCGGCCATAGGCCTTCATCAGGAAATGATGAAAATTTATTAGATAGGTACACAAAAGAGCGTGAAGCGTAAAAAAAAAAAAAAAAAAAAAAACAACGCAAAAGCTCCATGGATACCAGCGCAACCATGGTAGAGATCAGGAAGGAGAGGAGAGAGAGAAAGAGAAAGATATAGAGGCGTAAAAGAGCAGAAGCGCAGAAAGGGAGAAAGCTCCATGGAAACTCGCGCAACCATGGTAAAAGAAGTTAAAGAGGAGAGAGAGAGAGAAAGAGAGAAAGAAATAAAGATAGAGGCGTAATAAAACGTCATAAAAGAAGAGAAAAAGAAAACAAAAAAGGAGAAGCGCTAAAAGGGACAAAGCTCCATGGAAACTCGCGCAACCATGGTAAAGAAAGTTAAGAGGAGAGAGAGAGAGAGAGAAACACGTCACAAAGAAAGAAAGGGAAACAAAAGAAAACACAAAAGCGAGAAGGAAGGAAAGGGAGAGAGGATGACGTAGTAAAACGTCATAAAGAAACCAAGGGAAAATGAAAGAGAGAAAGGGGGGGAAGAGGGAGAGAGAGAGAGAGGGAGAGGAACAAAGAAAATAAAGAGAGGAAGATGAAGCACAACGGAAAGAAAAAAAAGAAGAAAAGGGGGAAAAGGAGGAAGTAGTGAAGAAAGAGAGTAAAGAGCAAAAGGAAGTGAGGGAGAGAGAGGAAAAAAAAAAAAAGTAGAAGAAAAGCAGAACGAAGAATGGAAGAGAAAGGTGGAAAGGACAAAAAGAAAACATTCAATTCGTACGAAATGATCGAAATGTTACATTCATCCCACGAGGATGAAGGGTTCCCAGGTGGAAAATCAGTCTTTCCTCCCTTCTCTTCCTGGATAGATCATCGCCATTGCACTTGATGGCGCCGATCACTTTGAAGTCTTCAACCGAGTGGCCGGGGAGGTTGAAATGGCGTGCAACAGGCAAGCCACTTGTGTTCAGACGTATGGAACGTAGATGTTCAGTAACCCGGTCCGCTAGACGCCGCTTGGTTTCGCCCACGTACAGTAGATTGCAGGCCTTGCAACAAATCACGTAGATTACATTCTCCGTCGTGCAGGTGAAATTATCATGGATGGTGAAATTGCCCTTGGGGCCACTAATGTTACGTTCTGTAGAAAGACGGGAGCATGTCTTGCATCGTGGGCGGAGGCAAGGACGGGAATCTAGGTCTCTGTCAGCAGGTTGGACTCTGGTGTGGTTTGAATGGACCAAGCTTGATTTCAGGCTTTTGTCCTTCCTGAACGCTGTCAGAGGGGGTTCGCTGAAAATGTGAGAAGTTGAGGGGTTGTCACTCAGCAACTTGAAATTTTTCTTGATGGTAGACGCGAGTCTAGCATTCGGCTCATTATACGTTAACACCAGGGGAACGCGGGATGATGCCTTCTTCTCACTCCGTCTCAGAGCTTCTATCCGAGTAACTCTTGCTGATTTCTTGGCGGCGCTCTCAACCATGTTGTCAGGATACCCCCGGTCGATGAAGAACGACGACATTTCTGCGGAACGGGCCTGGAAATCGTCCTCCTTACTGCATAGCCTCCTGAGACGGGTGAATTGGGACTGGGGAATAGCCTTCTTGCACGCAGGTGGATGGGAAGATTTGAAGGTGAGATAGCTGTGGGCGTCAGTGGGTTTGTAGTGGATGCTTGTATCGATCCGGCGACCTCCGTTGACAGAAATCTCTATGTCCAGGAAAGGGAGAGAGTTGTCGGAGATGGTGTGGGTGAAGCGGAGAGAAGGGTGGAATGAATCGAAATGCTGTATGAAAGAGTTCAATTCATCTCGTGAACAAGTCGCGATGCCGAAGAAATCATCGATGTATCTCTTGAAGAGAATGGGGCGGGGGCCCTCGTAAGATGTCAGCATTTGGGACTCCATGAAACCCATGAAAAGGCAGGCATATGAAGGTCCCATCTTGGTCCCCATGGCAACACCTTTTCTCTGATTGTAAAACTTCCCATCAAACTGGAATGATGAAAGGTTCAGGACCAGCTCCGTCAGACGTATGATGGTGTCGTCAGCTGGTCTATTCGCTGATGGATTGGCTTGCAGAAAATGGCGGATGGCTTGCAGGCCTTCATGGTTAGGAATGTTGGTGTAGAGAGCGGACACGTCCATCGTGAAGAGAAGTGCTTTCTCATTTTCAGGTAGGGTGATGCTATCAAGCAAACGGAGGGCCTCAGAAGAATCTTTGATGAAAGAGGGTAGCGATGAGACCATTGGCGCAAAAATGCTATCAAGATAATGGCTTATTAGCTCAGTAGGGCAGGAAATCGTGGACACAATGGGGCGACCAGGTGTTCCTTCCTTGTGAATCTTCGGGAGTAAATAGAAAGTAGGCGGCTTCGGGAACTTCTGAATAAGACTGACAGCAGAAGGGGGTAAGAGATCGTTATTAATGAGATCATTGATGGTATCCTTGACAGTCTGCTGATGAGATGGAGTCGGGTCTTGCACAATCGGTTCATAATATTCAGGGTTGTGGAGTTGTCGATAGGCTTCGGCTAAGTACAGGTCACGTTTCCAGACAACGACAGCGCCTCCCTTGTCAGCTGGTTTGATAATGTATTCATCGTTGCTTTGAAGCGACTTCACTGCAGACCTTTCTTGAGGGGTAATATTAGAAGCTTTTCCCGCTTCCAAATCAAGGGCGTCTATATCAGATCTGCACTTTTGAATGAAAAGTTCTAGGTTAGGAAACTGGCCTTCCGGGGGAGTCCAGGAAGAGGGTCGACGTTGAAGCTTCTCAAAGGCAATGGGCACAGACTCAGCTCTAATAAATTTTCATCATTTCCTGATGAAGGCCTATGGCCGAAAATTCGAATTTTTTCATCGTATACGGACTTTTCATTCCTATTTTGTCTATAACTTTGCAAGTCCGAAGCAGAACTATATTTTTTTACTACATTCTACCCTCACCTCTGCAACTTTAACATCATGCGCAACCCACCGGCAGTTCTTCAGTGTATAAGGAGAAATCTTAATCAGTTTTTAGACAACTTTAGCCAACCCATCCACTCTTCTGCTTTTTATCTCGGAATGTCTACTTTCGCGAAGACCCGCTTCTGCAGCCATCGTGATTTTGTATCCACCTGTCTACGCAAGAGTGTCATCCCAGTTGGATTTCGTATTTCAACGCGTCCTTGCCTCGGAAGGATCAGGAAGGATACTATTGAACAGAATCTTCACCAATGCTCCCGTCGTCTGATGCGTTTATCTCTGGAATCGTATCATCGAGAAGTTGATCACCACAGCTCGGATATTACACAGCGCCTGAATCTCCTCGATAGTCTATGTAATCGACAACAGTACGGTTCTATCAGAATGTTCATCCATGACCTGAACAGTGAGTACCATGAAAGCCTCCTATACTTTAAACGCAGGAAATTATCTTCATTGCTACCTAAAAGACATTCTATCTCAGTAGATAAGGACGTATCTCGTAACCTTGTTGTCACCATTCCGGAAGATCTTCCTATCACTGACAGTGAACGTTCTCTCTTAGCTAAGGGTCTCTCTTTCGCTTCAACGTCGACCCTCTTCCTGGACTCCCCCGGAAGGCCAGTTTCCTAACCTAGAACTTTTCATTCAAAAGTGCAGATCTGATATAGACGCCCTTGATTTGGAAGCGGGAAAAGCTTCTAATATTACCCCTCAAGAAAGGTCTGCAGTGAAGTCGCTTCAAAGCAACGATGAATACATTATCAAACCAGCTGACAAGGGAGGCGCTGTCGTTGTCTGGAAACGTGACCTGTACTTAGCCGAAGCCTATCGACAACTCCACAACCCTGAATATTATGAACCGATTGTGCAAGACCCGACTCCATCTCATCAGCAGACTGTCAAGGATACCATCAATGATCTCATTAATAACGATCTCTTACCCCCTTCTGCTGTCAGTCTTATTCAGAAGTTCCCGAAGCCGCCTACTTTCTATTTACTCCCGAAGATTCACAAGGAAGGAACACCTGGTCGCCCCATTGTGTCCACGATTTCCTGCCCTACTGAGCTAATAAGCCATTATCTTGATAGCATTTTTGCGCCAATGGTCTCATCGCTACCCTCTTTCATCAAAGATTCTTCTGAGGCCCTCCGTTTGCTTGATAGCATCACCCTACCTGAAAATGAGAAAGCACTTCTCTTCACGATGGACGTGTCCGCTCTCTACACCAACATTCCTAACCATGAAGGCCTGCAAGCCATCCGCCATTTTCTGCAAGCCAATCCATCAGCGAATAGACCAGCTGACGACACCATCATACGTCTGACGGAGCTGGTCCTGAACCTTTCATCATTCCAGTTTGATGGGAAGTTTTACAATCAGAGAAAAGGTGTTGCCATGGGGACCAAGATGGGACCTTCATATGCCTGCCTTTTCATGGGTTTCATGGAGTCCCAAATGCTGACATCTTACGAGGGCCCCCGCCCCATTCTCTTCAAGAGATACATCGATGATTTCTTCGGCATCGCGACTTGTTCACGAGATGAATTGAACTCTTTCATACAGCATTTCGATTCATTCCACCCTTCTCTCCGCTTCACCCACACCATCTCCGACAACTCTCTCCCTTTCCTGGACATAGAGATTTCTGTCAACGGAGGTCGCCGGATCGATACAAGCATCCACTACAAACCCACTGACGCCCACAGCTATCTCACCTTCAAATCTTCCCATCCACCTGCGTGCAAGAAGGCTATTCCCCAGTCCCAATTCACCCGTCTCAGGAGGCTATGCAGTAAGGAGGACGATTTCCAGGCCCGTTCCGCAGAAATGTCGTCGTTCTTCATCGACCGGGGTATCCTGACAACATGGTTGAGAGCGCCGCCAAGAAATCAGCAAGAGTTACTCGGATAGAAGCTCTGAGACGGAGTGAGAAGAAGGCATCATCCCGCGTTCCCCTGGTGTTAACGTATAATGAGCCGAATGCTAGACTCGCGTCTACCATCAAGAAAAATTTCAAGTTGCTGAGTGACAACCCCTCAACTTCTCACATTTTCAGCGAACCCCCTCTGACAGCGTTCAGGAAGGACAAAAGCCTGAAATCAAGCTTGGTCCATTCAAACCACACCAGAGTCCAACCTGCTGACAGAGACCTAGATTCCCGTCCTTGCCTCCGCCCACGATGCAAGACATGCTCCCGTCTTTCTACAGAACGTAACATTAGTGGCCCCAAGGGCAATTTCACCATCCATGATAATTTCACCTGCACGACGGAGAATGTAATCTACGTGATTTGTTGCAAGGCCTGCAATCTACTGTACGTGGGCGAAACCAAGCGGCGTCTAGCGGACCGGGTTACTGAACATCTACGTTCCATACGTCTGAACACAAGTGGCTTGCCTGTTGCACGCCATTTCAACCTCCCCGGCCACTCGGTTGAAGACTTCAAAGTGATCGGCGCCATCAAGTGCAATGGCGATGATCTATCCAGGAAGAGAAGGGAGGAAAGACTGATTTTCCACCTGGGAACCCTTCATCCTCGTGGGATGAATGTAACATTTCGATCATTTCGTACGAATTGAATGTTTTCTTTTTGTCCTTTCCACCTTTCTCTTCCATTCTTCGTTCTGCTTTTCTTCTACTTTTTTTTTTTTTCCTCTCTCTCCCTCACTTCCTTTTGCTCTTTACTCTCTTTCTTCACTACTTCCTCCTTTTCCCCCTTTTCTTCTTTTTTTTCTTTCCGTTGTGCTTCATCTTCCTCTCTTTATTTTCTTTGTTCCTCTCCCTCTCTCTCTCTCTCCCTCTTCCCCCTCCTTTCTCTCTTTCATTTTCCCTTGGTTTCTTTATGACGTTTTACTACGTCATCCTCTCTCCCTTTCCTTCCTTCTCGCTTTTGTGTTTTCTTTTGTTTCCCTTTCTTTCTTTGTGACGTGTTTCTCTCTCTCTCTCTCTCCTCTTAACTTTCTTTACCATGGTTGCGCGAGTTTCCATGGAGCTTTGTCCCTTTTAGCGCTTCTCCTTTTTTGTTTTCTTTTTCTCTTCTTTTATGACGTTTTATTACGCCTCTATCTCTATTTCTTTCTCTCTCCTCTTTAACTTCTTTTACCATGGTTGCGCGAGTTTCCATGGAGCTTTCTCCCTTTCTGCGCTTCTGCTCTTTTACGCCTCTATATCTTTCTCTTTCTCTCTCTCCTCTCCTTCCTGATCTCTACCATGGTTGCGCTGGTATCCATGGAGCTTTTGCGTTGTTTTTTTTTTTTTTTTTTTTTTACGCTTCACGCTCTTTTGTGTACCTATCTAATAAATTTTCATCATTTCCTGATGAAGGCCTATGGCCGAAAATTCGAATTTTTTCATCGTATACGGACTTTTCATTCCTATTTTGTCTATAACTTTGCAAGTCCGAAGCAGAACTATATTTTTTTATATATATATATATATATATAATATATAAGTACGGTTTTAATCCTAATATCAAAATGTCTGTTCCATCAGATATATTCTCTGATGTCATACTGCACATATATGTTCAAGTAGGCTACATGTATCCTGTCTAAATATATATTACTAAATAAAGAAAACATGAATGTATGAAGTCTCCACATAAGAATTTATGAGAGACAGCTTGTGACATGATCTCTTATATTTTGGAGGAAAGAATTTACCAAAGATGAAGAAATGTCAGAGAAGTGAAGGTAAAGTTATCATTAGGGATTTCTCTCTCAACCCCTATAGCATCACAATTCAAGGAATCCTATACAACAAAGTTCAGGAGAATGAAATAAAAACAGAGGACAACTAGATCCATGATAAAGTATCCAACTTTAGGGTGATCTCCACAATCATGAAGAGCACTTGAACAGTTTGTTGAATAGATAATCTTTGATTTCATATAGATATCACACCGACAAATAGATTGTATACAGAACATTGTTGAAAGTATGAAACAAAATCTCATCTTTGGAAATTCCAATACACTGATATTGGAAATGACAAATAAAAGTATAAGTTCAAACATGGACTCATTGTTCATCTACTGAAGTATTCACACATTTCATAAGGCACTTTGAATGGTCATTGTACCTGTCAATTTGTGTTTGGTGTAAATATTTGCAATCGTGTCAAATATAACAATCCATGAACAAACGTTGTGTACATACAGAGTGTCAGGGAGCTGCATGCTTTGCTATAGAGAAACAGCTACAGAGAAATACCTATTGTACAAGCATAGGTCCTAGAAAAATATATTTTGCACGCAAATAGAAATCGCCAGATATATGTTTAAGTATTTGCACTTTGCTATTATAATGTATTTAACATGTTGTAGTTTCTGTAAATTCAGGATCTATCAGCTTATACAAACTGTAGCTGCAATGTTGAATTGTTCAATAAAAACCTTATTTAGTTCAGTAATAGAATATTCATAATGCCTGCCTATAGAAACAACCTGCACAATCATTACAAAACTAACATTCATAAAACAGAAATTCAAATAGTGAAGAGAAATTTCTGAAAAAGTGTTTTTTTTTGGGGGGGGGGGAGGTGAAAATTCAAATGGTGTGGAGGTTCTGATTTTTTTTTTGTGGAAACTAAATAATTGTTGTTTTTCAATCTGGAAAACAATTGATTTTTGTAATAACTGAATAAATTGAATTTCAGCAAATGTGAACAATGCTTTAGTTGTCAACATTATTCTGGAATCTACAAATCTATGCATAAATATGTGATTACAGGTATAATGTTACCCCTAAAACATGCATTCCTCATAAAATTAGTACTAATCATGATCCATTATAAATAAATTAAGAAAATCAATCATATTTTGAATGATAATTGTCACTGCTCAGCAACGTAGAATAATTTTGACAGAAAAACACTTGCGGGGCAATTATTTCAGCGCCTTGCTGGCCACTCCCAAAAGATTAACGAATAGCAAGTAATCCTTTGTTGGTCCTATGCTCCTGAATAATGAATTATAATCCCAAACGTTAATGAATGAGTTGGAACTGAAACGAGCCGGAACAGTTGATGCAAGCAATCAATTTGACAGTATTCCTTTGAGAAATGGACTGGCTAAAATTAACTGCACCCATGGCAACAATATTAAAAGGGTCTGTTGTGATCAACTATACATTTTGCACTGTATAGACCGACATATATGCATATATTAATACATAAAAACATGAAATATGCTTTAATAAATATGATATATTGCCATCATATATTTCCACAACACATTAAAGTTAATTATTTGAATAAGATCTATTTGGCATTTTTGCGGCAAAAAAAAAAATTAAGTAATAATAATAAATGATAATAACAAATGATTGAACTTGTCCTATATTACACATGTCTTATAACATATGGACAATGATTTGTGCTTCCACAGCAACAAAATAACTTTCGGTAATGCACCATCGCTCTCTTATATTTTTTTCTAAATCACTACAAGTCGGATAGAAATCAAGTTTTTAAAGTTAAATTTGGAAAAAATCTCAACAAAATTTAGAATCATTCATTCATTTATTTCTGTTTTTCTGAGAATCATCAAAGACTTAGAAGATTGATATAAACGATCAACTAATAAGAAACTAAAATGTTATAGTATCATGTAATTTTACTCTTTGAAGAATAAAATGAAGCATCAAGTATTCAAAAGTTAACTTTGAACAACCGATTCACTGTGAAGATGGAACATTCATTCCTGTGTTACAATATCGTTTACAAAAATCAATCATTAAAAAAAAATGTCTTGAGCAATGCATTGACAATGATCACATTGAGCACATTCTCATCATGTGTTTTGCTCCTCGAGATGAGGAATGGATGCAAGGAATGGATATTCCTCACCGAGATGCTGGAATGAGGATGATGATGATATTTCATTCCCCACATCTTGGAAATTACATTAGACTTAATGTACTTTGGAAGATCATAGAAGATCGCTGCTAAGGTTGAATTGCATCGAAGAGAAAAAAAAAATGGATGGTAATTTGATATACTGTGCTTCCCACAGAGAAGTACGGTTACATACTGTACATGGAGCCTGATTTATTCTGTTTTGGGGCTCAATTTGACAACTTCATGCCTTGTCACAAATTACTGATTTCAAAGTCATGAAGCATGTATATTAAGTTAATTAAAGTGAATTTTGGGGCAATCCCCCAAATATGTTCATGTTTGTGTTCAATACACTTCCAAATACATTAATTGAATGGACATACAATGTAACCTGACATCAAATGTGCTATTTCAATTAATGTTTTGGTACTGCAGGTCAAAGTTCTGACCAGTCAATTATAACCTTAATTCAGTTATCAGGTAAACAAACAATTGATGTTATTGACACAAAAGTAAAATCTGGGTCATGAAAAAAAAACTTTGGACTGCTTTCTTTATGATATTATTATTCATACCTGGAAAAAGAAATGACTAATTTAGACTCTGATATTTCAGATTTACAATGTTGAACTGGGTTTTGATATTGTGTCAGGCATGATAGACAATCTGAAAATCATGGCCACTACCAAATTGAATAAAAAGCCAGTAATACGATTTATTTTCTGTAGCCATGTAGAATCCTAGCATTACGTCAAATGAGTTCTCCATAACTGCACTCTTCAACTTTGACTTTGGTCCACATTACCCTATAATTTGAAGCAGCTCATGCCAAAACAGGTGCAATAATAACGTTGGGAGCTTCTATCTACATCTATATGTACACATGGAAAACTACAGGATACTATATGATACTATTCAACATTGCTCTGTATGACCCCGTTTACATTAGAAAGGATGGCACGATCTAGCACACACTACTGGAGTGTGGTCCAAAGTGATTTTGATCTGCTTTAACCAAGGGGCACAGTGACCCAAAATGGCAGGTCTTGGAGCATCTCCAGGGGTTGCTCCAGAAGAGATAGTGCAATCCAGTGGGCATGAGATCTCGCTACCTCCCTTAAAGGTAAAATGTGCAGTTTTGGTAAGCTCTCAAAAACTTTTCGTCAGATTTTTGTATTTATGTTGATAAATAGCAAGATGCGAGCAATAAAGAGATGCTGTGACGATTTCACCTCCTAAGTGAGATATTAAACAAGTGAGAGGCAAAAAAATAATTTAGATGCTACAATTGTACAGAATGGATTGTACAGAATGGATTTTTACATTTGATCATAAGTCAATTTTTATGGTACAGCTGCAAGAAGTTGTTTTTAGCTTGGTCAACTCTGCTGCAAAATGAAAAGGCACTTTGTACTATAGCAGGAAATGTGATATAAAGTCTGGGAAGTATCATGGCAAAAAAAAGATCGCAGAGACTGAATGCAGGTGTGTAGGCTGCAAGTGCTAGAGGTCCTCGATACCCGGCAAAGCCAAACATCGTGCTACTATAGCACAACCTACGGGCTATGCTTTACATGAGATCAGGGTCTGTTATGATTGCTCTATTAGCTACATGTATAAGGAAAAGTGAAACAAAGACAACACAATGCCATACAAGAAATATAATACATGTCAAACCAATTTCAGTTCCCTGTTCCCTATATTTTAATACATTGTAAGTGTCCAGGAAATGTACAGATAATAATGGTTTGTTACTGACTTATGTAGACTTTAAGTTTTACATTCAAAACCCATAAATCACTTGGTCATGAGGAAATACAAATATAGTTTACACTAGGTTTTGTTACTGTTCTACTGTCACTCAATAAGACCCTTATCTCATCTTTGATCACCCAACACGTACATATTAAGTTGTTTGTTATTGATTGTCTTCTCTGTATCCTTCTAACACAGACAAGTATTAGTATATTTTGAATGTCCTTGTTTCTGTGATAAGAGTTGAATAAAAGAACTTGAACGAGTAATTTCCTGAAAATGTTTTGTGATAACCTCAGACAAATACATTAATCTGAAATTAAAAAAAAAGACTCTAAATATAACCTTTCATCTCATGATACATAACTGAAGTACATGTACTTACATCTCTGACACTATCTGCTCGATAATCAACATGGATCACGTAGTAGAAATATGGACGGTAGATCGATCTCAGTAACTGATCCTGAAAGAAAAAAGTTGGGAAAGAAAAAAGTTGGGAAAGAAAAAAAAAAGGTTCATATCACTTTATATATAATATGTACAATTATTTATATTCATCATAAAAATGTATTCAGCTGATCAGGTTGGAGTCCTTTTTGGAGTGACTGACGTACAGGGTGCGTAACTTTACACTCTACCAATGTCACCACATGTTGACATATTTTGACTATTCATATGAAGAACTCCACAAGGAAACAAGATATCTCAAAATCAGCCCCCAAAAGGTCTCAAATTATAATTCTACATGCAATATTACAGCTTTCCATCAAAATCATATATCAATTCACTTTCAAACCCTGTGGCTATATTGCACTTTATGCGTCCAGGTATTCTATCCTTGTTTACCTCTGCGTCTACTTCTAAACAGTGTGTATTGTTGAATTGTCATTGTGGACAGATTGCCAATGAGTTTTGAGGGACTTTCTTTTCACAGGTCACCTTGGATTTTGGACAATTGGCCCATTCACACTCCTTGTGTTTTTCAGCACATTACATTATTGCACCACTTGTCTGCTAGAGTTTCATTTCCCATTTGCACTTGCTAAGTTTGGTGGAAAGTTTGAAAGATAATTCTGTTCCAAAAAGTTCCAGAAAGTAAAATTCTGTAACAGAACCCCTGTATGTCTCACATAATATACTCTCTTTCTGAAAAAAAGAGAGTGAATTTTCACTATTTTCACTCCCCTGGGAATAACATCAGTGATCACTTGTTTAGGAGTGAACATGAATTAATATTATGCTCCCTAAAAAAGGAATGACTGAATTTTCACTATTTTCACCCCCCCCCCCCCCCCACACCACGAAGTCACGTTTAGAAATGGTTTCAATAACTCTCTAGTAAGTACAATTCTGTAATATAAGCCGGGTATGCTGCACATATATATAGTACATCATCTGCTAAGAGCCAGAAGGGCATTAACTCATGCTTTTATAACAAAATGAACGCCCTTCTGTTTCTCAACAGATAATACAATCTTGATCCACTTGGCTGGCGCATCACATGCAAATGTCGTCTGCTGGTCTGTCGTAAAACAGAAAGAGACGAGACAACTGGTATACATTTCCCTGCACATGTTCGACAATGATACCCATGATAGTGTTCATGTAGAGCGAAACATTCACGCATAACAAACTTGTCTTGGATAATAATTGTCTTGGATGTTTTGCAAGACATGTCACAAGATATTGCAGACACTTGCCATTTCCGAGGAAATACCATGCTACAGTTGTTGAAGAACATGGTGATCTAGATAACATTAGTATGTGCAAACTTCACTTGTGACAGAGAGCCTTACAATAGTCTGCATTTGGCCCAAGACAAAAAAGTTTTGTGGGATGTTTTCCAAGACATGCAATAAAATATTGTCAACACTTGGCATCTCTGACAAAATCTCATACTACAATTCTCGTTATAAAATAGTAATCTAGATAAAATTAGAATGTGCAAACTTTACTAGTGAGAGAGAGCCTCACAATAGTCGGCATTTGACCCAAGCACAATATATCAATTTCCCTCTACTTATCTTGATTGAGCAGTGCAGCCCAAGGCAAAGACAGTCTGGAAGGTTGTTTTCCTATTTTTCTTCTTTGGATTAGTTTTCTCAATCTCTCTCTAATCTGGTATTGACTTGTGATGCTTTTATATGTACTTGTCTGCAAATAGGTCTAGCTATTTCCCTCTTCAAACTAGAAAAGATTATTCTCTTCTTTTTTTTAAATCCACTGCTCTATAATGCAGGCAATATACAGTTTCTCAAAGCTACTTTCAAATATTTTTAGTGACCATGCCTGTGGTTGAAACATGCATAAAATTTATCTTGAACTGCTTAAAATTATATTATGGAAGGTTCAAGCAAACTTGTCATATTTTAGAGTGTATAGAGGAACTTTGATTTTTTGGCCTATTTTTAAAATGTGTTTTGTCAGCAATTTTCACTCTCAGAGAGAACAAATGAAAAATTATAATTCTAACAGAATGCAGCAAAGTTTATCCTGAGTACTAGAGACAATTATTAATGAAACCTGACAGCAAATTTGATAGAATAAAAAGCTGAACAATCACCACAGAAAGAACAAATAATAACATCTGGATCTTTATTTCTCTGTAAATGTTTGTCAGGAGCTTCTTGTATATTTGCTAATTTCCACTGATCCAAACAACCTCAGGATATGTGAAGAAGCTTGGCTATGTAATGAATACGTAATGAACAATTTAGAAAAATTGCTATACAGGTGATCTTGATATATATACCGTTTCATTATCACCATTCCAGATTACCTTTAAACCACTCACTGCATATCCGTTACCATGATAAGTTTGTGGTCATGCTCTATGAATATCAAACCATCATTATATTAATGAGGCATGCAAAGAGCGATCTCTCAACCGTAGACAGACTGAGAATACTGCTGTATATATATCTCCTCATTTGTTTTGTCTGAATGATTAATGGAGCATTATAGAGTCATCCCTTTGACATTGGTGCCAACCTTTTAATGACAAGTGGATGAACATAGAACATGGGATGAAAATCTGCACATGAGAGTACAAAATTTGTACTATCAATATCTAATCAGTAAGAAATACGATTGTGCATTTTACCCCTTTCATATTGAGCCAATATAGCGGAATCGAAAGCGCTTTGGCCAGACAACGCTTTGATGTGAAAGGGTAGTAAGTCGGATATTCCGCTATCGACGTGGGAGGTCTGTGACAACCTCGAGAGATGGTAGTGAAAGCGCTATCTAGTAAAGAGTGGAATTGATAACGCTTTAGTTTTTTATGTGAACAGTCGCACCGAATAAAGCAGAGTGAAGAGCAAAATAACAATGCATTGTGCTGATGACGTACATCTGCTCTGAGCATCGTGCTCTATTCCGCTTCCATGAAATAGCGGTATCTATTGCTTGATGTGCAAGCAAAGCGATGCGAAGCTCTTCCAAGGAAGAGGGAATCAATAAATGAATGAAAAGTGCTTTGGCAATCTGAAGGGGGTATAAAGTTCAATGAACTTTAGATAATAGTGTATTATCCACTCGGCATTATGTTTTGATGAAACTTGCAGAACATTACAATTTCTGGATGAAAATCTTCAAATTTTACAAGCATGAATTCCTTAGGTAACCTCACTTCCCCGGAAAGTTGCCATTGGTTACGAATTCCACGTTCAATCGGCCGGAAGTCAGGTCAGATTCAGAGCGCGCGTTTGTGTTTTCGCGCGGGGTTAATTAAAGTCGATGCGATGACATGGGATCATAATGTGACCGACCAGAAGTGATGATTGATTGCTGACGTATTTCACTGGGGAAGTTCTCTGCCAATCTTTCAAACCAACCACTTACCCGCTTAAACTCTCTTTCCCCGTGTAAGTTCTCCACCAGGCAAGTTTTCAATCATAGCCCCTTTGTTCATTGTTTATCTTGATTAAAGAATCTCTTTCTATGTAACTTTGCAATTCATGAACCTGTGTTGAATTTCAAAAAGAAAGACAATAGCTCTTTGTCCAACAAATATATGCAACATCAAAATTGTAGCTGTTCAAAATGCCTACGGTAGTAAGAGGATCAAAAGAGCAAAACATTTAGAAAGTACAATTATATCACACCCTTGAACACAATCAATGATCATGAGAAATCAAAATGTCCATGCATCAAACCATTAAGTATGAGTATTACACACACATGTACAACCTGCACTAATAAAATGCAGGACTTGGGAAGGTTGATAAATGTATTGCATGAAGTTTTTAACTTACTTGTTATAAAAGCTCCTTGCTTTGTGAGGTGCTCAAATGTCAGATTCAGAACTTTATAAAATTTTAGTGATGGAATGCATGGGTAAATCAATGTCATGACTTTCAAAGCCCATGTACAATGAAGGTGAGTGCCCCCCCCCCCCTTTTCCACAACAACAACTAAAACAAGTTTGTCAGATTTCTACTCGATGATGGGAAAGGGGGTATTCTCTGAAGATTGAATAAATGAGAACTTATGTGAAAAATACTTAGGATCCCTGGTTGTGTAATTATAGTCATGATCTAAACTACCTTATGTTTTATTTTGTTCTCGTAACTGTAATATTTTACAAGATGGGTTTGAAGGAAACAATTTTCCTTTAATTTTGCCTGTATATATATATAAAAGGGGAACAGAATCACAAGGTTTTATTTATTCTTCAATTGTAACTCTTGTTATTACTGTACAGAGTCTTTGAATTGATCATGTGCAATTTTGAGGTATTGGGTATATACATTGGGTATATATTTCAAGGTATTGGGTATATATTTTACATCATTTTCAAAAATGATTTCAAAAGTAATTTTAAAATATTTAGGAAAAAACATTCTGAGTTTCTAACACATTCAAGCATATACATGCAAAAAGATTAAAGACTAGCATGTTAAAGGATAAAGGGTACATTTCAATCTTTGCTGTCAATTTCATTGATTTCTTTATCTGTTTGGCAAACACATTGTAGCCAAAACATATCTCCAATTTTCATTCTTTTGATGAAGAAAATGGCAGTTGGTATTTAGTTTCATACTTGTCTGACTTTCTATGACATTCTATGTTGACTTTGGATCGAAGCCGAAAAATTCTAAAATAGTATCATAAGCACCTTTAATCTACAGATCTGGGTTATTCCGACTCCCTCTTGATAGTAGAATATTAGATCAGAGTCATATTAGCATGGATGCTTCCTGAATCTAATATGGGCTAAATCCAATGAAATCCATCAAAAAGCCATGGAGCCTTCTAAGCCTCGTTCCCATTCGACGTGGCAAACCGCCTACAAAGTGCTGCAGCTAAAATGAAATGAAATAAGCATAGTGCGCCTCACATTTCTGTATGTGTACACATTAATAAGTATCCTCAGGGGCCCCAGTTATGTGAAGATACCTCTTCTCCATTCCCCCTTACCATTCATTTATAGTAAAATAGTTAAATCCATGAATAGGTTTAATTTATTGCTGCAGCAGTTAATTGCCTCATGTGTGAACAGGCCTCTATTTGTTTGAACAAGGAGGTCTGTGATAACTCCTTGGTTTGAAGTATCTGCATGCAGGTTACCCTTCCTGCTCCCCAGCTGGGGGCAAGGATGGGCGATATTCATTCATACATGTATGGAAAGCTGGCCAATATGCAACTCAACATGTAGTACTAGTAGTTATACATGTAACTTCTGCAGGCACTAGCTGTATCATCATTGTCATGTTGATTAATAAAGGCTTGAATGAGATCCCCATGAATTATGAGTAAAATAGATGACATATCGCATTCATGTAGGCTCTGTATTGAAGCTATTGGTTTGCAAAGGTGATCTAATTCCAGTCATCATGAATTACATGTTTATGTAATTTATCATACAGGCTGCAATGTTTGGACTAAAGCTATATTTGCCAAGACTACATTTTTTAACTGATACAGGACAGGTAGTCAGCATTGCTTTCTTTTTCTGCTTTTTTTTTTAAATATCAGAATATGGAGCTCCCGAGTCTGCCAGCAGAATAAAGTGTGCAATGTTGACATATTAGTGTGACACTAATATGCATATTTAGTGCACGGACAGTACTATGTATTCACAATAAACTTCTTATCTGAGACCGAGTTTTAGTAAGTGACAGCAGATTTTATCTAATCAGGCTAATATGTACAGGTAAGCTTTGACCTACATGTACAAACATCTACTATTCAGACTCATCAAAAATTCATAGACAAAATGCCAAGTTGGTCTTATCAGGCACTCAGTGCAAGTTATACTCATCAAGAAGAAACACGAACAAGGACCATTTTGCTGAAATAAAACTAAGTGAAGAGATGGGGGAAATCCCGTACATCTTGTGGTGGGTGGTGATTTATTCAGTGGAGTTGTCTAGGACATGCCAGTTTCAATTATACCCGCGAAACAGAGAGCCCTTTGGCTAAAATAACCAAGGCAAAGTTGTAATGCCAAATCTCAGCTGGAAAGGGAAATAAATGACACTTTGCACTTCTATTTATTGCACAGGAACTTCTGACGTATAATTCCTATTCACTAAAGATATATCTACAGTAATTCTAACACTTTTCATTAAGTTGCGACCTAGATCCTTCTTGTCAAATAACTGATGCAAAGATGCAGGCCGAATCTCGGCTGGAATTGGGACGAAATGATACCTTGCACTTACATGTATGTTTGTTAAAAGCAATGTCAGATTCCCTTTAAAATATCTATTTTAAACTTCTTTCACTATTTTGCAACCTCGAGCACCCCCGCTAAAATAACTGAGGCAAAGATGTATGCCAAATAAAATCTCAGCTGGAAATGATAATAAATGACACTTTAAGTGTGCTTCTGTTTCTGTCAAAGCAATATATTCAACAATGCGATATCAGATACAGAACAATGCTCATTCACTAAAGATATGTGTTTACTTTAAACTACTTTGTTCTTTTAACAGACCTTTTATATCATTTCTGACAGTAAATTTCTCTTGTCTTTCCTATAGATGTGTTTCCACAAGAGGGCTTATATTTTCAGTAGGAAACCCAAGTCTGAGAGTAGAGGCCCACTACTTGGTGCTGGACACAAGTAACTTCTCCCTGTTAGGATGATTTAAACTTGCCTCAAACTAAGTAAAAAATTTCTTTGGGTGTCAAATTATGGTCTGTGCATGCAGATTATGTGGACAACAAGTCAACAAGTCATAACAGTCTTTGGGAATGTGGTAGATGTAGTCTTCATCCACATTTAAACCAATACAGGACTCGATAACAAGCCTTTGGAAAGTGCCAAGTCTATCTCCTTCAAACGCGAAACAGGACTTCATTACAAACCCTGACCTTTCTGGAAGCTCCTTTTATCTTCCTGCGTAGCGCCACTCCCAATTTCCACTCTAACATCTCAATCTTGTCTTTTACACATGACGATGGGGTGTCAAGCTTTCCTTTTCCTTGGAAAATACAAGCCAGCCCCCGGAGGTTCTCAAGGAGGGAAAAGGATATTCTTCAAACAACCTGTCTTGTTTAGCAAGGCATATCAAGGATGCCTTTTATATGTACCATTACACATTCAAATGACATAACATCAAAACCTGCTCTAGCAACCACCTGTCTATAAAGACCATATTATTTAATTTCCCAGGAAAAGTGTTTCTCTCTTAAACCTGTATGAAAATTGATATGTGTACCAGCCTATAAAAGACCACTTCTCTTGTATCCCTTGACATAACATCTATAAAAACCTATTTTAGCAACCACCTGTCTATAAATTCCATATTCTTTAATTTTCCAGGAAAAGTGTTTCTCTCTTAAACCTGTATTAAACTTGATATGTATACCAGCCTATAAAAAACCACTTCTCTTGTATCCCCTGAGGTCCCTACAGGTTTCACTGTAGTGTAAATAGTACATTGTAAACAGAAAAAGCACCAAGAAGACAAATAAAGATTCTTTAGGATAGCAGTTCTGTAAATGATATCAGCAAATTTGCTAAACAGAAACAGAATAGTAATGTAATAAAAAAAGACAGCAAACAAAGGTAACAAAACAGTAATCATTAAACGAGACACTTTCTAACATTCTAGAAAAGACATCGGCAAAATAAACCAGATGATTTCTCTTCTTTTATGGTAAAACGTTACTACTATGGTCGTGAAGATGCCAAATAAAAGTACACCTGTAAAGTGAACATGTACATGTACAGGTATAGTGACAGTGATTCGAACACGTTTTCCAAGGTTATAAATGAAGCAAAAGAAACATTGGGTAACATCATCTATAGCTAGGGCAATCTCGGTTACACTCTACCCCGTTACCCCTCTCAAAAGTTTCCCTAAATCAAAGATTTTATTTTGAGATCTTGACACCAAAACTCACCTCAAAAGATATCTTTATCAACGTTTACATCAGACAAAAGACCTACCGCACCATAACAAGGTGAATAATTCTGCTTTTGTTCAGCCTTCATAACATACACAATTGTGGTGAAAAAGTATTTGAATTAACAGCTGATTGGGTTCTTTCATAGACCAGCTGTCTGGTGAATCTGGTCAAAAGTTTGGAAGTTGATCTGGAGTTCATGCGAGTCCCAGAGTTCAAACATCATCAATCTACATGTAACAGTTACTGGAGACGTGTATTATAATGGACCTTCGGTTTTGGGTCCATGGTGTTGTAATGTATGTTCATGTATCTTTGTAAAATTACACATTTTAAACAGGACACAGTTTATGTAAGTCATGATAATGGAATAATATGACCAAAAGTATGATAAATTAGCATAGCATTAATCTAGCAATATCTCATTTACATAATACAGGTAAGTCTACATTATGTTAACGATTATATGTGAAAATTAATATAAAGTAATAAATATTTTAAAAATCTAATATACTGAAAATTACTAAGGAAAATATGTACAAAACATTTCCAATATTCGGACAATTCGTAATTTTGAACCCTGCGACAGGTGTATATACATGAACCAGGTTGATCGATTGCCTCACTGATTAATTGATTGATTCACTAATTAACCCATTGCCTACGGGAACAGGACGGTTCCTGTATCAACTCTATGGAAATGAGAGTATGCAGTAGTCAACGGGTTAACTGAATACTTGATTGATTGATTGCTGACTGACTGACTGACTGATAGACAGGTTGATTCGTATTTTTGACTATTAAATTGACTGAAAGGTTTATACGCACCACCATCAAAAGTTACAGCTACGGTTTCAACAGGACACATTTTCTGTCCAACAAGAAAATTAAATGAAAGTACAAGTTCACAGTATATTTCCAATCACCCCATTACCACACTGTACCTTAACCAAATTTGCATCTTTGAAAGGCATAGAACCGCACGTTGGTTAATTACGACCATAGACGTTGGGATGCACTTCAAACAATTACGTCAGGTAATAAATTAATTCTGTGGCAAGGGTGAATTGAACCAACACACTTGTAATCATTCTCTAATGAGCAATTATAAGTACTTAATAAACCACCTTCATTTATGTATTCAAAGTCAAAGATCGTTCTCCAACAATGGTGACTCAGTTTTTAATTCACCAGGCCTTGAGCTGATGTGTTTCAGTACTCCGGCTGCAATTATTTCTCAAGCAGTGGGTATATTTAATGGAAAAAACCTTTGATGGCTGAATATAAATTTCATCACAGAAAAAATAGTCTACTACAGAGATAAGAAGTATATTTATATGTATTTTCATATTATACATGAATTCTTTAAAGATCACATTGCAAGAAAATTCCATCAAAATAAATATTGGCTGAATACTTATTATTGCATAGATGGCATAAATTAAACAAGGTTATCCAAATTCAACGCTTGGAAACATTTGAATTAATGATTATTATCAATTATAAAACGGTAAAATACAGCCCCCGATATAGCAGCTGAAGAGCTCCTTGAACGCTGCTGAGATGTGTGACGACACACGAAGGACCAGTCCTGTCTAAGCAGACGATGTCCCATAACATCTTACACATTTTTCAGTGCCTGTTTTGTCATCTCCTCTTCACTTATTTCTCTTACTTGACTAGCGTCAGTCTTAATGTTAGTCTGTTGCCTCACTCTTAACTTCGTGTATCGTATTATTTTGATGAAAAATGCAACGTTAAAAAAATAAAGGAATCAGTCACTTGTAAACAAAATAAGACGCTATTGTATTTTCAGCTGCTTGCACCGGGGCATGTTCGGCGTTTCAAGAGGGAACGAATACAATCTGTGATATTATTCGGAGGGCTTTTCAATTTGAAAGTGGGGTTTATTTCATTGATCATTGACCCTTCTCCTGTGTATTTACAATCAAACGGTTTTAGTTATCAGAATCAGTTCACTTTCCCTTTTAGAATGGTGTGAAATAAGGTCATGTTTAAATGTACCAAACTCTTTATAATTTGATAAATAATTGCATTGCAATTACGTTCATTCATTATAGGACGTCGTCTGCTTAAGCAGGATCGATCCCTAGTGTGACGACATCAAAACATCGCTATATTTCTGGCGAATCCTCTGATATTCCAGATGCTGAGAAGAGCTTTTATTTATGTTGTTTTTATAATCATCAGATACGCAGTTGACATAAAACTTATACGATTGCCATCTGTAAGCTTCCCAGTGTCTAGTGATACATTAATTGCCATATTTGTGATTTTCTTTGGATAGCTACTTTAAAGGTACAGTCAAACCTGGTTTAGTGGCCACCTGTCTATAGTGGTCACTTATATTGCCTCCCTATAGCAAGAAATATGTGCCTTATAACCTGTCTGTAAAGGCCACCTGTCTACAGTGGCCACTTTTTCTGTTTCCCTTGGGTGGCCTTAATAGACAGGTTTGACTGTAATCCGAAGTTCTAGTAACAAGGGAAAATAGCCGTTGAAATCAAGTGTTCCACATTTACACCGATTCATGTTCAAGACTATAAGTGATATCTGCCATAAGATGTTGAGAGAAAGTTTCCATTGATTTCTGAAAATTTGAAAGTCCAAACACCTATAGCACATGATAAACAATAATACATTAAAGCACGTTCCTTTACAAATGCAATTCCATTTACAACACGTCAAGATTCACTTCATTATATAAAATGTCTCTGTACTTTGTAAATCCTAATTAATGAAAGGATTAACACTACCCTTAATCAAAGATACCATAGAAGCACCAACATCTAATAATAAAAGTCAAGGCTTATCAATAATACAGCTTTAATTAATGATTGCGGAATAAGCAGATCACTCTCTAAGGAGGGAAGGGAACACAATATGCGCACATCAAATTATCGTAATTTGGTAGATGGCTCATTGGTCTGTAGTAATAAGTATGTACTCTCTAGAAATTTAATTCTACTCTAAAAGAATGTGTTGCTTTTTTCTCTTCATCCTTCTTGTGTAGGTTCTATTTCATAATATTTCTAAATGGAAAGTGAGTGGATTAGTGCTATTCCTTATTAATTCATTCCTTTAATGGGCTACATGTATATCTCCCAAAATGCATAAAAGTATGATTTTAGATTGAATGTTTAATTTCTATTTCATATCAAAAGTGTGTTTATTTCAAAGTTTGTTTTTTTAGTCAAATATCATTGTGGGTTTTTATATTTGATGCACTTTTTGTAAATTGAACAGTTTCGGATTTCAAGCTGCATGTTTGATGTGTTTTTAAACCAGTTCAATACAGTTCTGAAGACTGGCCAGGGTGGCACTAACTCTCGTTTTAGTCATGAATCATATGTTCCTCATTTCACTCTGCCCTACCTTAACCACATTATTAAAGGGTACATTTGTACCAATCACCAAAAAAATATTTTGCTCTGTATGTTAGGGGTTCCATGTCCCCATACGATATTCAAAGTATGAGCTTCAAATGTTCATTCTATAATGAGAGATATTGCAACTTCAAATACTCTCTAAAAACACACTGCAGCGACTTGCAAGTAGACCAATCGAGGCGACTGTAGCGCTCGCACAAAATATTTCCCACGCAGAACTGAAGTTGGAATTGGGTTCAACGCGAGGGGGTTTATGTTTTCCTTTATTTTCTGCATACTACTTAACCCTTACAAGATAAATGACCACATTTTGTGGTTGGCTCAATAACTTTTGATTCACAGCCCTAAAAAATTACCAAATGCATGAATAGAAAGAGAAAAATTGTCTGCATATACTGTGCCCATTTTGTTGTATGGCCATATTACATTTGATGACAGGAATTTAAAAAAGGAGAATACGCTTTAACCCTCTCGTTACCACAAGACTAAAATACTGTTCACTTTGTACATAGTGTTGTTGACTTTGGTCCTGATAGGGTTAAAATCCTTAAATTGGCAACACGCTGAGAGGTACAAAAACAAATGTTTTTTATAAAATTTGGCAATTTTCTTAACTTTTTGTCAAAGTTCCTAACCATGTATATTTTTTTTCTAAGATATTACATTTTATTAGGACCATGTAGAATTTTTTTTTTTTTAATTATTATTGCCAATTTGAAGAACAAAATGTGATCTATTTAGCCTTTAAATAATTCCTTTCATGAAAGGGTTAACTGTTAACCCATAGAAGGTCAGGTATAGGGTTTTGAAGCTAACTTTATACATTCTAAGTATACAAAAATTATTTTATTAGGTGAACGGTACACTTTAACCTTTTTGATAGATGTTGGAGATCCCGAGTTATCTCGGGGAAACTATTCCACAGGTTAAACTTGAATTTCCCACTACCACCATCCCCCCCCCCCCCGGATCGATAGTCGCATAAACCCACCTTAGCACCCCTACCACCCCACCCCTTTCCATAGCAAAAGAAGCGGTGAACTACAAGATGGGTGTGAGATTTGATACAGACACATTATCATGTGCCCTTTAAAAAAATAAGTTTGGCTTCCACCCACTACTACTAACAACATAACAACATCCTGAAGAACAAGCATGCAGTGACCTTCACAGATCATTAGACATTCGTATTTCCTTTTTCATTATGAATAAAATGTGCAACAAAGCT
This sequence comes from Heliocidaris erythrogramma, assembly GCA_025617745.1. Lineage (NCBI taxonomy): Eukaryota > Metazoa > Echinodermata > Echinoidea > Camarodonta > Echinometridae > Heliocidaris > Heliocidaris erythrogramma. Next base: position 24,885,127 of record CM046868.1, on the reverse strand, counting down.
TTCAGAACTCATACTCCAGATTCCAGGGTCTGCAAAGGTTTTAACTGCCAACAGATGTCATAAAACAAAAAAACATATCACTGAATGATAAGGCCGATTACGATTCCTCTGTTTCTTCCATTTTTTTTTAAAGTGAGCAGGAGCAGGGTCTTTGATATTTGTCTAAGATGGCCACCCAACATAGATGCTAAGGGGTCAGTTCCGATACAAGTTTTTCTTTGTGAAATCTCATTAATTCATATTTTATAGGAGCCTCAAAACAAATTAAAACTTGTACTAAAATAATGATATGTGCTATTTTGTTACTAAGTCATTATCAAGATCTCTACCAATTAATCTTCACACCAAAAAAGAATTATAGAAGCAAACGGAAAAAAAATCGAGAAAAATATAGTGGAATAAGGAGAGTGGATGGGGACAAGAATCTATGAATCAATTATACTTAGCCTTAACAATTACCAGGAAATTATCAATTCCATTTGTACACTAATGCATTTAATACTTGAATATATAGAGACTTACCAAGTGAAAACTATGGAAACCCTTTGGACAAAGTAAATTAAATCCTATCCAACCAATTAAATTCCAAAATGAGAGTTCAAGAACGCAAAGTGTGGAAAATTTGTATAGAGCTAGTGAGATGATTTTTTTTTTAATGGATACCGTCTAAGCACTTAAACCAAATGGAAAAATTTTTCATTAATGAAAATGCTTTTATCATTCTCAAAAGCTACTCAAGACTACCGGTACCTACATCGCTATTCAGTAAAAAAATGATTTGTGCCTGGAGAAAGCTAAACCATCTTCACTCGATGCGAGCCACTGAATAGAAAAGTTACTTAAAACACTCAATATTGTATCCATCACTTCAGAGATAATTATCTCACAGAGTTAAGAACAATTGCATGGAGATCAATCTCACTTCTGCAACCCTTACAGAAAGCACTTACAAATTAAACCCTTGCAAAAAAAGCACCATATCTCTGCTACATATCACTGTTGAATAGATTGAAAATAGTCTTATGGTCCTCCATGAATGATCAATAACAGAAGACGTAACAATTCATTCATTTTGATGTTGATCAGACTTTTAAAAAAGAAAACATTTAAAAGTTCAAACGTGATATATTTTGAAAACACTTCATATATAGTAAACGAAGAAGCTTGACTGGGGAGGAATTTTTAATTTGTAAACAAATCTTTCGGCATATTACTCCCAGTGTTAAAGATCGTATGCTCGATCTGTAATGAAAAACACAAGTCAGAAAAAATTGGAACCAGCGGGATTCGAACCTGTCATCTACTGCTTGCCGGGCAGCGACTTAACCACCAGGCTATTCTGGTTCACGGCCAAGTCACAACGAACTAGAATCAAATACCCAAGATCCTCTTCTTTCTGACTCATTAATATTCAAACGGTCTGCCGTAGACAATGGTTAGTAAACTTCATATATATATATATATATATATATATAAACGACTAATGGGTACATTAGGAGGACAGTTTTTGTTCTTTTTCTATGTTCAACTGTCGACCTAATGTACCAACTGTCTACCTAATGTAGGGGTCGCTATTATGACGGAATAAACTGCATTGTTAGGTGTCGACTAAATGTACCCGTCAAATATACATATATATATATATATATATATATAACAGTTGATAAACACAATAACGTAAGTGCTTGCTTCCCTCACCTTCTTTTCTGGTAGTTTATTGGAGTATTCAGAACACACGATAAATGTCTACATCTACAAGCTCATTGCTAAATCTCTAACAGCCATTAGCTAAGATTTAAACCATGCTTTACATGGTTCATATTTTGATAAGATAGAAAAAATAACTAGCAGAAGTGGTAGTATACAAAGCATGAATGTCCTGAGCATTTAATCACACTCGGTTAATCTTGAAAAGACGAAAAAGCAATTGGGATGTGCTTACATTGGAGCTTGCCGGAGCAAGAGTCTAATTCCATTATCGATAATCATTTTCTTGCTAGCTCTAGGCTCATTAATGGTGTTGTTAGAACAGCTTAGTAGGCTGTTTATTCACAAGAATCTACCAAGGTGATTCTCATAATGTCAAATGTGAATCTACCTTTATGGATTGCCCCAAAAGACTCTTGAGGAGTAGTTCGAGAGCTCTTCTAGAGGCAAATTCCATAATAATGAAGTCATTAGCAACCCTCAAAACACTTTTCATAATCAACTCTTTAGGTGCTATGTTCGCTAAGCAGTACATGCCATTCTTATCAATTGGCACAGACAACATATTACATACTTTATAACATAAAGATATTACAACTGCACAATGCATTGATCAATAATAATCCATTTCTTGTCCTAATCCTGAGCTGCTGGAGTTGCCAATCAGTGATGTATGGACGCTGTGCTAAAGTCGCCAATTTGTGACACTTTTTTTTTTAATGTCAACAAAAACGTTCACTTAAATCAAAACCTTATTCTTTATGGGCACTTGGGCAGGTGGTCTTTCTGTACAGGTTATTTTTCATACAGATTTCCATGAGAAATAATATTTAAGGGAAACAAAAATGTGGGCTTTATAAACAGGGTGTCGTTAAAGCAAGTTTGACTGTACATGCAAATTGTGGTGTGTCTGACAGGATGGGAATGGATATGTGGCCATGTGTACATTTCCAGAAAAAGGCATTCCTACATTTTGACCCTTCTTTTACTGCATAGAGTATCTGCAACACATTTCAGTCTGTACACGGTAGAAATTGCTATAAGTGATATTATTACTCTACAGAAATTAAAACTGGGCAGTTTAAAAAAAAATCGGACAAAAATCTGTGACCAGGCATTTCTTCAGGGCACACAACGACATCTGAATAGTAGAGCTTGGTTGTTGACGACTTACCAGTGTTTTAGGACTAGTGTGGGCCAGGATGAGAAAGCCAAGACGAGCTGGTATCAGGCTAATATGAGGGTCACTAAGCACTGTCAACAAAAGAAATATCAAAACAATCAAAGTGAAGCATGTTCATACAATACACATATGTTGTTGAAATTATCATACTTCATAATAGCCTGGCAGGGCTAGGGTCATTATCAGCATTATTTGTTTAGTTTTATGCCTCTGCAACTTAAATGGACATACATGTACATATATACACTGAAATTCCCTGCTTGCGCACTGTACAAAGTATTACTTTTAATCTACACAAACAAGAAAGTAACATTGTAAAACGCTGTACTGAATCGTGGAATATTTCTATATTTACATCCAGTATCTTCACTTCATTTGACACAACCATAAAAATTCTTTCGTTAAAGGAAGTAAAAAAAATTAAATACATGGGAGCACAGGATGATTATGCCCCTGGAATTGACATACATAGAGCTCCTCTCGGTTTTCCCAGTATCACCCAAATTATCCTTCTTGGGGCCAATTTTTTTACTTGCAAATTTGAAGAGAAAAAAGCCCTTTGAGGAAAAATACAAATATTTTGAGGGTTGAAAGGAAGACTTGTTATGATGTTCGCTGCAAAATATTCAGTTATGAATACCCTATTCATGTCCTCAACCTTGCAATAGCTATGCATTACCTTCAGAAAAGGCCAAATACAGGCTTAAAAGGCATTCGGTAACTTTGTGGAGGCTTGATTTAATAAATTGTTGAATTTTGATATCTGTCTTGTATAATAATGTTCAGAAGAATAAATAAATAGTCAGGCATATAAAGGTTTTCAAATATATAATGCTATTATTAAGATATCTACATATGTATGACTGAATACTCCCATTTACGAAAGCGTATGGCCAGAGGCTTTAGTCTAACACTGAGTCTATGGGGGGAAATGAGTCTGGCATTTCCGGTCACTTGCATATGTTTACTTTTGTGATGCACATGATTTTGAAGTGCTTTTTTTTTCCTGGGCTTCATTTTACACCATATTACATACACTGATAACATGTAAGGCCAGGCAGCTCAGATTTTATCAAGCCTCTACAAAATTACCCAATCACTTTAACGGGCAACATATTTGATAAACTTCTGTCTCAGCTGCAGATCATGTACATACCTTTCTCATGCTCAGACACATCCAGCCTGGGGCCAGGCTTGGGCATTGCCTTGAAGCTAAAATGGATCTCTCCTGGCCTGGCTATTGTTCCATCCTGGAAGAATGATAAAGAAATGTTTATCAGTTGCTGTCTATAACATATATGGATTTCCTTTCATTTCAAATAACACAAGTAACATAACAAATACATAAGTATGGGACATCTCATTTAAAGGTACATGTACTAATCATATATTCTAGGCTATACAACAGGCAACATTTTGGACCTTTAATGCTGTTTGTATTGGAAAGGGAGTAATGGAAAATCTGGAGATTTAAGGACTACTACCTGGTAGGCAAAACAGAGACTCTGTCTTCCTATATATAGTATAAATGCTTTGTTTTCAACAGAACATTTTCAGCAAACACATGCAGTTAATGCATAAAAGTTAATTGGGAGATACTTCACCTCACATTTGGCAGGTTGACTGACTTTTGCATCAAACTTTATTTAAGAATGCAGTGATAAATAATATGCTTTCATTCTCCTCTTTCTCTCCCTCTTTCATCTCTCTTTCTTTCAACTTTCTCCTCCCACATCCCTCCCAATCTCATGCCTTCCTGCTCCATCTCTTTTCCCCCATCACTCATCGAACGTCATCTTGTTCTCTCTATATTCTGGCATAACACAGTTTACACATTATCCCGCCAAAACCCATATGTCCGTTGATTAATTGGGCAAAATTTATAAACATCTCTTCAGAGCCTAGCGTTCCTCCCTATAAATCTTCACCTTTATTGACATTAACACGTCCATAGTTCCAGAAATTCAGGCTACTTGAGCCTCCCATATATGTCAGCCATTCCCGCTTCTCCTTTGCGTACAATGGTAGAATGTCTACCATTTAGGGTATTCACACTCTAGGAACTTTATACAAAATGGATTTCAAGAAATAACGGACAAAGAATCATCATATACATGTAGCAAACACACAGGATAAGAATATCCTATGATGGAACTTCATTTAAAGAAACTAGTTTTCAGAAGGTCAGCTAACACCATATATTCAGTTTCACCTTAAAGCCTTTTATATCTCCTTTTTTCTCCTTGCTTTACTATCTTTATCCAACCCAACAGTCCTTTTCAGGACTTACATGTACACACATGGTGACCTGTAAACCTCATCAACATTATCTATTCCACCATGTAAATATCAACCTTCAAAGAACAGCTGATGTTCACACAGGTGATGAACTGTGATTCGTTATCAACTTCTTATTCAAAACAATGTTCAAACCTCCATTCAGCTAAATGTTTCAGTAATCAGTATACAACGTTTAATTTCATAACATTTCTGTTATTCAGACGAGACAAAATATAATACCCATAAATAGGTTATGGAAAAGCTACAAGTTTTGCTTGTGTGAATGAGGGTATGAGATGCTTATTATGGTGAGTTTGGAAGAGGAGATCCACCTTGACAGTAATGACCATGACAATGATACATTGAAGAATGTGTCACCTCTTTAATGTCAACCATTGCCATGAGCGAAAAAGATTACGAAAACAGCAAAGCAAGGCGGCTAAACGAAACAAATGACGATGGAAGGTAACAAAAACACAACGAGAAGAGCAAGACGTCAACAGGCACATTATTAGGAGTGATGAAATAGTCCGCCAATGCCAGGAGGGAGTTATTAAACTCACATCATTTAATGTAGAGTTCTAATCACCTTCTGGCTCCTCCACAGAAGAAATTCAAAAGGGAAGATGAAGAAAGAGATAACTCTTCTCCCATTAGCAAGAGAATAATGATAACAGCTATATCATATTAAGATATGACCTTGCCCAAGAGCCAGAAGGGCGTTAACTGACATAATTTCATATGGAGTTAATGCCCTTCTGGATCTCCACATAAGAAGTTCACAAAGGGAAGATGCAGAAAGAGAAAACTCATCCCATTAACAAAAGAACAACACTATACCAGCTATATTATATTAAAGGAGAGATGACTTTGTCTTAGAGTCAGAAGGGCATATGTTGATTATCATTTCATTTGGAGTTAACACCCTTCGACTCTCAACAGAAATAATACAAAGAGGGAGACGAAGGAAAGGATAACTCTGATCCCACTAATGACAAGGATAACATTATTAAAGCCCCTGAGTGAAATCTTTGGCCAATCTTTCCTAGCAGCTTTCAACAAAGAAAAGCATCTTGACAATCAACAGTCAACTTTCACCTACATGTATCCCAGAACTATCAAACCAGAGCAGACATGCACCAGAGGTAGGCACTGATCCTAGATTAGGGAATAACCATTTTTGATTAGCTCCATGCGTTCCTTTTTCTAAAAGTCTAGGGAAAGATCACCATATTTGCACTCAGACACCTGAAAGACAAAGTAAACACTTCCACATATACAAGTAAAACTACTGCAACTCTTTTGTTTCATGAAGTTCCTTTCACTTTAACTTCCATCAATGAAGTTTGACAGTGAACTTGTCTGTGACACCTGATATCATTTATAAGTTTGTGCAGCAAAAAATAATAATTAACAAAACATGAATTAAAATATTTATTCATGCTATTTCCTTCCTCAAAGTGTCAAAGTCTGATTTCCAACCTTTGTTTTTGGTCCAAACTCAATTTCATTTTAAATCAATACATGTAATTGTTGCAAAGAAAAATGCTAATATTACACATGAAAGCTTGGAGACTGCTACAAATGTACCAGCAACTTCACTAAAAATGATTAACATGAGGGTTGCAGCTGAATATACAAGTACTACCCGCATGGCATGGAATTTATCACATATTGATATAAAGTAATGGAGGTTATTACCATATAAATTATAATCCACTTCACTTTCCAGCTACATATCCAAAATGTTCTTTTTGTTCAATTGTGGTCTGAAAATTGAATTAAATGAAAAACTGCAATTGATCAGGGGTGTCTCTCCCTCATTCTCTCTCCTCTCTCTCTCTCTCTCTCTCTGTATCTTAGTATTTTACCTTTTGTGGTTAGACTACATCTGTATTTAGAGCCTGAAGATACAGTCAATATTTGACCCTATTTACAATCAAAGACATACAGGACATGCAAAACCATTATGACGCAAAGAGGCAATCAATAGATAGTTAATGAGTATGGATATTAGTTAATGTGTCTAGGCCATGCCTATATATCGAGGGGAAGCCTCCGGGCATGTTACTGTGCATAATATTGACTGTTGAGAGCCAGGAGGGTGTTAACTCTGTAGAAAAGTTAATATTTTTCACTAATAAACCATAAAAGTTTGCAACATCATCTGACATGATTTATTTCTGTACTCATTACAATGCCACGTGGCAGCTTATATAAAGCTACGTTAGAATGATATTTTTTTAACCTAAACTTGTGCAAAACGTAACATTCTTCTATTCTGTAGGTGGTAATTCCTGGTAGAAAAATTCATATTTTTAAAACTCAAAACTGTAATTCCACCATCAATAAAATTCTTCTTATTTTTAGCATAATGGATATCAGATGGTACTTCAGGGCCCTGTTTCATGGAACTTTTCATCAATGACAAGTTACAATAACTGTTATAAGCTACTGAAATCCTTGCATCTGAATGGCTGGGAGCAAATTTGTCGGTAAAAATCACTGACAAGACACTTGATGAAGCACCCTCCAAATGGTACCCCAGATAAGCATAGATTTTTAGCCATATTTTCAGGGCTCGACGTCAACAGGCGCCCGGGAAACATGGGCATCCAATATCTGCGTCCAGATACCCAACATTTCAAAACATTAAATATCAAATGGTTCATTTATACTGGCCCTAAAGACTTTAACCCAGAACCCATAAGAAAAAAATTGAGACTGGAGCCCTGTATATATCATTGGGGATATCGAAGGAATAAATCGAAGAACATTAGCTCTTTGGGATGTCAGCTTTTCTACATCCCAGTGAAAAGTCTAATAAATACATTTTGTGACAATGTTTAGGGGGTATCACAAATTGGGGCCATTCATTGAGGGTATGCAGCGATGCTCAAAGTTTAGCACCAATACATGTATAATTAATCAGTTGAACTATATGTTTGCATACGAGATAATTCTCATAATCATGCTCTACCAATAGTTTATGCTTCAAAACCTACAATTCTAAAGCCAGAAGTTTGCAGCATGGAACTGACAAATTAATCGAAAGACCCCTATTATACAATACATCAGAATATTCCTTTTGATCAAGAAATCACCTTGTTGGCAGTGATGGGATTTATACTTCAAAAGTTTTTTCACAACAAAGGTCAGATATTTTGACAAAGAGCTTTGATGATTTTGACAGATACAATGGCGTGTTCATCAAAGGTTTATATTTGGCACCGGTTGCTCTACAAAGGGGAGACCCAACATGCAATGGCGACATTTGCTCTGGGTTTTATTTCATCAAAGATATAGTATTAGTGGTGCAGTTGGGTTTTAGGTTTAGTGTTCAGCCTACTCTACGATCTGGATACGATCTGATTTGGGAGGAATTTGCCACAGCATTTTATATAAACATTCAAACAAGTAAAATCCTAATTGATTGAGTTTCTAGATACTTATATGAATGGTAAAATAGGAATTTTGGGGGACAGGAAGCCTTCTTCTCTGAAAGAAAGCCAAATCAGTGCCGATTCGTAGTGACGTCATACTAATTATACAGTTGTCTACAATTTGAAGCTAATTTGGCTGTTACTCCGACAAGAAGGCTTACAGTACAATTCACCAAATTTCGATTTTTAGTATTCATATCATTATTCAGAACCTCAATCATGATGATCACCTAGGTGTTTAAAGGGAAAGTTGAGTTCTAGGATAGGTGAAAATAATTTGTGACCTTTCTTATTCCTTTTATGTCAGTTTGGAAGGACATTATAAAAGAAATGTCCCGGAAAAGGATTGCTCCTCAAATGCCCTCATATTTGTAATATGAAGAGAAATAGCTGAAGTGTTCAGGCCGAACATTCATGCTACATGTACATGCAGTCCCATGTACCCCTTCATGTGTGCAGTGGATGCGCTTTTCAGCATGACAGGGTCATTTTCTAATCATATTGATGATTCTAAAACCTGACAGTGTGCATCAATTCTTATGCAGACATGATTAACCTTCCCAATTGCTTTGAGGCAGTTTCTTTCACAATGTAGTCGCATGCCCAGAACTCAAATTTATCTTTAAGTTTCAATTTATTATTATTACAATTTTTTCAAAAATCGGATTGCAGATCGCTTTATGGTGGGCTTTAGGACTAGGGTTATGCAGAGGGTTGGGTGAACTGTAAGGCTCAAGTCAGGAGTTTGGTTAGCGCTAGAAATCGGTGCCTGAGCACACATTAAAGCGAGGCAGAGGGAGTGCACCCTTCACTGATGTCGTAGTAATAAGTACAGGACAAAAACATAATGAAATGACAGATCTACATATATACAATGGCGCACCATACAAAGATTTATAATTGCCATGGAAACAGGCCTTACCACGGGTTGCTCTATGAAGGCAGGGGGAACGCACCCTCCAGACGAGTTGTAGTGATACGCACAGTACGCTTCAACTAGCTCCTGCCTGCACTCACGGTAGGGAACCCTGTGCGTGATAGGGGAGGAAAAATAAGACAATTTGATTTACAAGTGAAGGTTACAGCTCAAGTACGCAAATCCAGACCATTCTGAAACAGATCGATTGTGAGGAGTTGAAGAAAAAAAGTGAAACGAGACAATGTTTCAAATATTGAATTGTAAAGAGTAAAAAACAGAGTATATGTACTGTCATCAGCATCCTTGTGTTTCCACCTTCCTACACAATTTCAAGTGATTTCAAGATAATTATTTGAGATTGAGTATATCAGTTTTTCACTGTAATTTTATAATGGTATGTCTGATAATGAATTCAAAATAAAATATCTTCTACTGCATCTTTTTTGAATCGTAAACTCCAAAATACACCTATACACTATTAACGTCAACTCCATCCAATAGCTTTTTATACACTGTATCCATTTGTCTTTTAAGTTGTAACACAACTACATGCAGTCAACACTATTGCACATTTCTTTCTTTCTCTTTTCTCTTTTTTGCCTTTCCTTTCTGTATTTTCTCTCTCTCTCTCTCTCCCTCTCTCTCTCTTTTTCTTATGGCCAAATTAATCATGTCATTGAGGATGTTATCTATATCAGGAAATATCATTTCACAAATCATGCGAGGAACATGATTAACAGTCGCATGTAATTACCTTCCGAGGACCTTCCATAGGCTTTCCACCATTTTCTCTACACTTGGCGTTCTCTGTGTACAGTATCCGGCATAGCTGTCAATGCAAGAGCAAAAAACAAAAGATAAATTGAAGCATCGAAAAGGGTAATATGCACAAATAAAATGAGATGAATGATTAATACTGGTCATTTATCTTCCATAACTTTTGATTCAGAGCCCTAAAAAATATGCCAGATGCACACACTGAGTCAATTTTTGTTGCATGGCCATATTTCATTTGATGCTAGGAATTTTAAAAAGGAGAATAAGCTTTAAAATTCTTATATTGCAAAACATTGAGTGGTTCAAAATCATTGTTGATCAAAATTGGCAATTTTGTTCAACTTTTCGACAAAGTTCCTAACCCTGTTGTTTTCAAAGACATTACATTTTATCAGAACCATTACTTTTGCCAATTTGAAGAACAAAATATGATCAATTTAGACCATAAATAATTCCTGTCATGAAAGGGTTAATCCAACTAACATGTATAACGTGAAGAGGGGATAACATATTCCCCCCCCCCCTCTTCAGCTCTTTTTGGAGTAGGTGCAGGTGAAGCTACATATACATGTAGCTCATCAATTACCATCATTAATTATTAACAGTATAAAACGCGAAAGAAATTACAATAACAATGGTTTTCAATGTAAAAAATATACCATTCATAATGTAATTGAACTGATAACGACCATTCAGAATGGTATATCATCAAAGAGGAAAGGGATAAAAGCAATTTATTTTAGATGGAACTCAACAAGCATGCATGACGCGATACATTATTCAGGGACAGTTATATGTGGTATCGCCAGTGCATTATACACTGATGATAAAAATGGAATATTGCTAATATGCTTACATAGTTGGACAATTAAAAACTGCACTGAAAACATCTATCTAATTAGCTGATATTTGTGCTCGCTGACATTTTCAATGAGCCTTCCATACTTGTCTGGTTTTCACCATTTGCTTAACATGTTGGACCTCTTTAACTGTATAATGAGTTCTACAAGAACTGTTCTATTATTACCATTATACAAACAGACGATTGGTACTACAAAACTTAAAGATAACATTTAACAAATTCATAGTGAGACAAAGCTTTTCGACCTGCACTCATCGGGTCACAACGCAGGAATGAGAGAATACAAGAAAATACAAAAGTCAAGGAAGGGTGTGTATAGCGACCCGGGTAGGATCCGGGCACGCTATAATCGAAGCGCTTGTACAAACTCCTTTTGTCGGCACAATAGCGGATCTCTCGACTGAATGAACAACGCTTCTCAGAAGCGAAGATGTTGAAAGCTGCGTGCTCGGGCAACAATAGTGAAATGGCTATCCGGAGCTTGTCATTGATCGCGTTGTGCAGCGTACTATTGATTCGCGGACTCGCCCTGTGTATTGGCCCAAGAAATGCCCGGTCTACCTCAAATTACCTTGGCGAGGTAAAGTGTCTGATAAGTATGCGCGCGATATTAAGCATACAGTGTCGCGCTGTTACTTTGCCGTGGCTACGCGTGTCGTGTTCTCTACTATTAATAGAATGCTACCCGCAGTTCACAAGGATGTACTGCCTTCCCCCAAATGAGCAATGTCGCTTATCAGTATCATTGTCGGTGTGAAGCCGTCTACGTTGGCCGTACATCTCAGCGTCTAGCGGACCGCATTAAACAGCACGTACCCTCCGTGGTACGACAGACATCAGCTGGTAGCCGAGCACAGCCGAAGCGTAACTGCAAAACCGCTGCTAGCGTCGCTAATGTTCAATGCCGCAGTCACAGCGACTCTGCTATTGGTCAGCACTTGCTAAATAGTCCGGCTTGTTCCAAGGCGTATAACCCGGCTCAGTTCACTATTGTTGCCCGAGCACGCAGCTTTCAACATCTTCGCTTCTTAGAAGCGTTGTTCATTCAGTTGAGAGATCCGCTATTGTGCCGACAAAAGGAGTTTGTACAAGCGCTTCGATTATTCTAGCGTGCCCAGATCCTACCCGGGTCGCTATACACACCCTTCCTTGACTTTTGTATTTTCTTGTATTCTCTCATTCCTGCGTTGTGACCCGATGAGTGCAGGTCGAAAAGCTTTGTCTCACTATGAATTTGTTAAATGTTATCATTACCATTATAATTAAAAATACAGGAATGTGTACAGTTCAGTATACATGTACACCGTCTGTTTGGAGCCAGAAGGGTGTTAACTCATATACTTTAACACAGTGTCAGAGTTAACGCCCTTCTGGCTCTCAACAGGCATTATCTCCTTCAAACTCAAACTGCGCTGAAAACGGATAGATTTAATTACCGGTAGTAAATACTTGTGACAATTTCTTAGAGCTTTCCTTATTCGCTTCTTTTTCAAGTTTGGCTTTGCTAAACGTGTTCAGACCTTTTCAAGGTATATTGTGCTATACAAGAACTGTTTTCTTATCAACATTATTCTAAATTTTAAAATTCAAGCATAATTCCATGGAACTTCTTGGTACACCATCAATCACCAGTCACTTCTGGTAAACATGAAGTGTGCTTCATCCGGTATGGGGCCATGCTCTTCTCTCTCCACCTCCCTTGTGTTACATGAAGGAGTAATGGTATCCCACATACAGGATTAATATGTGGGACATGACTGAGTGGCCTTATTCACTTTAAAGATAAATTTGAGTTCTGGTCATCCGATTTTCATTGTGAAAGAAACTGTCTCAAAGCAATTGAGAAAGGTTGATCATATCTACATAAGAATTGGTGTATACCGTAAGGTTTTGGAATCATCAAAATGACAACAAATTGACCCAATCCTGCTGAAATGGGCAAGCACATAGAAGTGGGTATATGGGACTGCACACATAGGAAGCATGAATGTTCAGCCCGAACACTTTATATTTCGAATATGAGGGCATTTGAAGAGCAATCCTTTTCAAGAAGGGGCATTTCTACTGTTATGTTCTTCCAAACTGACATTTAAAAAATGAAAAAGCTAACAAATTATGTTTCACGTTCCCACAACCCAACCTTCTCTTCGGCTAGTGATATAATGGACCCCGTTCTCATCTACATCCTTAAACTAGTTTAGTGGAATCCAGTTTAGTGGAAACCAGTTTGGGGTGTAATGAGGACGCTCAAAGTGGTCTTGGAAACCAGTTTTGAAAACCACCTCGCGATGTGGTTTTCAAGACCGCTTTCGTCGTTAAACTGGTTTTACATGTAATGTGGACACAACCGTTCTTCGGAAACCGATCTTCACCCGGAAGTACTATTGTGCGCGTGTTATACGATCCACACTGTTTTTTAGCTGAGCTGATCAGAATAGATACACGTACTCTAACTTAGATCTCGTCTATTTTTCATCGGATTCAGAGAAGCTGAGAAACACAACAGCGGCCGAATATAAGCACAATTTTGAAATTTTACACAAGGAGATCTGAATCATACAATAGCAACCGAAGCTTTATACGCTACATGTACATGTATATGGACACATGTACGGATTGCGTGCATGCGCTGCATGCATGCAGCTCCGCGCTAATGTACGTAACGCTCGACGGTTTCAAATTCCGCGCGAAACATTTGACCCCGCTTAGAGTGTTCCCATAGCAACAAGATCACTTTCAGTGAAGTGGTTTTGGAAACCAGATCAGGGGAGCGTAATGTGAATGCTAACGAAGCGATCTTCTAAACTGGTTTTGAAAACTGTAATAGTGGAAACATGTTCAGGAAATGTGATGAGAACGGGGTCGTAGTTGCCTACAGTGATATACATGTACATGTAGTTTGCAGGCTTGTATGTAGTCTGTCATTAGCTGAAGAACTACACTACACATTCTTAAAATTAGAAAGCCCATTTAAATGCACATTTTCCTCTTGCAGGTAAATGTTTGGGGTAACCTCGCTAGTCATAAGGACCGCTATCCATAACGCGTGACTAAATGAATAGAGGTTTTGTATGAATAGCGGTCATACTAAATAGCGAGCGGACCATAGACAAATTATCTCGCTATTCATAAGGACCTCCATTCATAAGGACCACTATTCATAAGGACTGCTATTCATAACGCGTGTTACATGAATACCGGCTTTCTATGAATAGCGAGCGGACCCCAAATGTTTGGTACCTATTTGTCTGCATACAACAGAATAGTCCATGATTGATAATTATACTCCACTATATACACAGCTCTTCACAATGACACAATGAAAATAAGGACAGACAATGTCTAAATAAACATGCTTGTCTAGGAATTACAGGGGTGACCCATGCCTAGTGTGTATACTCATTCAGATACTGGTACACTTTGTTTACTGGGCCTTGTAAAATTGTTCCTGGGTTCCATGATAAGGACACCTGAGCTTGAGAGCTCTTGCAGAGTCTGTTCATGTCTGGAGGAAGTTGGGTTAAATTAATTGTAGGGTTTAAAGGGAAGATTGGGTTCTGGGAAAGGTAAAAGGAATTTGTGAGCTTTCTCATTCTTATTATGACAGTTTAGAAGATTATCATAGTAGATATGTCCCCGGAAAGAATTGCTCTTCAAATGCCCTTACATTCAAAGATGATGACAAGAAACAACTGAAATGTTTGGGCCGAACATTTGTGTGCAGTCCCATATTAACATTTCTGTGTGCAGTGCAAGTGACTCTCACCAGGATTGAGACGATTTCTTATCATTTGCTGATTCCAAAACCTTACAGCATACACCAATTTTTATGTGTTATAATCAACCTTTCCCAATCGCTTCGAGACCGTTTCTTTCACAATTCAATCTCATGACCAGAACTCAACTTTATCTTTAACCATTGATCTCTACCAGTGGATAAAGCAACGCCTTCTACGTTTCATGCGACTGTGAAGTCTTTTCCACAAAATTAACTGCATAAACAAGCAAAACAAGCATATCCTTATGAATTCTAAAGGTGATTTACTGTGACAATCAATTTACTCTTTTTTATTAATCCAAAATCAAACCATGTGTCTTTTGCATAGGAGTACACTGGACTTGCAAACAGCCAAAGGTGTCCCACGTACTGTGTTTGAGTGTAGGGCGAGCTCCTAATTTTGGTAGTGCGGCCGCATCAACTGCTCGCATAGAGCCATGCACACATGTACATGTATGATGCTACATGTCTATCCACGTGGTAGAGATTGATGGGTTTAAAGTAGAACTTTAATGATTTTAAATATTGGCTTAATACTTATTATTGCATAGATGGCATAAATTAAACAAGGTTATCCAAATTCAACGCTTGGAAACATTTGAAGTAATGATTATTATCAATTATAAAACGGTAAAATACAGCCCCCGATATAGCAGCTGAAGAGCTCCTCGAACGCTGCTGAGATATGTGACGACACACCATGGACCAGTCCTGTCTAAGCAGACGATGTCCCATAACATCTTACACATTTTTCAGAGCCTATTTTGTCATCTCCTCTTCACTTATTTCTCTTCCTTCACTAGCGTCAGTCTTAATGTTAGTCTGTTGCCTCACTCTTAACTTCGTGTATGGTATTATTTTGATGAAAAATGCAGCGTTAAAAAAATAAAGGAATCAGTCACTTGTAAACAAAATAAGACGCCATTGTATTTTCAGCTGCTTGCACCGGGGCATGTTCGGCGTTTCAAGAGGGAACGAATACCATCTTGCTATTATTCGGAGGGCTTTTCAATTTGAAAGTGGGGTTTATTTCATTGATCATTGACCCTTCTCCTGTGTATTTACAATCAAACGGTTTTAGCTATCAGAATCAGTTTCACTTTCCCTTTATAATGGTGTGAAATAAGGTCATGTTTAAATACACCAAACTCTTTATAATTTGATAAATAATTGCATTGCAATTACGTTCATTCATTATAGGACGTCGTCTGCTTAAGCAGGATCGATCCCGAGTGTGACGACATCAAAACATCGCTATATTTCTGGCGAATCCTCGGATATTCCAGATGCTGAGAAGAGCTTTTATTTGTGTTGTTTTTATAATCATCAGATACGCAGTTGACATAAAACTTATACGATTGCCATCTGTAAGCTTCCCAGTTTCTAGTGATACATTAATTGCCATATTTGTGATTTTCTTTGAATAGCTACTTTAACCAATATAACAGTATTCAAAGGGTTAAATTATCTGTGTGATACACTTGAATAACGAGGTCATCCTACTCATTAAGATCCATCTACTTATTGTATTCATTGTCTTCAATGAATTGATTCTAGAAACATGGTCAAGCACATGAGAGGGAGAGTGAGGTTAGTTGGAACTGACAGGGTACATGTAATAGAGGTACATGAATATGTAATTTTCTTATACAACTATTATTTACATGTATTCCATGAAATGCTGCCATTGAGTGAAACATATTTAGGTACATGTAATGTACATGTATTAACATTGTGCATTCCACCTAATAAAATAGTCATATGCATAACACTACTAAACAGTCTTATAAATGTATTATAATTGAAAAGACTATGTTTTTCAAAATTTTTCAATTTTTCAATGCTTAATATAGGAATCATGTATCTAAGTATCTGTAGATTTTGGAATAGTTGCAATAGTACGAAAATGGATCTTTGGAACAAAAAATTGAAAAGTGTTTCTGACATAATCCCACCAGACCCAAATAATGATCCACCCTATTCATTTCCAGGGTTATAAAAAAATCATGATGTGTTCAATTTATTTGATTTAAATCATGATTTAAATATTTTTTTCTTTTTAAAGTTATTACCTTAGAAAGGCTTAGATGTTGCTCTATAGAAAAGAAACATAATTAATTTTTAAAAAATCAAAATTATTTTTTTTTGTGATTTTCTTGTCGCATCAACACAATTTTTCTGAAGTATTTCTTTGTTTTTAAATCATATCAGGGATTTTTTGTTTAAATCAAGCAATTTAAATAAGGTTGATTGCATAAATCTTTATTTTTTTTATCAGGGATAATAAAAATAAAATGGGTCTGCATTGTTCCTGGGGAATGACACTGTATGTTTACTCTTATTTAATTTCCAAGCCAATGCATGTACATGTACATTGCTGGAAAAAATTATTAGACCAAGCTTTTGTAATAAGGGTACTACATGTACATGTATATTAGGCTTACAAAATTATAAAAATGAATTGTCTTTGTATTTCATTGAATGAATACCAAATTCCAGTAATTATTCCTTCTTACCACAAAAAAAAAACACTATCAGTAACCATTCTTGGTCCAATAATTTTTTCCATGGCTGTATACATGTACATGTAAGGATACATGTTAATAAACAGCTACATGTATATAAGATAATAATAATAATACCTGGCATTTATAAAGCGCGTTACCCAAACAGGCTCAAAGCGCTAGATATATATTATTACCCCGGTCATTGGATTCTGGCACGCCCGCACACAATGTATGCACATTCTCCACACCCTGGGGAGCATTCCAGCCAATCGCCCGTTTCCAAGCGCGCACATGCTATTAAGCAAAGGACATTAACTTTCGCCATCCTACCGGGTACTCATTTAACACCTGGGTGGAGAGTGGCAAATGTAGATTAACGTCTTGCCAAAGGACGCTAGTGCTGCGGTGGGATTCGAACCCGGACCTCGTGGTTCACAGTCCGGGGACTTATCCACTGATCCACAACACCTCTAGATATATGGTTAATGGACAAGGAAATCTGTAGCTTTTTTTTTCTCCTTGTAAAATGAAGAAGTTAACATGATATTGATACAATGTATACATGTCTACATATCCTGTTGGCAGTTCCAAGAATAGTAATAACATTTGTTACATGGACTTACATAGCATCTTTCGGTAGCAGAGCAAAGCACTGTACAGTAAATACAGTGTAAAATTACCTGGACCCTGTTTCATACAACTTGTTATTAATAACAACTGCACTGGCATTTCTATGACAAATTTACTCTCAGCCAATTAGATTCAAGGATTTCATTTTAGCTGATAATAATTATCGTATCTTGTTATTGATAACAATTTTTATAAAATGCGGGCCTTGATTAAAGGGGATGTCCACCCTCATTACAAGTTGGTTTTAAAAGAAGCAGACATATTAAAGAAACGGGTCAGTGAAGATTGCAGCAAAATATGAAAAGAAATATAAAGAGAGTTATGAATTTTTGAAGTTGTAATCAATCAAACACAAATTGGCAGCTCAGTGACATATCATGCAAGCTCCTCTCCCATTTGCCTTGTACCCCCCAAAATAATTAATTTACACTTTCCTTTTAAGTTGAGCTGACCATATAGCACTCATGCTGATACATATCATCATAATCAATGAAATAAGACCTATGTCCATATTTTCTCTCTCTTTCTATCACTTATGCTGCAGGCTTTTCCCACTTGCCTGACTTTTTATTTCTAACAAAGTATCATGTGACACCGGTATATTTTTTTACATTTTTTGGTGTAGAATATTCCCTCTAACATCCCTTCCTCTCATGCACAGGAACTGTTGTTGTTGATAGGTTTAACGGCACTTGTCATTCAAATCTGAACATTTTCGCCTATAATATGTGTAGATTATTATTCATGCTACATATATATGTATATAATATGCTGTGTTAATTTTGCATGATTTGGGGGAGACTCTTGACAAGCTGTCAGCAAAAATCATTGCCTGTTTCTATTACTGGCCAGCCCCGTCTGGTGCATTATGTTTGAATAGTCTACACTCCAGATCAAGTTCTATTTTCATATTTCCATTTGGAGGAAAGAAAGAAAAATACCACTTTAAGCCTATAAACCACTCATTCTAGTTTCATATTTAAAGGGAAATCCAACCTTGATAGCAAGTTGCTTTGAAAGAAAGAGGAAAAATCAGAGAAGCAGATTGGTGAAAGTTTGAACAAAATTGGAAAGCAATAAGAAAGTTATGAATATTTGAAAGTTGTATACATACATGTATACATATGAGAATTTCAAATTGGCCGAATAGGTAATGTCAATGTGATGTAGCTGTGGACAACTCCCCCATTCGCTCCAACACACAAAATGACTAAAATGTCACTTTTTTCAAAAGTAGGATCTTTTTCTTTCATGAGGACCTACAGTGTATAACAATATGCTATCTCCAATATATTGTAAGTACTGCCCCAATGGTAAAAGCGCCTTGAAGAAAAACCACAAATTAATGATATTTTTGTGTACAACATAAGGGAGAGATGTCCACAAAAATGTCAACATTGACTCACCAAATTGCCAATTTAAGATTCGCATAAGATGTAGTGATCTCATTTTTCAAACATCCATAACTTTCTTAGTCCTTGTCCGATTCCCTTCAAACTTTCACCATCCTGTTTTTCTTATTTTTCTGCTTTCACACAAATCATCTTATTACCAAGGTTGGATTGCCCTTTAATACTTGTACATGTATGCTCATGATTTTAGTCTACACTCATGACAAGAAGGAGAAAAAACAAACTTGTATGTGTCTGAACTCCATAAACTATATAGTTCACATACATGTATAAGAGCTTGGATACATAATGTAATAACGAGAACCAATTAGCTACAACAAGTACATACATGTACATGTACGTCTAGTCCTGATGTACACCACATAGGGCATACATGTACCAAACTGCCAACGTGGAAACATCCGTAGAGTTTTATCAAAGGTCATGCTGGCACAGAAAGTGTCCTGGCAGGAAGAAAATCTCCCTCAACCAAATCTGACCTCTCATCACTACTACACCTTTAATTTTGTCCACTTGCTTCACATCAAGTACACAGGATTGGAAAGTGGTTCTATATTTGGATCATCTGGTCAGAAAAGTACTACAAGATTTATGCAGTAAGAAACACTGAATTGGCCTTGCTAGTTTATAATTAAATTTTAGCAATTCATTGAACTTCAATGAGTTCAGTTCAATTTAGTCGGCCGTAAATTTGATGCAAATATAGTGGGGATTGTTAGGGTGATTTTTTTTTTTTTTTTTTTTTTTTTAGGCTGATATCCTTGTTATCACAAACACAATTTGCATCAGTTTAAACATTACAGTATGTAATACTTCATATTTTATAATCTTCTTCTGCAATCAAATTCTACATTATTTTGCATCCTTTCATTGTAAATGTAAAAAACTTGTTTCTGTTTCATTCAAAAACCTAGACCTACAGTGTACTGTACATTTAAATCAAACATTCAACTTTTATTTCCTTGTAATCTAATACATACATGTTCAAACTAAACCTCTTGACAAAGTTCTATACATGTAGATCATTAATTAGGCCTAACTTTAATAGGCCTACATTGTACTTAAAAGCAGGAAGAAATCAATATTGATCACAAATACAATAAAATAAAATAAAATAAATTTATACATTTTGAAATACCCAGCTGTTGTTTTTCATGGCGGAACTTGAAACCTACAGTTTGTACATCATTTACAGAATGCTTAACAATTAATGTACTTAATATATCCAGTCTAGCAAGAAAAATCTATCAATTGAGTTTTTATGTACACCAAATTATTTGCATTTATACACTGCAAACAGTGCTCAAATTAATGAGTGATCATACGTCAAATATTAGCACCATCTGCATAGATCTCGGGATGAAAATTTACCCTTCGCTGTTGACACACATGACATATGATATAACGCGTAAATCGCAGAATGCTGACGGTAGCTTCGATCGATTGCACTTTAAAAGACAATATTTAATCATTGTGAGGCAAATGGCTCAAATACATGTATCCAGTTACAACCATGTCATTAGATATCACATTAACTAGATACTACATGCACAGTATAGTTGTTCACATGAATAGCAGTTTCTCTGTAGTTTAATTGCACATTTGTGTTTATTTCACATTAATTTGATAAAGCCTCTGTTTTGCACCAGAACATTGTTTGATAGAGTCAAATATGAAAAAAAAAAAAGACTGCTCGAAAGAATTAAACGGTAAAAGTGGTCATTATATGTGGTGATTTAACATTTGCTCCAGTGTCAAATGCTTAAGGTATTCTATATAGGGTTAGAGTTCCGGTTGCAAGTTGGTTATTATTTTAGGTCTAGGGTTAGGGTTAAAGTGTATCAATCACCAAAAAAAAGTATTTTGCTCTGTACATGTACGTTGGGGGTCCTATGTCGATATACTATATTCAAAATATAAACTTTAAATGTTCATTCTATATAGAGATATTGCAAGTTAAAATACAGTCCCCATAAACAACACAGTGACTTGTGAGAAGACTACTCAACGCACATGTACATGGACCTACGATAAACTAGTGTAAAACCAGAAAACTTTCGCAAATTGTTAATGACAGCCAATTTTGCAGCAAGAAACTTTCGCGAATTGCAATAAGTTTATGTCGTTTCAATTGTGATTTTACTATTTCGCGGCATGAAACTTTTGCGAATCTCGATCACTCGCGAAAGTTGCAAAAGTTTCATGTACGTGAACGTTTCTGGTTTTGCCGTAAGCGAATTCCTAACTTCTCCCCTGGCCCAAACACTATATAAGTATGTACCTCACGAACTCACCCTAATCCTAACCCTAACCCTAATCCTAACCCTAATCCTAACCCTAATCCTAACCCAATAGCAACCCTAACCCTACATCTTTGACAAAATAAAGCCTGGAGCAATAGTCAGATCACTGACTATCAAGAAACAAAATTCAGAAATATGACTAAAATCAGTTACATGTACAATGTATCAAGGCAGGGTAACCAGAAATATGCCGCTGTAGTAGTTAGTAAACATGTGTTACAGGTCTTGTTAGACTGACAGTTGAATAGGGTGATGCATCATTTAAGGATTCATTCTCAATTACATTATTTTTGGCCTAATACCAATAGGCTGCATGTATATGTTTCTGTCATGTTTTGCCTACCATTTCATTGACATGATGACGTTGTAAACACACAAACCTAATTGCCTACAATGTAACAGAACTTTGTCATGGACCCAAACATGCAGTACAGTACATACAGCTTGGCAGAAAAAAAAATGTTGAAGTAAAGCAAAAAAAAAAAAAAGAATTGTTTCTACATGTATGCCAAGGTTATACTTTTCAGAAATTTTAGTTTTGGGCCAACACATTTTGATTGATATATTGGCATTGATGTTTGCCTTGAAAGGCAAAAAGAAAAATGTATGTTTTGAGCAGGCCTTTAGTACAGGCCTTGCACTGGTCGTTTTGAGTATATTTTCAATATATTAATAGTCCATACTAGCACAAACATGATTTGATTTTTCTAAATTGTTTAATTTAGCAGGATCTTTTAACATTAACATGCTATCCATCTTACAGTGTACCTATCACCTGAAAAAATAATTTGTGTAAAGCTAGAAAGTATAATTCAAGCTCAAAGAACTTTATCTGGCATTCTATAAGTCAAGAGTTAAGGACTATTAAGGAAATAAAGGATAACATGAAGGTGCACGCGCGGAACCAAACTCCGAGTTAGGTTCCACGCGAGCCCTTATCTTGACGAGCACGTACGGGTGCGTCGAGTAGTCTACTCACGAGTCGCTTTAACACTTAGAGAGTGTAATTAAACTTGCAACATCTCTTTATATAAGTAATATTTGAAGTCCATATTTTGAATATATATAGGTACATGTACATGTATACTGACATGGTATTGGAACCTCTAACATACATGTACATGTACTGAGTAAAATATTTTTTCGGTGTTTGGTACCCTTTTAAAAAGAATGAAACCAAAAAAATAAATGCATTTTAATTGAAGCAGAAAAATCAAAGAAGCATATCAGTGAAAGGTTGAGGAAAAACGGACAACTAATAAAAAAGTTATGAATATTTGAAATCCTAAAATCGCTAAATAAATGGAGATCTGAAATTGGCAATATCCTCATTAATCTAATGAGATGCTGATGTAAATGTGCTATACTTTCCAATTGCTTTAAATACAAAAAATGTTGTAAAAATACACTTTCCTTGAATATATCTTAGAAAATTTGATTTCTGTATTATAAGTGGTGTTCATAAACTTATTCCTCACAATATATTTCAAGCACAATGTTAATAATTTAATTTTCTTTATCTAAAAGCCAAAATCTGATAATTTTCTTATTTACCGGTATTACCTACATGTATAAAGAGAGAGAATAAAAACGTCATAGCATCTCATTAGCATAATGTGTATGCTGCCAATTTAATTTAGCGATATTAGGTTTTTAAAATCTTCATAACTTTTTTATTCTTCATGGATCTGTTTTCCCTCAAACTTTCAATGATATGCTTCTAAATATTTTCTGCTTGTGTTAAAATGCATATAAGTTTGGGGTTTCATTCTCCTTAACCCCTACCATGCCATGGGCGGCAAATCCCGCGCAAAAATGTGAGTGTTGAACATTTCGTTTAGGCTCAGAATGGTTTGAAAATTCTTCCTCATACAGAAACATGTGCCTTTAATATAATGTTTATTCCCATGCAATATATCTGTGCCCAGTTTGCAAAAGAAAAAACTCATTGAAAGTTAATATTCTACTCTGGAAAATTCATTTTTGACAATCGCTAAAAAATCTGGTGGCATGGAAGGGGTTAAGTACAGCTGCATATAATATACATGTACATGTACAGAGGGAAAAATATTTGTGTTATTGAAATCTTATTTCTTTCTAACTTTCCCCAACTTATTTTCTGTTGCTGTTGTTTATAATTTTTATTCCTTTACTTTCATACAATTCAGTATATTACAAAGATTTCCTTGCCTTTTAGCTAGGATTCTGATCCAAAGGTTACAAGAGGTGTTGAAGTCGAGTGGTTTAATCACTTGACTGGGGATGCAAAGGTCATGGGTTCAAACTACAGCACGGCACTTAATGTATGTCTTTGAGCAAGGCATTTTATCTACATTGCTCCTCTCCACCCAGGTGTAAAGTGGGTAATAATACACTGTCAAGCGTTTTGATAAGTTACTTAATTGGAAAGGCACTATATATTAAAGAAACAGTTATTATTATTACTACTATCATGTTTATCTGGTATGCAAAATGTCAACAGAGGTCCTGAAGATTTTAGGCCACTTGTCTAATTGTTTTCAGCGCATTTAAGAACAAATTTACCTACAACACACACTTTGATGTAGAGTTATGTAACAAAAGCTTTTGCATAAAAATATATAGGGGATTAGTGTGTAGCTCACAACCCAAAGTCCGAGTCTGGTCTGGCTCGTAAACTTCTCAAAATCCTCGGTTCTGGACCAGTCCGGTAACTCGTTAAGGAAGAAAGCTGAATCTATCATCAAAATTTTGACACCAATAAAAGTATGTTCTTTTCCTTTAGAGGGCTTTGTAACAAATACATGTACAATGTACACTCTAGGCAAACATGTACATGCACACACATGAGAAAAAAGTCACTTTCTGAGTGATAAAATGACAAAAAAGAACAACTCCTTTCTACCGCACCTCAACTACAAAGTCTAGCTCGGCTCAAACCTGCAGTTCAGTTGGTGAGTTTAAGACGGTTTCTGAGCAGCAGCACTAGTAGGGGATTAAAATGACATTGCAAAATTTTCATAAAATATCTCAGACATAAGAAGCTTGATAACCATGAACACTAAAGCCCACCGCACACTATACAATCGGTCTACAAACCAATTTTGAAAGAAAATACTATAGCAGTAGATATAAACAGTTAACCATATAAAATATGTTTTATTGAGGTTCTGAATAGTTACATAGATAGTAAAACTGAAATTACGGCCTATTACGAGCCTTCTAGTCAGAGGAAAGGCCAAATCAGCTCTGAATCGTAGTGACGTCAGAGGAGTCCTACGATGGATTGTCTACGATTTGAAACTGATTTGGCTCTTACCTGTATTCAGGATATAAGGCTGATATTGCACCAAATTCCTATGTTGAGTATTGATATTATTGTTCAGACCTGAAATCAGGTTGCTTTCACCTATCAAACTGCCTATATTAAATGACATCGCAATTTATTTCCAAAATCGGATAGTAGACCAATCGTATAGTGTGCGGTGAGCTTAAGTTGACAACTCCTTTAACCTTACCCATTTTGAAGAGCCATTTGAGGTTTTGGGCATTTGATCCCAAAAACTTCTTCCTCTGGAATCTGATAGAGTGTGTCCTGCGTGATGGAGTCATCAGAGTGCAGTTGATCAAAGTAGATGTACATCACATGCTCTCTTTCTCTCCTCATCAGCTCTAATGCTCCTTTGGTTTTACCGTATAACCCCTCATCGCTGTCACTCGTACACTTCACCGATATAAAAAACATCTTCCGCTTTCCGGGCACAGGGTCATAACCACACATATCCACTGTGATTTTAAAGAGACAGGCTTGATGGCCAAGACAAAATAAGATTGGGTCACATCCCGTTTGGGTGAGGGGACTTTGGTTGATGACTTGAGGATCTGGAGCTACCATCTCCATGAATTGTTGCCGGGAGTTCGGTGGGCCTTTCGCTGCACCTCGACGTAGTTTTGCTTCACGAGGCTCAGGTGATAATTTTTTGGCAATTTTATCTGCGAGTGTGTACACCTTCGACCCCTGCTTGGAAGCCCATGGTCTATTTAAAGTCGACTGAGCAGTGTCAAAACGATATGATAACTCTGATATAAAATAACCACGGGGACACGTAAAAAAGGACCGCTGGTTTTCCTGCCATTTAAAGTTATGTTCGATAGAGTTTTTCCATGGTACCTCATGATATTTGACCATGGGAAGCTCTATAACTTGCCCATTATTTGGTTGAGGAACAAGATGTCTTGGTCGAGTATCACCAGGAGGTGGAGGTTTCGCTGCAGGTTTCTGTGCAGCAGGCAACATCTGTCTCCCAACTCCAACTTGTGGCGGAGCGCCATTCGCTCTTTTGCCAAGCAAACCGGGTAAGAGTCCCCTTTTGTGCAAATTAGGAAACCGTCTCTTCAGGTCATCTCTAACATCTACACCCTGTCCAATACAATGTTCTACTAAAAGGCAACATATCAAAGTCACAAACGCAAACTTCGTCACTGTTCTTACACCACCATCACTCCGCCGCCTGAACGGCCACAGAGATCCGGCCGAATCTCGCCGTAGGTGGTCGGGCGCACAGCGTACTGCTGAGACATCCATTTCTTGGCAACTTCTGCTTCGCTATACTTCGGCTTCAATGGCGTGAAATATCCATATTTTCCATATACATCACCCATTTATTTGTCCATGATGATCACAGGTGTATTTATGGCCATGTTGCTACTCAACTACATTTCCTGTTGTGCGTTTACAGCTAAATAATCGATAATTTTCGAGATTCGTAGTCTTTCCTGTCGCATGCACAGTGACAGTCAATAAGCTGTGTCCGGACTGTTTTGTGCATGCTATTATGACTCCAGCTGGCGCTATATCCCATAAGACAGAGCTATCCATACAGAGAGTCCCGACACCGGAGGTCGCTTCTGATTGGTCAGTCATTTCATGGAGCTTCAAAAAGTTCCCTCTCATAGAGATTGTACGTGAAAGAGCTCCATGATCCGCTATGTTTTAAACAAAGACCGCGTACGCGCAGGCTTATTATGCGCGTGTCACAACTCTCCCTATCAGCGCGCTCTGCCATAAGAAATTAGAGCCCTCATGTATGGAGGGCTCTGCAAGAAATTATTTTTGCGAATATTAAAGTTCAAGCTACATGTATTTTCAGCAATTCCATCCTTTTAAAACCGTTTTGACATTTCATTAATTTTGAAACACATCTGATATGAAAACGATTTCGACAGTCCTAATGATGGACCCTTCCTCTTAAAATTAATTGTAGATCATTATGATGATTATCATAACTCATTTTTTTATAGGCTAAAGGTTTATGAAGGAGGTAATTCGATATAATTTTTATTTTCAACCTGTGCCCATTTCCTTTACTCTGGTGTCGTCGTTATTTTATAATTACAAACATTTGGATTCAGATCAACTTTCAAAATTGCATGATAATTTGTAGAACAATAGTATTACGTTAAATCATTAATTACATTTAGCAGGTTTGTCAGTACGGTGCCAATTTAGAACCGACAGGACCTGGATACCATTTTATCTTTAAAAATAAATAATAATTTAAAAAATAAATAATTACAATAAAAAGAGAGAAGTCAATTGTATTATTTTAGATGATTGAAGTCTGTTTATAAAAGAAAAATTGGGGGGGGGGGGGTGTTAATAGTCAAAAATGACTGATTGCCATATAACACAAAACAACAACAACAATACCGTAATTATTTCTTGCTATAAATTGTTTTTAAGTGCAATATATATATATATATATATATATATAATAAAATTCAATGTCTTTCCATCGCTGTACCTCTATTATATTTCAATCATGTGAATTCATTAATTTTCCTATACTTTGATTTGGGTATTGAAATCCATATAATATGCATTATAGCATGCGGGTCTTTCTAAAAATGTGTTGTAGTATACTTCGTTTGGACTATTGACCAGTTACAGAAACTTCACCGTACCGATTTTGTTTGTTTATGAGTCTACCCCCCCCCCCTCTCTCTCTCTCTTCCCCTCTCCCTTTCTCCTCTTGCTCCCTGACCCCTCTCTCAATCTGATAAGATATTGTTATATCCTTATATCAGATATGTTTATTTTGTATAACATTATACCCCATTTCTATAATTTATTTCATAAATTTTATTTTTAAATTAATAAATCAATGATTCCATCAAACTGTTTCGATCGTTTGTTAGTATTTTTCACGTCAGTCTCAAAACCCCAGATAAAGAAAACAATAAGGTGATGGATCGCCGAGATAAATTGTCTTCATCTATACCGACTGGAAGACACTTATCATTTATTTCTTTCTACGAGGTATAATGACATACGTAGTTAATTCAAGTGTCATTGAGTACTTGAAGTAATTGCGTATAGCGAAAGCTCCTTTCAAATCGAGATATTCATGATAACTTGTTTTCAGTGTTCAAAAATACAGAGTATTCTTATGTCACATGATGCTCCCGTTAAGCAATATCCTGTTTATGAAATGAAATAAACAATTTATTAATCAAAGGAGAAGAAGACCAACAAAGCGGAGACATGTCGCTCTCCTATGGCAAGAGCGTTGATGTCAACCTGAAAACGATAGAATAAAAGAAAAATAATTGAATTAAGCAAAACTGAAGTGAAAAACATTCAAGTTATGAAAGAGGAAAGGGGAGGAGATAGAGGGAGGAGGGATTAAAGAGAGAGAGAGAGAGAGAGAGAGAGCGTCAGCAAAGCGGGGTTACTGTGTCCCCCCCCCCCCCCAAAAAAAAAAGTTAACAGTTAGAAAAAGTCTCCCAAAATAAATATTTCAAAATATTTGCGGGAAATGTTCATACCTGTCGATAGATTAGGGTCTCTTCTATCAAATGACATAAAATATCTGGCAATATTATGAGCTCGAGTGAGTAGAAGTGACTTTTGCGAAAGGGTGCAAAATCCAGACTTGACAAGAATTAGTAGTTTGTGCTGGCTTGTATTAACAAATTTGAGAACTGTAAAAAGTTGACAAAAGTCAAATATATTCATGAAATTTTCATACCTATGGATAGCTTAGGGTCTCTCCGATCAAATGACACCAAAACATCTAACGATATGGTACACTTGAGTGAGCAAAAACTATTATTGTGAAATGGTGCGATATCCATTGTTGACAATACTTTGTATTGGTTCTGTGTGGTATCAGCAAAGTTGAGTCTTGAAAAGGCTTAGAAACTTTCATATCTTGATCATTAAAAGGCAATTTATGAAAGAATGGGCTTTGTTTTCTGTCTGTCCCGATATCCCATCAAAACTTTATGGTTGACTGTGAAAAATAGCTTAAATTAAAATCTTGCCAAAACCAATATTTTTAAAACACTCAATAAAGCAGTTAATTGCTCACTGAAGCATAAAAATATTGATGAGATACATAAGGACATACAGAGGACAGAACGTCTTCTTTCATAAGTTGTCTATTAGTGATCAAAATATGAATATTCATAAGCCTTTTCATGACTCAACTTTGGTGATACCAGTCAGAAGAAATACCAATTCTTGTCTAGCCTGGATTTTGCACCTTTTCACAAAAGTGGACTTTGCTCACTCGAGCGTAAAATATTGTGTCATGTAATAGAAGAGACCCTAAGCTACCTACAGGTATGAAATTTTGCTTCAAATATTTGAAATATTTATTTGGGGAGATATTTTCTGACTGAGGGGGTGTATTGTGTATAAAACCGTTGCCCTTCAAAATTTCAAATTCAAAAGTTTGGGCCTATGTAGGCAAATAATAAGCGAGTATATTTCCCTCTTGCTTTGGGGATTTTTTTATTTATTTTTTTTGTAACCTTTCGCACACAAAAAAAAAATGATGTCCAAGAAAAAAGGGCAGAATAACAACGGGAAGCGGATGTGAAAAAGAGTCACTAATAGCACGGGCGTAGACCACGTCTTTTGGGGCGGTATTCTGAAAATCGTGTTATCTTTCGTGTTAGTAAAACGATGTTAATTGTCATAACAAATTAAAATCAGGACAAGTCATTGGTTAATAGTTGCACAAAGATTGCTGTGCCCGCGTAAAGTTAACAGAGACATCTGCGCAAGCACCAATGATTCGTGTTCATTGCGCGCAGTTTCAATTTGTTATGACAATTAACACAGTTTTCCTTAACACAAAAGATAACACAGTTTTCAGAATACCGCCCCAGGAGTTCTGAGACGTAGACAGGCATAATCACTTCTTAGGGGAGGGGGAATGATCTATTCACCATCCCCCAATAACAATAGAAAGTTTGCGCGTATCTACGCCACTGGTCACAAGTCATACACGTAGATTGTACCAAGTGTAGTAGTTGGAAGATGAATATCTGTGTGCCCATAGTAAGAGGTATCATCGAGCCAAAAATATTATGTAGACGAGAGTTGCCACTCTTTATAACATCTTTGAAATTCGCATCCATCCAGTATAACGCCGGTCCCCCCACCCCCGCCCCCCCCCCCGACCCCCGCCCATCATCTTCAAGATGCCGTACCCCCTCAATGTGTGGACTGCACGACGCCATGTCACCGTCTGTATACCAACACTCAAGGAAAGAATGTTTAAACCGATACTGATAAAACCACAATATTCTCAACAAGATGAAAGCATCAGTAATTAATTGCTAATTAATAATGCAGGTCGCATTAATCTTACCATCAATTCAAGAGATGTTAATAACGCGCAAATTATACCGGTTTATCGTACTTTTGATGGGTGTATAAGGGTGGAAGTAATTATACATTGCTAACATTATTTTGTATACAGTAGCCATTGCTATAAAATAATGCACACTGAAACCTTAGAAGAGAAAACCGGTCTGTATCTAGGCTGATAGTCTTATATATATATATATATATATATATATATATATATATATTATTATTATTATTATTATTATTATTATTATATATATATATAATTTAAAGTAAGATAAAGTTCACTCCGAGAATAAAGACATAGTAGTAGATATCCGCAGGTTTCTATTGTGACGGAATAAACCTATTGTTAGGTTTCGCCTTAAGTCGCAGTTAGGTAAATATATATATATATATATATATATATAATTTAAAGTTAGATAAAGTTCACTCTGAGAATAAAGACATAGTAGATATCCGCAGGTTTCTATTGTGACGGAATAAACCTATTGTTAGGTTTCGCCTTAAGTCAGTAAATATATATATATATATATATATATATATATATTTATATAATTTAAAGTAAGATAAAGTTCACTCCGAGAATAAAGACATAGTAGATATCCGCAGGTTTGCTTCCACAAGCGCTTTCGTTTAATTCTTCAGGTGGAATTCAATAAAGACATAGTAGATATCCGCAGGTTTGCTTCCACAAGTGCTTTCGTTTAATTCTTCAGGTGGAATTGAAAAATTAAACGAAAGCGCTTGTGGAAGCAAACTTGCGGATATCTACTATGTCTTTATTTTATTCTCGGAGTGAACTTTATCTTACTTTAAAATATTTTTTCTATACGTTCTCCCATCTATACATTTCTTTACAACTATATTTATATATATATATATATATATATAAATATATATATATATATATATATATATATATATATATATATATAATATATATATATAAGTGTCCTGCGTCGGTTGATGAAAAATACACAAAAGTCAATGATGAATAAGACAACCGTTAAGAGATGAAAGAATTCAAATATATATATATATATATACATGTATATATATATATATATTTATAATTACGTTCGGGTTCCTTTTAAACAGATTTTAACGAGAAATTCTGGTCTATAACTGTTGGTCTTTCTATACAGGTGGTCGTTGAAGGAGGTCATTGTGTGAAGGGCGTTAATCCTACTGTTGGAGGAGGGGATATGTCTGACACAAAATCTGTAACAGTGGTGATCGGAGAAATATTATCAAAAACCCTTACAAATTTTCTTTTATCGTTATATTCGTGCTTATAATAAGTAAGGGGCTTGACCAAAAAATAAATAAATAATAAAATAAAGCAGGGCATATTTTTCTTGCTCATACAGTCAAATTATCATTCATCTTACAATTTACAAACTGTAACAAAAACTCTGGCTTGCCTACACAGGTCGCTCACCACGCCCCAACCCCAACCCATTTCCATTGTATTTCTCTTCTTTCCCTGTCACTGTACCTCCCCCCCCCCCCTCTCTCTCTCTCTCTCTCTCTCTATCTCCCCTCTCTCTCTCTCTCTCTCTCTCTCTCACACACACACACATACACACCCTCTCTCTCTCTTCCTCTTTTTCTTTCTAATTTTCGCTATAAAGTTTATCTCGGCTCTGCTCTCTTCCATCCAATCTCCCTTCTTCCCCTTCTCTCTCCCCCTCTCTTGCTCTCTCCCTTTCTATATCTCCCTCCATTTCGTTCTCTCCTCGTTGTTGTTTCCACATTCGGCCCAGAAGTTTGCGCATTGTTATTTTACATACTTCTTTATTATCCTTCTTAATGTTCTCAGTTTATTATTGCCCAACCTACATAAAATTTGCTAAGGCTTATTATAAGGAATTAAATTCATTATCAGTCATACTAATTCCTTATTATCCTTGTTAATATTCTCAAATTAGTATAACTGATAATTAATTTAATTCTTCACAATATACAGGTTCAATAAACTGACAAAAACTGACAAATTTAAGTGTACATGTAGATGTAATAATGTGTTTATATCGATATTAGCCTTTCATTATAATTGTGCCCCCCCCCCCCTTTGTTTTCTCCAACTATATAGGCCTACAGATGACCCGACATTATGCTCTTGCGACCTTTGCTTAGGACTTTAATTTGTCAAATATATAGGTTTAGGGTTAGGATTAGGGTTGCAGTTGTGTTTGTGTAAGGTTTAGGGTTAGGGTTAGGTATGCTTGGTCTTGGGTTAAAGTCATAGAAAGTCGCCGGAGCTGCGGAGCATGGGGACGTAGATTCCAATGAACAGTTCTCAATTCTGAAAACCTCCCTCAATATTTCTGCACGAAAATCTGGTATAGCGCCATCATTATATCCAAGTCTGTGAAGTGACAGGGTTGAGTTTCGTTAATATAGTCAATGGGGCACTATACGACAATAATACTGTCATACTTTGGAATGGTGTATCAAGCGCAGTGACGTAGCAACGGGGGGGGGGGGGGGGGGGCACGTTCCCCCGAATGACGAAAAAGATAATAAAGGAGGGAAAAGGATAACAAGCAAGAGAACAGGGAGATGGGGATAAGATGATGCAACGCCTTCTATGTACACCACCAGTCCTAACTAATAGCCTAGTAACTATACGTTTCATACACTGAGATCAAGGCCGCCCTAATGACTGAACCTATGCTACACAACTGAGTGTATACCTGATCAAGCTTATGACAAAAACCGTAATACAAGTCATGATAATCTTCTATTAATGCATCTATAGGCAATGATGGAGATGCTCCAACACAATATGTCCACTCCTGTTTTCTTTACAATGTTTACATCATACCGAGTTGAAGTTGAATTACATTTTGTTTTATCTACATTAATTTTATGCATATAATTATTTTGTTCTTTATCTTAAATTGTGATATGTACTGTTTAAAAAAAGGCTACTAATTATTGTAAAAGACATATGTGGAAATTCCATAAACTTTGAAACGTGCTCCGGTGATTTCTCCGAGCTTTATGTTGTCAAAGATATAAAGTTAGGGTTAGGATGCAATTGGGTTTTAGGTAAGGTTTGGGCTAGGGTTAAGGGTAAATATCGTGTTTGGTCCAATATTAAAATTCAGAATTCGCTAATAACAATAATAATAATAATAAATGTAATTTGTATAGCGCCAAATCCACTCTATGCAGTGCTTAGGGCGCATGTAGAAATTAGTTAAGAATTGAACAGAAATGTTTTTACATGATTTTTAAAAGAATCAGATGTTATGCACTTTTTGATGTCTTCAGGAAGGCTATTCCATAATTTAGGACACGCATGGGCAAATGATCCCCCCCCCCCCCCCCCCCCAGATTTTGCGACTTTAGGGATCACAAGAGAACTGGAAGTGGATGAGCGCAAAGATCTCGCGGGGGTGTAATTTTGAATTAAAGAGGTGTAATGATACTACGCAATGACATGTACCATGCAGAAATAAATAAATAAATAAATAAATAATCAAATAAATAAATAAATAAATACTTACCACGTCTGGGAAACGTGTCGTACCCGGTACAACCGTCTCAAGAATGTCCATCGCTGCGACTAAATAACTAGATCTTCCTGTATAAACTGGCTTTTTCCGCATACCAAATTAATAAACATAAGCATTCTCCAGCATCTGAAATTATAGGTGAAAGAAGTGACGAATGCTACCATGAATTCACTGGCGGATTTATTTATGGAAGGAATTGCCGGGCCTTGCCCCCTTTTGAAAACAATTACATGAAATATATACAACCCCCCCCCCCAAAAAAAAAAAAAGTGCCCCACCCCTTAAATTTTCGATAGAAATGCATCTTGAATATTATGTGATAACCTTTTTTCTTTTCATTTCGGAATTCTATACCCTCCCCATTTCCCAAATTACTGGATCCACCCCTAACATGATCTAGTGAACTTTGTTCACCATTCTTGTGCATTTGCAAAAATGTAGGTTGGAAATATTAAAATAATAGCTTCCTATCATTATTCACTTTTAACTTGTCAGATTTATGGCTAAACTGATGGCAAACGAGGCCAACTATGGCTTGAAAATAAAACAGCTTATCTGAGCATGAAGCTTGTAAAGTCTGCTGTAGAAGTAATATTTCACAATTTCGGCCTTGATTGCACTCTTTAGCGACAACATTAAAACATTATTGGACAACCTTATCGGTGTATAGAGTTGACTATTAAAAAAAAGCTGTTGCCCCTAACGGGGTCCGCCCCAGCCGGAATATTCAAAGCATTTCCGCAACATTTCACATAGACACACAGACAACTAAAAATACTCGGAAATCAAATAAAAAGAAAATCCTTTTATGTTCGTTCATTGATTACTTTTATAGTCATTAAAATGCTTAATGTGACAACTCTGCGTGCGCATAATGTTTTTTTGCTTGTCTTTATCTTTTTTTATTTGCCTTTATCTCTATAAGCTCCTAAAATCTCATACTTGTAATAACGTGGACACAAAAACAGAAAAGCAAAACCAATATAAGTTAAAGGAAAGCGAAGCGTGTGTACCTGCACTTATATTTGTCTCTGGTCGTGCATTACGGTGGATAATTATAATGTCCCTCATACCGGTATATAAGGCCAAATAAAAATAATTACATGTTTAGCGTCCCCGCCCGCTTCCTTTTTTGGAGGCCACCTGCTTTATTTTTTTTTTACTTTTTTTTTTTGGTGTAAGACCCCCCAAAAGTGTAAATGTCATGATTTTTTTCGGGAAAAGGATTTTTAAAAAGTCGTAGATGTTATATACCCAGTCGTCACTGTATTTATAAGGCGGTGGAAATTGTCTATTCGTACGTGTCTTCGAGCGCGATGTAATTCGGAAAGCCGTACATGCTCTAGTTCAGTGGATAAACGGGTCGGTCGGCCATTTTGGAGAAAAAAAATAAAAATAAAAAAGGGCCTCCTCCTTCCTTTTTTCCAAAAAGGCAGGACGCTAAACATGTATTTTTTGGCCTAAGTATCTGTTATTGTTTTATTTTTCTACATGTATATTTTGTTTTTAATGCATTGTTTGTTTTGTCTACAGGGAATTTCTCGTTTTAATGGATATTTCTCGATAGAACACGGATAAAAATTACTTTATCGGGGTAATGGCCTGTGCATGGTATTCATTCGTCGATACAATGTACTCGTTTGGTCATTCAATGATGAATAATTTGTAAATTCTCCCGCCAAATTTATATAAAATCGTATCAACAGTGAATAAAATCGTCTGCATTTTAAAATAAAAAACAATTATAGATTCTGAGAGAGAAAAGAAAGTGAAAACGTTTCATATTTGGAATATTCATTGCACTGTAAATAACAGACAAAATATATGCCGAAAGATTTGTTTACAAAATATATGAAAAAGACGTATCCACATAACATACTCAACCACTCGTGTGATTTTTTATTTCACTCGAGTACAAATACTTCTTTTACAGCAGTTTCTCATCTTTTAAGATGAGGCATAATGAGTTATTTCGAAGCCATACACGGGGTTTTCCAATGCAGTTTTTTTCTGAGGAGGATTTCTTTTTAACTGGATTGTTTTTGCAGCTGTTCCCCAACTATAGGGTCAAATAAATTATATCGACGTAAAAATCATACTTATAGGCTTTTCCAGAAGAGGATTAATATAACAGTCATAACATTTTTAATTGAATTTTAGTAGTTCCGTCCATAGTTACAGTGGAATGTGAAAGGTGCTCTATTCAAAACAAATGTCGAGCATTCTGGTGTTCATATTTCCACTGTAGAACCATGCAAAAATGAAGAAGACTAATGTAACGGTTTTATCAGGAAGGGGGAAGCAATTTAAACAAATATACCAACTTTTCAGAAAGAGGCATAATACTATATTTCTTTTCGAGCATCTTAATGATCTGGATATCTGTATATATGAAATATAATTCTGACATTGGTGGATCCTGGATTCTTTGAAGGATTATTTACAATTTTTTGAGTCATCATTATCTCCAAGATCTCTGACAAGCTAAAAAAAAAGATTTTTTTTTACAACATTGGCCGGAAACAGACACCCAAAAGACATGCTAAAGTATGGAAAAGCTATATATATTTTATTTTTCAATAAAAAAGGGATATACCCTGTATAACAGAATGGAAATAAAATCATACAATATCGCAATTTCACTGATTTGCAAGCTTTCACATATTTGAAAAATATTTGAAAAATGTGTGAGAAATATTTGAAAAATAAGTCACCACTTTGGAGTTAGTTAGAATGTCTAGTTTATGCGGTATTTGTCGTTTCCTGTTTTTATCCCTTTATTAAAACCATAAATAGAATACTTGGGTTTGTGGTTTAATTTATTCAGAGCTATTTATTTATTTATATCTGTTCGTTATTTTGTGGTTATTTACAAGCGTAAAATGATGAGTAAATATTTAGGTTATTACTGACCAAAATATTTTGAAGAAATAGTATCTGCCAACAGGTATAGTATCAAACCAGTTGATACTGAAACATACATATATATATATCTTTGCTAGTAACAAAATCGGGGTCTGCTCGCTATTTATAAGGACCGATATTCATTTAGTCACGCGTTATGGATAGCGGTCCGTATGACAAGCGGTCATTACGACTAGCAAGGTAATTTGCCTATATGGTTTGCTCGGTATTTATAAGGGCCGCTATTTATAAAGGACCGCTATAGTCACGCGTTATGGATAGCGATTCTTATGAATAGCGGTCATTATGGCTAGCAGTCCTTATGACTAGCTAAGTTACCCCACAATATCTAGAGTCGAAAAGATGTGAAATGTATGGGAGCAAAAAAATTGTTGTCTTAATATTATTGTGAAAGCCTGAAATTTTCATGATTTTTTGTCTTTCCAGATTAAACATTGTGAGGTTTGACACTACAAAGTATGGACTCTAAACTAAGATGTTATGAAGAAGAAAAAAAAAGGAATGAAAACAAAAAAAAATCAAAAACTGAGTTGCAAGGTTGGTATCCCACCAACGATACTGAACAAAGTTTTAAATGCAAGCATAAAACATTCTGTGTAAGTATATAATGTGCTCTAAAAATAGTTTGATTTTTTTCTGTCCGACTATATAAGATTTCGGTCAAAATAGCCAATTGGCATGATTAGATTCCTTTTTCCACCAAAGTTTTAAATGAAAGAAATAAACTTCCCGTGTAAGTAATGCATTCGAAATATTGGCCCACTAACAAAAATATCGATTGTTCAGTATAATCTTATTGGCCACTTTGACCAATATCCTGGTCTGACACAACAATAATTCTTATCACCATGACAGTGGTTGGAATGGCCCATTCCATTTTACAATAAATTTATTTATAGCATCGTCGGGCACTTCTAAAGAGACTGTAATTCCTTTGGCCTATCGGTGGAACGGTTCTCCTTCAGTTGTCCAAGTGATTATGCTTTTGTATATATGGTCAATACAGCATGAGAATATGCAGCTATGACAACAGCTTGGTCAAATACTATTAACTTTAAAAATATCCGCATAAAACTGGACAGTGGGCCTGTGTTAATTTTCTTCCCTATATATACTCATAACCCAAATACAGATACTCATCATAACTTCCTGAAATATAATGCCATTGTAAAATTTGTATTTTTCACTTTTTAAAAGTAATGCAATGTGACTGAAATGTGTATAAATTCTAGTTTTAAATGGTTAGGAAGAAACGCGGTTATGACAATAGCTTGTCCAAATACTATAGATACACTAAAAAAAATCCCCATAAAACTGGGCATGTGTTAATTCTCCCTTCCCCAAAACTAATTACAAATACTCATCATAGCATTCTATCATACTGACATTGATTGTAAACTTTGTATTGATCACTTACATAATATAATATGGTTTTTTTTTCAATTATTCAAGCATAAAACTGGATAAAGTGGTTATTTCTTCCCTCCCATAACCCAAATACAGATAACCATTAAAGCATTCTGCATTATACTATTACTAACTTTATATCAAAGGGAAATTCCACCAGGATATGAATTTTTTTTTTAAATATATCGCACTTTTGTTTAATTTATTGTATGTGATGTCAATGTCAAATTGCTGCGAAGGCCACAATAGTCATCGCCAAATATTTAAAAAAGAGAAATCTCTCTCTTTTTGTTTAGCATGGGCCTTTCTATATTATTTTCTGGAAATATACCGAAATATTTAAAATATTTTCCTTGTTAAAAATATCTATCTGTATATAAGTATAGGCCTGTTTGTTATATTTGTTGTTTTGCACTTCTTAACACTTTTGAATGATTTCGCGTAATATGATTTTAAGTGATAAACAGTACCTTTATAATCTCTTTTATTGCAACATCCCGCATGCAAGGAATCTACACACAGTCTTTTTATATCTACAATGATATACATGTAGTACTAATAGATTATGAGAAAAAGTCTAATAGTTATGGTTTTGTGCTGATTGCGTAACACTGCATATTTAAACTGTTTTTGTTCAATTTCAGACAGATCTCTAAAATTGCAAGATTTTGTTTTCACTATAATTTACAATGGGATCGCTTTTGTCACACATATATTTTTCACGAATCGGTCTTGTAAACAGTTTTCTTTTGAATACATTTTATATTTATATATATCTAATTAATATTGAAATATCTATGTAAGAAAAGACACATTATATATTATATATCATAT
Organism: Heliocidaris erythrogramma; assembly: GCA_025617745.1. Taxonomy (NCBI): domain Eukaryota; kingdom Metazoa; phylum Echinodermata; class Echinoidea; order Camarodonta; family Echinometridae; genus Heliocidaris; species Heliocidaris erythrogramma. Next base: position 24,845,989 of record CM046868.1, on the reverse strand, counting down.
TATATATACAAGTATTCACATTCAATATATATATATATATATATATATATATATATATATATATATATATATATATGAAGCCCTATGGGCGAAAATTTGAATTCTTTCATCTCTTAACGGTTGTCTCATTCATCATTGACTTTTGTGTATTTTTCATCAACCGACGCAGGACAATTATATTTTTTATATATTATATATATATATAGACAAAATAGGAATGAAAAGTCCGTATACGATGAGAAAATTCGATTTTTTTTTTTCTCGAATTTTTTCATCGTATACGGACTTTTCATTCCTATTTTGTCTATAACTTTGCAAGTCCGAAGCAGAACTATATTTTTTAAATATATATTTTTATTATATATTTTTTAATATATATATATATATATATATACATATTTCCTTCTCTTGTGAATCAAAAGTCCTCCGGAAATGCAGAGATTTGTCATACCGGATTATCCTTTATATGTCACCATGAATCAATCGTAGCTATATAGACGTCATTACTTTACATCCGGGATAAATAAATACACATGATCACATTCCCAATTCAAATATAATTCGTATTTATTTCATTTGCTACAGAAAAAAAAAATGGCACTACGGGTATTATTACAGAAAATATTTTAAATATATAAGTACATATTCATTTTTTTTTTCACTGTATACACAATCATAAATACATTATTATGATAAATTATTTTAAAAGTTCTTAATTACAAGATGGCAACGCAGTAATGGCAATGCAGTAATGGGTATGAAACATGAACTATATCCTACAACATGATGTGTGTGTGTGTGTGTAATTGGGTTTTACAGACGTGTATCAATCAGATATGATTATTTACGTCTGGGAACCGTCCTTTAACGTCACCATCCGAAAGACTCTTACGTCTCGAACCTGTATCCGCTGAATTAGTAACTTCCACTGTTAGCTGGATTACAGGCTCACGACATCATGATGACAATAATGAATATGCAAAACAATAATCAACCAAAACAACATCAACAAAACCCATTTATTTAGACTTTGGGGATAAGGGGGGGGGGGAGAAAATGCTCTTACAATATCAAAGCAAAATAGCTCAGCCACGTGACCTACCATGTTATATTTACTATAGAGGCTCTGTCAGATTATGTACAATCATTAAGCAAAAAAGAAATTGTTAAACCTCGCACAGTGTTTCCAGGTTTTTGGCTATCCCAAGCTAAGCTTTATCTCCAACCGTTTTGTCATAATATATAACCGAAACTTTTCCTGATAAGATATTTTATTTGATATTGCAATGAGAAATCGCACAACCTACTGGCAGTTTCATGGCCAACTTGGATAATGTTTAGTCCAATCACGATCAAATTGTTACGAAAAATTCAGCAAACACCACCCGAGTTGGGAAGATTATCGCTCACAAGTTTTACCAAACAGTTTATACAGTGTAATACTATATTATACTACTCGCTATAAATTCGCTGGTGGTGATTAAAAAAACCCATTTTATTCATAGAGTTCTTTGTTCTTGGAATTTGCCCTTTAAAATACACCCCCCCCCCCCCAAGGCCGTACGCAGCGGGGGGCAGTTGCCCCCCAGAAATTTCAAAATCATACTTTTTAAAAATTTAGACTTCAAATTATGGGTTCCTTTGAAAGCGATCATCTTGCCCCCCAGGAAAAAATTTCTGCGTACGGCCTTGCCCCCCCCCAAAAAAAAATCTATTTATATTTTGAGGTTTAGTATATCGTAATAACTTACAAATTGTGATTTTGATTATGACTCACGGTTCTTTGGTGAAATCATGACGAGCGCCCCTTATTCTAAATCAAGAACAGTCTAGGAATAGTTCTGACCGGTTTATATGACATGTATGGCGAGCGACTCTTTGCTCATGTTGATATTGTAATTAACTGTATTATAATTATGATAAACAAACAGTATGAAAAATGGCAGAAAAAGTTATGAATATCACATATGCGGATCCAGAACTCCATCACTTTTATTTTCTTAATATTTTTAAATTCACTTTTTCTTCATTTCATTCAATGTTATTATATTTTGCTTGACAGAGATGTTTTGGAGTAAAAAGTCCCCCCCCCCAAAAAAAAAAAAAAAAATCTGATAATAATCTGTTTTTCTAGTCAGAAATTTTTCTGCATTGTGACCCCCTTTTTACGAAATCCTGGATCTGCCCGTGTATCTTCCCTTCTCACAAGCGAGTTTTACCTGCAAAATCGAAATAAGTGTTACACAGTTACGAGATACACATTATTGTCATTTTTTTGTCACTAGAATTCCGTATTCGCTCAGTTGAAAGTATAAGTCTTATTAGGCGGTGATTAGTTTATATCCTTTGAAAACCTCAGTACGTGACTCGAAATCATTATCAAAATCTTTATGATTGGAATTTGGTATGATTGATATGGATAGAAATTGTGGGGTTGGATATCCCTGTAATTCCAAATGCATTACTCGTTCGCCACAGTTGTATGATACACAAGAGTATATAAAATAAGTCTTCGCAGTAGCGTAGCGTGTGTCCAGTCATTGAGAGGGCACTAGTCTTCCTCGGTGAATGAAATACGAATTTACAAGGCCACTGATTGTGGGAAAGTGTGTGTGTGTGGGGGGGGGGGGGGGGACTCACATCGTCTTCCTTTTTCGTTGCCCCTCTTCCTCTCTTTCTATTTCTCCTCATTCTCGCTTTCGCCCTCCTGTTTCGCCATTTGATGGGGTACGTGCCCCCAACCCCCCCCCTTCCCTCACCCCTAGCTGCGACACTGAGTCATTCCATTATGCATATCTCCATTAAGCGACACCATTAATTCGAACACACATCGTATTGCCAAATAATCGACATTTTTATTATTGATCTCCACAAAATGAGCCCAGTCTTTCACACGCACATAAAAAGGGACAGTTACGCACGGTTTATTTTGCAATTCATGTTCGAGAAAGTCGCCTTTGGCAAGCGGAGAAAGAATAATGTTCTGGTCTGATTTTTCTCTACCTATGAGGAAAAAAATATATTTGATCATTCAACACAGAAGTCATCGTACTTCCGTCTTTTAATTTCAACATACATTTTTTATATGAATACATAAAGCCTGAAACATGCTCATTCACTATTATCACGTCATACATGTGTCATATAATTTCTATGAAAAAGTGCATTAGTCCTTCAATTTTTGTAATAATGTAGATTTAATCTATATTATTCTTTGATTTTGATTTGAAACAGTTGTTTCAATCGGTTTATAAAATATATCTTAATTGTACATTTTTTAATATTTAATGATGTTATATCATTTTGGATGTGCTTTATTTGTTGTTGGGAAATCACTCTCAGATCCCACAATTAAAAAAAAAATTATCATTTGTTCATATTCATTAACATTATTTTAGTTCATATGAAAACTTTTGAATTTGATATTGCACAACTAGTATTATAATATTATATTATTATTGTCGTAATTATTTGTTCGTATGTGAAGTTCCTGACGAAATTCAGGGAATAACAAAGTGCAAGCATGAAGATGAAACACATAATGTATTACGAAATAAAATTCTTGCCAAAAGTTTTGTTGACATAGCATGAATACTGAAAAAAACTATACTCCTTAAACAAGTTATTCGACAATTACTGATTAGGCAACCTTACAATAAAAAACATAAGTCTTTTGTGAAATAAAAGTGAATACGTTTGAAATACCTATATCAATATCCATCTGTGCATGAAAACACCGCATTTAAATATCATAAATGGTTCCCAAAGAGTTAACGAAATATTCGTAAATTCTAGTATTAAACCAGGAAATTCTCTGGATTAAACATGGTCATTTTTTGTTGCTGTTGCTTGTTTTTACCTTCTAATACAATATGACTTGGTACAGTGAGTCATTATATGAATAAACATGTGACTTTTTTTAACGTTTCCACCCCTACTTTTCTTATCCCTCTTTCTCTTTCTTGTTTCGCTATGCGATGGGGGAGGGGTAGGGCACCAGCCCTTGTGTCTCTGAAGGCGGAACGCCTGTAATTAGATACAGTCATTTCGGGGAATTCCCTCCCAAAGATGTCATTGTTGAAAAAAATTCATATAAAATCAATTTAAACACTTTTTTATATTTTCCTAAAGAGGGATAACTATACTGGTTCAGATCAGCCCCATGAGAGAGCAGGAGTTGGTCCCAGTGGGATTTTATAGGGACTTTATTAGCAGCCCAAGAAACCTCATAACCACTGTGGCTTATAGACCAGGGGGTGTTTCATAAAGCTGTTCGTAAGTTACGCACGACTTTAAGCACGACTGGTGATCAGTTCTTGTGCTAAATGATTGAGAATCTGATTAGTATAGCACCCAAGAACATGTTCCAGTCGTTCGTAAAGTCATTCGTAACTGTACGAACAGCTTTATGAAACACCCCAGGTTTGTGGGGAGTCTAAGTGGCAACCCCAGTAAAGAGAACAAAATGCTGAAAGATTTCCTTCATATTTGCAGGAAGTCAAGGAAATTGTATGAACTAGTCAAGATACAAGTTTAAATGGTCATTGCTAGCACTCATTTTTCATGATTTGTTTTATTTCTCATTTTTAACACATGAGCCTATATGGGGAAATAATGTGTGCGCCTTTTTCGCTTCGCCAAGGTAAACAAACTTGCAATAACAAGAATCATTAAAGCAATAGGGATTCACATTCACATTGGACACGTGATTACTGTGCTGCAAGCACATCTCAATCACCTACGGAAAGTACAACCTGCTATAAATAATGTCTTATTTCAAATTTTCAATTAAATTCTGTTTCGCGTGATCGAAAGTCATATGACGCACTTACAATTTTCTTACTCATATTAAATTTTGATCAGAGCCAATTCATAGAGTAAGTTTAATGCACAGAGCGCCTTTCCTTCTATTTACAAAGCGCTACACAGTTTGCTCCATATGCAATAACAGTTTATACTCGAAAAGTCACCTCCAATACAAACAGACAACCATCCATAATATAATACAAAAGTTACTGGCCCTTAAGATACAAACATGAAAAAGCGGCATAAAATATTTCGGATTAACAGTATCGGAAGTGCCATCTCGCCCGAAGTTTGTGATGTGCGTATGTAATCGTCGTCATTATTCTTTCGTATCGTAGAAAACAATATAACTCATTCATTGATAAGTAGTTGTCCAACTTAAGGTACATTCGACAGACAAGAATCATTGTTTTGCTCACGTACAGTGAAAAACATATTACACAGTTTTATATTCTGTCATCCGCACAATAGCATCTCCTTTCATGTCTGTGACTTGCTCAGAAATGTATAAGACGCCGCTACCCCGGGAATAGTGCTATAAGGGCTGGTCACGATAAAGAAATTTTCAATTAAAGGTACACCCTACCTATAATTCTCGCTACCCCAAATACGCAATTTCGCCAACAGATGGCGTTTGTCATGTAAAACACGCATGCGCAGTGCTGACAATATCCCGAGCGGGTCGACAAGTGTTTGTCTTTTTGCATTGAAAATGTACACAGGTATTACAAAAATCCTCGAGTTTGAGTATAAATTAACCGACATGTTTGAAAAGATACCATGATTTATTGAGACAATTGGTTGCATTTTCAAAATTTGAGTGGTTTATGTCATGCGATCCAAAAATTAAGCATTTTAGCGCTCATTTTATTCATAAGCCGTAGTATTTCAATACGGACCGGAAGTGAAGTTGACGAAGATGCGGACCAATAAGCCACTTCGGGGATGCAATCTGAGCATGAGCAGATAAAGGTCATCTGTACCAAAATTCTAAAACCCACTGACACTAATATTCGACATGTGCTCATGAATGTCATGTAATCATTATAGCTGGATAGCATTCCATGATATCCAGGTGGAAGTATTCTTTTTAAAGGGGGAAACAAGAGCTATTCATGAGGCACCTCTATCACTCCCAGAGTTATTTTTCTGAAGTGCACATAAAGGGACCCTCCATGTCTAAAATATCTGTGGATATTTGGGGTCATTTGTACCATGCGCTAACCCCGAACTGGCTTATTCCATGCATAATATTGCCCTCTACATCGAAAATTGCATATTTGAGGTAGCGAGAATTAGGGTGTGTATGTGTGAGTATACTCTAGTAGGATAGTTATATGGTGTGGCTTTATTTACACTTTAATTCCTTTTTAAAGAAATACACTCACACACGTATCAATATGCCAAACACCATTTATTTAATATACCACTGTAAATAAAATGCCTTGCTCATTAAGGGCATAAGTGCCGTACCGGGAATCGAATCCCCAATCCTCGCATTTCCAGTTGGGTGTTTTTAATCACTCGGCTACGACACTTAAATGAAAAATCTCGTTATCGTTATCGGACAAAATAATGTTACCAGCCTTTAAATGTATAATGTTTTCTGGCTTGCTGCTTTTGAAATTTCCAAGTCATCTGATTCGTTATCAGCTCAGTAGTTTTTCAGTCTCTCTGCTCATCCGCCAGAAATCATCGTCATCATGCACGTTCGTGATCTTTCTACATTTGTCCAAGTCGTGAATAACCGTGGCTTTACAGGGTCGTATTCCGAAACGTACAAACGGGGGGGGGGGGGGGGGGGGGGCGGGGTGTTAAGCCGGGTATCATAATGTACGAGGGCACCCCTGCGTAGTAGTAGTAGTAGTAGTATTTATTTTCCGTTCAGTTAAAACAAAACAATAACATACATGTACATTATAAGTGTTTACATTTGAATGAAACGGCTGGATAACCCATATTCAGCTGTGCCAGGCACGACACTACTGGTCTTCCATGCGTGACGTAGACACACGTTATGTCGTATTGATTTTTGTCAACTAGTCAGTCACACAAATTGATCGTGACTTAACTGATGCTTTCCTTTTGACCAATGTCCACTTGGTCACATTTCTTGCCATTGCCATACTTTGATCTTCATTCATTGTGTCATTTGCATCACAACCAAGGACATGTGAAGATGTCACTACTATACAAAAACGTCCGATTTTTCACCATTTCCATGAGGCAATTCACATGGTATCGAGATCACATGACGGTCAGGGACTCCAGAGAAGTTACTCAGTTGCTGACGGCTGTTTCTCAGCATTCCTCGGTGACGCCTCCGAGTTCGCTGTATCTTCTGTAATTGTCCGTCGTGTCTCGTTATCGTTCGCTGCTTCAGTATGGTAGGAGTTTGAATTGCTGGTGATACCTTGGACATACGACAGGGCACATTCGTTGCCATGGAGATCATTTTCGAGAACCGCAATAGGCGCCATTGTCGAATTACTGATCAAAGAGATGACGGGGTCACGCTCGACGCTATTCCTAGGTGAGCGATTGCTAGAAGACGAAACACTACCACTGCTCGAGATCGCAGTTTCATCTGTCCCTTGCCCAGAAACCTCTGGAGCATCGATCTGCAGTACAATCCTTTCATCTTTAACACCTGACACACGCTTCACTGAGGACATCTGCATGCTATTTTGCTTCTCTTTGTAGGATGTTTTTCCTTGTTCCTGTTTTTGTACGTCCGGTTGGCTAGCGCGACGAGAAGCCGAGGACTCGCACACCTGATCTGCTTTCCTCTGCACGTGGGCCAGTGTCATCCTGCGTAACTCCTGCACCGTATTTCGATGAGGCTGCTTAATGATGATATAGCACTTTGGGAAATAGAGGAACCCCATGAAGATCCACGGACAGGCCACCAGGACAGCGTTCTGGAATATGGCCTTCAAGCTTCCGCTGGACAGGACGAAGCACATGAAGCTCATGAGCCAGATCAGGAGGCAACAGCCCATACTGGATGCAATCAGACGAGCCTCTCCAAAATTTTCCGGAAGATGACGTGCTCTAAACGCGAGCACAAAGGCAACGGCAACGATGACCCAGTTGTAGAGCCATTGGACCGGCAAAGCCACGAGTCCATAGTTGCACTCGACGTAGGTGATGTGCAGGATGTGACTGTCTATGTACAACACGCCAGGTGGCGTGAAAAGGAGATATAGCACTACTGCCACCGCCTCAATCAGGACAATGACGAAGACAGCCAAGAGCTGAAGATGACGCTGTAGAAACAGGTGCCTGTGCATCAGGTCGGGCAGCTTGGCCTCGAAGATGGACAACACCCCTTTGGTCTTGACAAGGTAGACGGAACCAACCAGCGAGATCATGGGTCCTTGGAGACCCACGTGGATCATACAATGCTCCGGAGTCGGCAGACCAATGTGGAGGATGGGTGCCACTAACGAGATGGTGGTGCCTAGTAAGAGAAGGAGGCTCAACTCCCTGTTGGCAGCCTTGACGATCGGGGAGGAATGGTGGTATGCGATGATGCCCAGGAGGGTGATGTTCACCAGAATGCTGATGGAACAGATGACGATGTAGACCAAAGCTGGAATGGAGTCCCATCGGAGGTAGTCCAGGTACCGAGGTTCACACGATCCAGAAGTGAGGTTGAACCAGTATCTCTTGGGGCACTGCTCGCATCGCATCGAACCTGTATATATCATGAATGCAATATTCAGGATTAACCTACTTGAATGAATGAATGAATGAAATTATTACCATTTGTGAAACAATATATAAAACATATTTAATAGGTATTTACAAATGTGAATGGTAATGGGAGAACACGAAATACCTGAAATGGCTAATGAATATGTGGTTCCCTGACAAATTATGTATATGTGATATATAAGTGTGTGTGTGTGTGTGTGTGTGTAATTGGGTTTTTACAGACGTGTATCAATCAGATATGATTATTTACGTCTGGGGACCGACTTTTAACGTCACCATCCGAAAGACGTGACTCAGTCTCGAACCTGGGTCGGCTGAATCAGTTTATAACTTCCACAGTAGCTGGATAACAGGCGCACGCCACAACGCCCAGTTATGTGATATATAAGTAAAGACTACTTAAAACACGTAAATACTTTAACCCTTTGGAGACGACGGGCTTCTACAGAAGCCGAGCGAGGTGCTCAGTCTGTGACGGAGGGCTTCTACAGAAGCCGAGATTTATGCCTAATATGTTGACAAAGTTTTCCAGCTAACTATCCGCTCTTATGCGCTAAAATTCTTAGTAGTATCATGTAGATATATTCATTCACAATACCCGTTAAAAAAATATGAGGTTACGTGGAGAAAAATTGAGAAAAATAGGATTTCTTTTCAACTTTACCCGAAATTCTTGTTTGGGATCGTAAATCTTGTATACATACCGTACGCGTACGCGTCCGCTTCGATCATGTTATTTCCATAGTCTAGAGCTCCGATCACGTGATATCATAGCGTTCAAAGCGCCGATCGATCTTGACAAAAAGCTACAGCTACGTTATGTGCGTATTCACTACATTTACACTCCCGACTTCGATCCTGACGTTGTTTACTTATTTATTTTTTATCTAAGGCATTTTTCATCAACTGATTTGAAATAAGCACATGATTTGTTGTTTCTCGTAGGAATTAAATTGCTGTGCACCCATCAACTATACTACCTACTACTTATTGATTTTTTAAAATGTATTTATATTTTAATGTTTTTAGGAAAGTGTGTACTAGATGAGAGCTATGGAAGATAGAGCCAGAGAGAGAGAGAGAGAGAGAGCCCCTCCGCCTCCAATCCATCCCGGTCAATGACAAGAAATTGCCTCCCTGTTCCAAACATCATGTGCTTTGATAACTTGACGTTGCTCCTTATAATCCAAGTTCATAAGATAAAATAAAAGGAGCTTGCTCAAGGATTATATCAATTGAAATTGGCCAATTCAGCCCTTCATTCATGAATGAACCATTCTACTCTTTTCCGAAATCCAAGTTCATAAAATAAAATAAAAGGAGCTTGGTCAAGGGTTATTGAAATTTAAATTGGCCAATTCAGCGCTTCATTGATGAATGAACCATTCACTCTTTTCTAAAACCCAAGTTAATAAAATAAAATAAAATAAAAGGAGCTTGGTCAAGGATTATATCAATTGAAATTGGCAAATTCAGCGCTTCATTCATGAATTTCAATGAACCTTTTCAAAATGAAACGCTTTCTCAGTTCCGTGGACTGCTAACAAGGATTAGCATTTTGAAAGAAGAGGAAGTATACGTAGGTCGACCTACTGAATACATGTATACAAGAATGAACTGTAAACATGCGCTGCCATGCTATCAATATGATAAAACTACAACCCCAAGAATTACGGGAACCCAATTATTAATGCTCATTTTGAAATTCACAGTAAAAAAGGGTTATCCTGATGACTGGGATTTGTGTCAAAAGGATAACCATAATATTGCATGCTTTGAAAGCTTCAATTTCATGCATCTTTATTTTATTCCCGATTCCGTCATCTGCTGTAAAAAAAAATATATATATATATATATAATAATAATAATAAGGGGGAAGGCGGGCTGTTATTGCAGATATTGCAACATCACTATAAAGATTGTTGTCATTGCCCCCCCCCCCCCCCCATCGCTGTTATTTTTTTAAAAACATATTTCTTTATCGTTTTAGTTTGTTTATGATTCTTGTCATTATCCAACTCAACTCTTGTCTTTCTGTTTCAACTTTTATTTTCCTCGAAACATACAATTACTACACTCTCGATATCATGCTCCTTTCTGATGTTCTCTTTATTTTCAAATCGATCAAACTCTGATAAATAGCCACATCCTTTTATAATAAAAATTGCATACAATGCGGAAATAAAACGCACTGAAACAAAGTTTTAATTGCACGAACTTCCTGACGAGTTCAGAGAGAGAGAGAAAGCAGGCGGCATTGAGATGTGATAAAGTATTATTTTGTTCCACTCACTGTCATTCATTTAGCTTTTTCCCATTACAAACAATATGTGTACATGATTTTAATAAATTGTTTTATTGATAAAACAACTACATAGGGAAAAAAGCGTTGAAAGAGAGATGGATAGATAGAGAAATAAACGAATGAAGCGGGAGAAATAAAACAAATAGTTATGACAAATCATGAGAAATGTATTCGAAAGTAAATAGGATTATTTTTGTCTTATTGAATAAATAATGTTCATCTGAAAAAACAGTTCCCTGATACATGTGATATAGAAAGCATTTAGAGTGATAATGTCACAATGCTGGTCAGAATACGACTACAAAATGAGTCGGAAACACGTGTAAAATGCAGGGCGCAATGCATGACTTGGCAGATAATCGCCCGAGCATTAGCAGACGACAATGGGGGCCAATGAATGGGGTATCGATCGAACCAAGGAGTTATCACAGACCTTGATCTAACCGCGTGTGCGACGGCGTTTACGCAATTTGTATTGTAAGTGTACTGAAAAGGAAGGAAGCGAAGCTTCAACAAAATAAGACGGCTTTTCCCCTGTAAAATAACAAACCTTATTTTTTGTTTCGATAAACAAAACTTATATTTTTAGAAGGAGAAAAGTCTGACCTTTCATGTTTACATTTACTAAAAATTACGAAAATGACCGAGTGAGGTACAATGAGCAATCAAAGTAGAAAGCACCTCCAAATTTCCCATTACCGGCAATGTAACCGAAATCGCTCCGTCACAGGGAGAACAATCGCTGTGCGTGGGATCGCACTGAAAGGGTTAAAATACAAATACTCTATACAAATAAGGTCTTACAATCAGTAAAATATGTAAATATTGGCAAGAAATGAATAAATATATATATATACACACACATGCAATCAACATCGATAAAAACACCCCCCCCCCCAAAAAAAAAAAAAAAAAAAAAAAAAATGTTCATTGAGTATAAAAAAATATCTATAAAACTACAGGATAGGACTAGATTCATAAATACCAGGGGGACAAAACAAAACAAAACAAATACATATACTGAGAATCTGAGATACATCACTCTAGATATTCCATTAGCATAATTTCTCTTAACTTCCTACAAAATGTTTTGACAGAGGGTTTCTCTTTAATATCTAAGGGCAATGAATTCCATATTCTAGAACCATAGAAGGAAACTGACCTCTTTCCATGCTCAGTCTTTACTTATAGATCATAAGTTGATTTAAAGAAATACGTTAATCTAAAAAAATCTATAGATGATCATATTCATGTATATGTCTATTTTTATTTATTGTTTTTTAGTGTATAAAAAATTCAAGCAAAGTATTTAATTCATAGCCAGTCACGGAGCAGCCTACATCGAAAGTGATAAATATATTCTCCGAACTACAATATTAAGCTAACAATGAAAGGAAACTAGCATTCTATTTTTTATGACATTTACATTAAATGTTTTGGTTCTTGTTTCAGCAAAATAATAACTGACTGACAAAAGAACAACATTGAGTGAAGTTGACAATTTTCATTTAGATTACTATATATAGTTTCATCGAAACCTATTTATAGATACCACTAACTGTCGTTGGGGTTCCCGCTACCAAACTTATATCGAAATTCGAAAAGCACCATTTCCGCCAGGTCCACGAAATAGGAAAGCCCCGTACAATGTTTCTTTTAGTAATATCAAATCCAGTTTGCAGTTCAAGGAATACATAATATTGCAAAATGTCAAATAGATGGCCATCTAATAGTAAATCTTATAACATTATGTTGGTCCATTTCCAAAAGCGGTGCCATTTTAGGAAAAATTGAAGGGAAAATAAAACGAGATTTATATAGTAGGCCTTAATATAGGAGTATCGAAAAATAGCTTACGCAGCGATTGCTCGCGCAATTCAGTACCTTTGGGCTGAATATGTGAGAATTACTACCCAGTGAGGAGGTAAAAATGACTTTACTTTGAGCCTTGCTTTGAGGTGTAAATAGGAAAGTTATCAGGTCCCATAATTCAATGTTGACGCTGGACAATTACCCCCTAGGAAATTTATCCCTAGGACAACTACCCCGGACAACAGCTCCTGGCTGGACACCACGATAATATTGCTGGTGGGTAGTTGACGTATTAGGTAGTGGCGTAACACGGGTCGAGCTATTGATTGGGCATCATTAGGGGTAGTAGGGCACCGGTCTTCCTCAATCAATGAAATTCGAACCAAAAGGCCATCGGTTTAATAGGAAGAGGGTTCGATAGGGGGGGGGGGGGGGGGGGTCTATCTCTTTTACTGTCCTTTCCAATTTTCCTTCCTTTATCTCTCTCTCTCTCTCTTTCTTTTTTTTTCACTATTCAATGGGGGATGGGCACATCCCCTCGTAGCGGTGGCTATACGCTACTGTTGGTTAGAGGAATGAGATGAGCTATTATGTATTAGCGAATGCTTCATGCTTACCATCAGATGTGTGGTTGAGGCTTCCCTCGCAATACAGACAGACGAAACAGCAAGACGGTTGTCCTGGCAACGAGAAGCGAGTGTGAGAGGGTGGGCAGTCCGGAGAACACTTGCTTTCTGGAATCTGGGAAAGAAGAGAAAGGTGATAGTGATGCATCATAGTGAAAGCTTATAGCTAGGATGACAAAGTATGTAAATAGATTCAGGAATAAATAAACAAATATATGCACGTACATGTAATACAAGAAGTTTCTTCTGAAAATGGATGGGTTAAGGAGATTAGCAAATACATTTATGTAGCACCCATAATATCATTACGTTGAATTAGCCTTGACTACGAGAGGTTTCGGAAGATAAGAAACGTTAAGTCGATTAATGAATATAATGCAAGAACCAAAATTGGAGAAAAAAAGAATTACAAATATAGTTCTAAGACGAGAGGTTTCAGAAGATAGAACAAGCAGATTAACGAATATAATGCATTCACGAAATAATACTGAGTGGATTATATTTTTTTCAATTTTACGAGCGGTTTCGGAAGATCAAACAATAAGTAGATTAACGAATATTATGCAAGAACGAAGTAAGGACGAAACAATAATTTGTCCAGTTTATATAAGTTCCAAGACGAGAGGTTTCGGAAGATAGAACAAGAAGAAAATAATGAATAATATAATGCATGAAAGGAATAATGATGAATATTATTTATTATATTTGCAGTATACACAAGTAATTATAAGAGAGGTTTTCGGGAGATCACGGGAAGATCAACGAGATATCCTTGGGGAGATAGAAGAGTATTATTGAATACAGTGCATTAACAAAATATCGATGGATAGATTATATTTCAAGTACAACACCAAGAGACGTAAATAAGACAAGAGGTTTTGGGGGAAATGGACTGGTAATATAATCAGATCAACCAATATGTACGAATGAAATAAAGAGGAGTCGTAGTCTAATGTATAATTCTCCGGGCTGTGGATCACGAGGTGCGGGGTTCGAATCCCAGCTTGGCACTAATGTCCTCTTGGCAAGACAATAATCTACATTTGCCACTCTCCACCCAGGGGTAAATGGGTATCTGATATGGTTGAGCGCTAGTTACGTTGGCAGCTCGGCTGTCACTGCAGCGCCATGAGTGTCACAGCGTGATTATGGGTGCTAAATAAGAAGCTATTACTAAATAGCAATGAATCGAGTCTATATCCAGTATACGTTAAAAAATTGAAAATAAATACACGTATAATTCATCAACTAATTAACCATGTCTCTATTTATTCAAATCTCTATTTATTCAAATGGTTTTCACCTTTTATAAGATAGGCTTATCAGAGAGATCATTATAGTTATGCTGCTTTTGTACCTGGGACCTCGTGCATAAGCAGAAGCGATTAAACGCAACTTGAGCTTCGACCAGTCAAATCGTTTATTTATAGAAATTGCGTTCGATCGCTAGAGAACTTTACCTTTTATTGCAACTATTTATAGGAAGAGTCTTCTGATGCATTTTACTAATGTGACACCTCCTTTTTCTCATCGAGGCAAACCATTCTATTCATTCAGTGAATTAGTTTTTAAAAATTGAGGTCTTGTTTCATACGAGCTAATAATGGACGCGTATATTCTATTCCTTCATTCGCTATCGCATTTCCTTCTCACTCGTCTATCTCACGCAAATATACAAAATGACAATTTTACATCAGTATTCGGGGAGTAGCCCGCCAGAAAGACATGGAACTTGCCACAGTACCTGTTACGTAATCATTCATGAAATATATATATACAAAAATTTCCTGCTTTACGATGTACTGCAGGAAAATACAAATATATAGGCATTGAATCATGGCACAGGGGTGCATGCAACTGGGCATATACGACATTGAAAAGAAAAGAAAATAAAAAATTCTAAAGTTCAACGTGATTTATTAACCAGGAAGTAGTTGATAGAAAACCGATACTGATAAAACAAAAACCAAAACCTTTATCCTAATGGCACTTGGTAACTCAACAATGAAGGGTTTCCTCTTTCTGTTGTTAATTTTAGTATTACATTTCAAAACTAATTAATGTTCAGTCCACCAAATTTCCCCACACATACTGAATTGGCATACTTTTAAAAATTCATTAGACTAACAAGCTGAAACCAATAGAGGACCATTAAATTATCAGTTTATTGATTATCGGTCATCACGGGAATTCCCGATCAAATTAAAATGGCGTATATAGGTAAGTCACGAGCGGCAAAATACCTATTTTATTTTGTCACAAGACTGACTGGACAATGTAATGGGTTTTGTTTTCACATCCAAATCTTCTACACAAACTAGAGTCATTCATTTAGGATAAAACGACACGAAATAGCCTAAAAGGTAATAGACTTAATTGAAATGTCGTTATGAAGTCATATCCAGAAAAGCATGGCTCAGATTATATCTCTTATGTCATGTGATGTCATGTGATGTCACTCTCTCCGACGTATATACGCCTATGTTCGTATACGGGGGTGGATAGACATATGGGTTAGGTAATGGAGTGCGAAACTACAAAATATTATCCCACTTACAACGCAATTTGTTATATGAAGCGAGGGTCACTTTTTACTTTTACGATTTCAAGACTGTGGCCGATCAATCTAATGGAAAAAAGCTTGGACCGCATGCAGACGATTTTCTTGGACTAGACCCAATTTAAGTGTAAAAATATTGCATTGATCGTTGTAACCGATTTCAAGATGGGGATGATTTGTGGCCACAAGCACAACTAAAACTGAATGATTAAAAAGCACAATATTATATTGTTTTGGAAGTATAAGGGACATTACTGATTACTGTGTAAGAAAAAAACAAAAAAGGACCAACAAACATAAACGAAAAACAACCACAACCACAACCACAGCAACCACAACAATAACAACATCTATGGATAGCATTGTACATCTAGATAATTATGTTCCTCTGTGCACGTTTATAATGGTGGAAAGGTGTCTCATCCGATAAAAGAAAGAACAATTAACTTGAGATCTCGCTCTTTGTGATACTGGTTACCACCAACGGAATGCGGGTTCCTCAGTTCATCTCGGTTTTTTTAATTGATCAATTAATCCTTAAATTGGCCACAGATGAAGTCCCCATAATCAATTAACGATGCGGTGTTTATTATGCATACACACCGCACAAGGAAATAATATGTATTCGCTGCACTATGACTAGTGTATTTTAGTTAAGGAACGTCCAGGAAATGAAGTGCGTTCAATGAATAGCCTGACATTATCAGAAAAGGAAAATCCAAAAGATTGCTATTTATACAAAAATTATGACATTTGGAACAGTCTCATTTCGACAAAAATAATGGAACAATGTGTCTGCAATTTTATATTGTACATTGATGTGAGGCTACATATAGTCTAAAAAGATGGGTAAAATTTTGCCAAATAATGCGTAAAAAGGGAACATGCAAGTTTGTGGGTAAAACTTTGCCAAACATTGGGTCAAATTGACTAAATAATATTGGATAAGATTTCACCCGTGCAACAAACATGCAGGTTCCATATTTAAGAATAATAATAATAATAATTTGTTATATACCTGCGTGATAACCTGATGAGTGCAAGTCGAAAAGCTTCGTTATCATGTCTCTTTTTCGTGCCATATTGAAATTTTGTAGTACCAAGAAATTATTTGAATAATAATAATATTGGATATTTATATAGCGCTCATATCCACCATGAATGGTGCTCAAGGCGCTCCAATATTACCCCCGCTCTAGCTAGGCTACCGATTTCGGTACTCACAGCATTCAAGGAATTAATTCCTGCCGGTAACCAATTCTGTGTAAGATTTTACCAACCTAGTAGATATAGTGTAGATATTCAGCTGCTAAATTTAGCCAAATTGTTAACATGGTTAATCAGGAAAGAGTCCTACTCAAGATTATTTTATTTATTCATTTATTTTTTACTCAAGATAATTTGTCAGTTCATCACTCATTGGATACCTGATATTGAGGAGTCTTAGACACAAATTTTACATTAATATCTAATCAATAACAAAAAAGTGCAAAAATGATGAAATCATAATTGAAGAAGACAAAAAAAAGAGGAACTGATTCCCCCATATGAATATGATGATGAAAATGGTAAAAATATTGTAAAAAATAATAATCATGTGAAAGAAAATAGAAAATGGAGAACGACGAAAAATTTAGAAAAGAAGAAATCGGTACTTTCCCTTTCTCTTCCACAAATTGTGTTCCTTGTCCAATGTCGAAATATAGGGAAGTGTACACGTTGTCTTGATTTGATATGAGCAAATCGTGTTTACTTTTTCACGATACAAGGTTTAGAGTATACCCCCCCCCCCCCCAACAAAAAGCAAAAAGATGACGAAACACTATTTAGATACCACAGCTCAAATAAATGAGCATTTGTCTATTCACCGCAAATGTATCCACTCTTCGCACCTGTTTCGATGAAGTTCATTCGCAATCGTACAAGCATAATATTCTGGCGATATCATTTCAGGGGATTTCTTTTCTCGAATCGATCTCTAGATAATTCCCTATATGGTCAGTCTCATAGATCATCATATCACAGTGAAGATCTATTATCTTTGGCAAGTAGTTTCGCTCTTCTATTTCCACTTATGCCGTTTGAGTGATATATTCATCACAATGTATCACGCTACGCTTCAGTTACCGTGGATTATCCATTATCTAAAGAGCAATTTCGAGAGGTTATATTAAGGGATTTTCCAGTTCTGCACCATACTTCCTTCTTAAAGAAAGTTGGAGTAGAGATTGTATGATAATGAGACAAAAAAAGTAGATCATGTAGAGAAGGAAGGGAATTTATTATCCTTTTGATTAGATACTTTTAAAGAACAGATATCTTAGTTTAAATTCACGAGCAACGTATGCCAATCCTCTAATACCTGACGAACCAAATTGAAGGATTAAGACATGGAATATAGAATTTAAATCTAGAAACTACTCAGTGTTTTTTTTCTCATTCTAATCTTGCGTGGGAAATTTCAAATGAGATATGAATTTACAGCATTATCATCGCTCTGTATCACTGCTAACAGTATTCCAGTGTGTAAGGCATTCCAGTGGTGTATGGATAAAACCATGGCAAATACCCTTTCACGGCATTATTTGTTTTTGTTTTAACAATATTTTTTCAACATCGTAAGGCCCTCTATAAAGTGAGATATACAAGAACCTAACAAGTGAGTTATTAACGAAAAGAATATTTTATTAATTCAATCCGACCAACCGAAATATATACAAATATAATATATACAAACTACGTGCGCACTCCAAAAATCCCATATCAGTATCTATAAGCTTCGACGAAAAATTTTAAATCAAATTATGAATTTATAGATAAATAGATAATAAACAATGCATTATATAGGTTACAGATTATGTCATTTATGTACGAATTGCATTGTTTTAGCCTTGTATAATGATGTTAGATTTTGAAGGATGTGAACAAATAAACTTGAAACTTGATTTACCTTTCCCCTGCCCATTGGCCAGATCACGTGATCATCGTCTATAAGAATCCTCTCAGAAGAAAAACCGCTTTCTCTAAACCGTCCAATGAGTGTGCTCCCTCCATCGTTGATGCCAATCTCACTCGTTGATGCGACCCGACCCGCTTTGATGTCGAATCCCCATGGCAACGCGCTCATTCTCATGTCTACTTCAAACTCCCCGCTAAATCTGTTGATCGGTTGGGATCCGTTGGTCGATGGGAGCAGCTCTCGCGTCATGAGGTTGTCGAAAATCGACGTCGGAGAGCACGACGAGTTTAGAATACCAAAAGAGCCGCCGATCATGCAATATTCTACCATCCGGACTGCCATGTAGAGGTCGACTCGTGCTACTTCCCTCGACTGCTCATCCATGCTTCCATTCTCCAATCTCTGGCAGATCGCACCAGCTTGATGACCCCATTGATGACCACGAGAGGAGCAGTTCGATCTACTTGAGCACCAGTCGATTAGGAAATCGTCGAGGCTATTGGGTAACAAATACGATGTCGGGGAGATTTGAAGCGTCCAATCATCTCCTGCGATTTCTCGATGTCGGTGTTCCAAACTTGCCAAAACCCATACCCGATCTAGAAGGAATTATTAAAGAGCGATCAAATACATGTCGTGATAGTCAAACTTTATTTTGATAAATGAACAAGCACATTGTATAATTAAATATATAATTTAAAGTATTTGTAGAACACAAATGATGATGACGTTGAATGGGAGGTTGGTTTTTAAAGGAGAATTAACCTCAAACAATAAAGACGATAGTGTTCAAAGGTGTTATTTATTCCTACTTGTTAGACTATATGGCTTCGCGTCAAAATATACGAGATCGATACGAATCAAGATTTTCTGAGCAAAATTTATCATCTGCTAGCAATATGTATCGTCTGCTAGCAATACATGGGGGCTGCCATTTTTTTATGTGTACAAGAAGATTTTCTTAATCCAAATGCTCAATTGCCTTTTTCAAAATTAAAAACCCATTTGAGATTAAAAATATAGAATAGATATGTCAATTTATTTTTAAACTGAAGATTTCCTTATATATTTCTGTTGAAAATCGATATTCGCTTAATATAAATCTATTTTCTACATACTGTGACGCAATGGACGGAGCAAATTAATTCAAATTTTATGGATGCTTCTTCCCTGAGCATCTATAGCGGCAAACTATGCATTCACCTGCTTTCGGATAATGGGACTTGAAAAGTCAGAATGCATGCTGCATATATTATGTTCTGCTCTGTTTGGCAAACCCAAGAAAACAGATTTTTGTTAAGCAAAACCAGACAATTTAAAAGTATCATTATAAAGATTTAATTTTTATAAATCATGTAAACACCCACTTTATATTTTTCGTCACATATGGGATTTTAGGTAATGAAGAAAATCAATTTAGGTCTTGGATTCAAAATATCTTCCTGACCGGAACATTTCTCAATGGTTCATGTACAACTCCAAATCAGCAAGAAAATGGCAGCCCCCATGTAAATGAGTAGGAGACGATACGGGTGTTGGAATATCTTTATTTATACCCTTTTCTAATATCTTATTAGAAAATGATTTAGGCCAATAAGTAGGAATATATTACACCTTTCAATATAAGTAAATTTGTACTCAGGGGTTAATTCTCCTTTAATGACAATGGTTCAATTGCAGTATAAAAGAAAGAAAGAAAGAAACTTTAAAAAGGGGGACAGGGAAAAATAGGAAAAAAATTATTTCCCCTAGAATAATGCAGACACTTCTCATTTCATTCATTCACCGCGAATAAGAAAAAAGAAATATTTATTTATTTATTTATTCAAACATAATTTTTTACTCAGGATGACAAGATCAGTTAAAAACTATTTTTCATCATGGTCCTGACAATAAAAAGCATCAAATAATGTTAGCATTGTTCCAAGGGAAAAATATTATGTCAAAAACAATTTTCCAATTTTTTGTTCATCTTCACCCCCACTTTTAATTCATTTCCCCCCATTTCATCATCAAATAGATAGATATTTGAATTGAATGCACGAATGGCATTGTACAAGAAATAGTGACGAAGAAAAAGGATACTACAAAGAACGATGTGCTTGAAAAGCTGTCTTTCCACATATGGTAATATTTTATAGAAATTTAATTATTTTCACTCCATTTTAAGAAGTTTGAGTATTCACCATGAATGAAGAAAAAAATGAATAGGGTCTGCATCATTCCTTGGAAACACACAGATTAATTTTGTTCTTTCAAATTTTATTCATATTTACCCTGTTTCACGGAACTCAGAAGATACGCCCTTTTCTAGGTTCTATTACCTGCATATATACTTCTGAACTGTACTTATGATATGCTTTATAACATACCTTCCAAAATACAACTGAGAAAAATGACTGGAAGAAGGACACATCAATCAAATTGAATTGATCCTATTTTTTTAAAGCATAATTTAACTGAATTTTAACTTTTCTTAACTATCTCAATAAGCAAACACGTATTAAAGGAAATGATAGTTTCTTATTATAAGATAATATAATAAAGTCGACTTATTTATCCAGGGTAGCCTCATCAGTATTGATACTGTTCTTCAAACATTTCCAGGTAATCAATACACCTGGGTCGAGAGCGACAAATTTGGATAAAAAATCTTGTCCATGGAAGCACTGAGCAAGGATCGAACCCAGACCCTCCCTTTTGAGAGTCAAGACACTTCACCAACATACCACAATGATCCCAAACAAACTAACATAAAGAATTTTTATTTTTATAATTTTTTTTTCTTCAGAAATACAGAAACTTCCTGCTGCTTGTAAATTTCCCTCTTTGCCAATCCATTATCCGAGCTGAAATTCATGAAATAATGATTAATAAGGAAATGTTTTGTTAGTTTTTGTTGTGTTATTCTCATATTCTGAGAATATTGTCCGGTTAGAAGCAGATGCTCCACACGCAATCAGGCGCACGACCGGTTGTGACCAACCTTTATAAGACCAATCATATATATTATCTTAAAAATTAATGTGTCTGTTTCTAGCATGATTTTTTATAGGCTTGTTTCGGGGGGAAAATGTGAGTCTGTGAACGGAAAGAAATGCGTATGAGTCTCTTCCCTTTTCTGATCAATTAACTCCTTCAATATCAAACAGGAAACCCGAATAATATCAGACCGTTTCTGGGCATTAGTCTGAATGGTATTGGACCAAATGACAATTTATCGTAATAACACTAACTCTTATTACGTAGAAGCAACGTCACTTTAAAAATAGAATTGATGCAAGTCAATCCCCCTGCAATTCCTAGGAATCAAGGGTATCATTGCCTCATAACATTCCCATTGTTATGTTGGCAAGAAGAAAAAAAATCATTCACGAAAGAAGATTTTAAAAAAGGAAGAAAGAAACACGCAAGAACCCGGATGGGACGATCCCGGAGTGGCCGTGGACACATAGTATAGTATCCGCAAAGAACTATACCAGTGGACTAAGATACCGGACACGCCAACCTCGATTCTTTGGAGTCCATCCAGAAACACATCCGGATGTCCATTCTTTCAAGGAATCGGATTTGGAATATCCGGGATAGTTTCTTGACCCAGTGGATAAACAAGAAATATTCAAAAGTGCGTTTTCTGCAAATGTCAAGGCATGGGGGGGGGGGGGGGGGGGGGGTGCGTGAGGTCATAGCATTTTGTTGGGGAAATTTAGCTGAAAAAACAAATAAACATAGAAACTAACTGTCAAATCCAGGAGGATATTGCGACTCCGGGTGGTCAGATGCATGAAAGCTAAGTTTCGTGACATGCATGAGGATTTCTGTGGAAGTGAAAAGGGGTACGGAGAAGGAAGAGATATTGAGAATGTAGAGAGAGAGAGAGAGAAAGAAAAGGGGAAGAATACGGAGTTATGAATGGGGAGATAAAGGGGGTGCATGGGGCAGGTTCTGATTGTGTAACTTTTTCCACTTTCGAATGTTAATGGTAGCCTACATGTAACTAATTACTACCCTTTCCAAGATGAAGACAACTTTATGATAGATTTATGCACAATATTTAACTATTTCTATTTCTTTGTGTAACCAACGGCATGACTATAGAGCATCTGCCCCCATCCCACTGAAAGGCGAAATATGAAGGGGAAAAAAGGGGGAAGATGGAGAGAGAGAGAGAGAGAGAGAGAGAGAGAGAAAAGTTGAGGGGCCGTACCGTCGGACCCCCCCCCCCCCCCCCCCCCCACTCGGTGACCATGTTCTCTCGTATTTTTCCCCATCTTGTAAAATCCCCCCGTACAGTCATGTGCCCCCTCAACGGCTCATCAAAATGTCTATCATTCGAGGGGGAATCATGGATTTCTGAAAGATTCTTAACACAAAAGTGTCTATTTGTATTTTCACGGTGAGTGCACAGTAATAAATAAAACAGATTGCACGTGGCAGGTTACACGTACCATTTACATGAATGGACAGTTATGACCCCCCCCCCCCCCTTTGGTGGAATCGTGCATAAACTCTATTTTTGAATGTAGGGGAAAGATTTTGGTTTCGGGCAAAATCATTATAACCGTGTTGAATCAAGACAATTACAATCATTCGCCAAACTTTGCTATCGTAATGTAGAAATCACAGCGTAAACTTGTCATTATTTGTATATATATCCAGACGATTGATAATAATAAAAAAGCGCTTTACCTGTTCACGGTGTATTATTACCCCCACTTGACTCAATTGCGATTCTGCACTAAAAGTGCATATTCTCCACTCCACTTGGGGAGCATTCCAGCTTGGCAACTATTTTACAGGCGCACATGTGATATGCTAGCCACAATGACGTTCGCATCCTACCGGGTACCCATTTAACACCTGGGTGGAGAGGAACAATGTAGATAAAATGCCTTGCTTAAGGACATAAGTACCGTGTCGGGATCGAACCCAAGACCTTTGCATCCCCAGTCAAGTGATTAAACTAGACTACCTCCTGGATTACCACCCAGACAGCGACTACCGGATAAATACTCCATATGACCACTACACCCCACCCCTGCCAATGCTCTTCTTAAAGTACCCCAATTACCACTCGGGCACCTATACCTAGGGGATCGTTGTCTTATGGAGGTAGTTGGCTGTGGTGTAGATGTCCGCGGTCATTGTCCTAGGGAGGCGGTTAAGTTATTCAGGTCAGGGGTCGTTGTCTGAGTGTTTGTGTTGTAATCCAGGGGTTGGTTGTCCTAGAATAAATTGTGTGCGAACGTTTATTTTTTTATTTTTTATTTTTATTTATTCATTTATTTATTTATTTTTATTTTTTATTATTATTATTATTATTATTATTATTATTATTATTTTACTCCCAGTGTTCGTTTTCTTTAAAATTCTTCTGCCGAAAACATTGGAAATGGATTTTGCATCATCTTAATTGAAATGTTGAACATAAAACAGATAAAACTGTTTTTAGATTATGAGATGAATAACGACGATAGCTGTACATCTTTACCTGGAAACATTGCTATTAGCTCATCCAGTAATCCGATAGAATTCAAATCTTCCACAAAGGCAACAAAAACCTTTGCCGTCGAATTTTGTATTTTAGTCTGAATTTGATGCCTTTCATCTGAAGTGGGGTCCTCAATCAAATTTTTCTTAATGAGTATCTTGGTGTCGAGACATATGCTGTCTTTTCTTTCCATTCTCATTTCCGCGGTGCTCATTAAAGTCCGTCCTATCTCGTCATCCGTAGATATGAAACTAACCCACGACCATCCAAAATGGTCGACAACTTGGACAACGGCTTCGATGAGCGCTTCGTGCGATGCCCCCAGAGTGAAGATTGAAGGTTGATTTCTTGATTGGAACTCTGTGACGTAATAAGATGAAGATAAACTATAAACGGGTACATTTAGGCTTTCTGTAATCTCCAATATTGAGTATGCAAAGAGAAGTGGAAATTTTGCGCCAAGAATGACAGCAGGGTTTTGAATGTTTTGTAAAAGAGCGAAGATGTGGTCTGCTTGAAGTGATGAGCCGTTACAGAAGCACGTATGGATGATCGCATAATCAATTATTGATGCGTTTGATTGCAAAGGGAAAAGTTGAGCTGCTTCTTCGATCGCATATTCAATATGAATGACCGAATGAAGAACATTTTCAATGCACTTGTCGTTGGATTCACCTTCTCCTGCGAGTATTGCGACTACGTTTAGGTCTCCATCTGGGATCGTAAAATTATCGCCCTGTGATGTAAAACAGGGATCGAACGTATCCATGTAACATGTTGTTAAACCAGAATCTCCTCCCGAGTACATGAGCGCTTTCACGAAAGATAGTAGGGAACAAAACACAATCATCCACCAAATAAACATTTTGCTTGGTTGTTTGTTCTATGGCAAGAAAGGAAATGAAGACAAATTGATAAGCGAATTCGTGTAAGAGCCCAAGAATATCTGATCACTGATTCACAGTAATCTCGCTAGCTTCACACATGGGTTGCGATACGATGCCTCGACCTGCCTGGCCTGTAAGCCTATTATCAGCAGTCCTGTCGAGATGATGAAGAATTTATCAAATACTTGTCCGATTGAGAGAGGTATTATGCCATTATCTTGAATCAATTGTGCATTGAAGACTACCAGACGAAAAGCTTTGCTCATAACGTATTTATCTTATTCCGCGGCGCAACATTATTGGCAGCATTATTGAATTGAAATTTTTTTTAGATGACGCGTGTACATCATTCTGTCTCCATGCAGCCGTTTGGCAAAAAAACAAAAACAAACAAAAAACAGACTCGAGTTTGTAAAAAACAACGGTTTTCAACAAGTTCCTTTCATCCCATTTTTCACAGATCAAAGTTGCAGGCCTCCAGATTGGTAGAAAGACAAAGCATTTAATCCGTCGTCTGTTACGCTCCGCTCAAAGTCCGGTGAAGAGCGACTGATGAGGAAAACACATCACCAGCCCCTCGATTAAAGAATGGCAAGGAGAAAATGAAGCAAATCGAACGAGCAAAAGTAGAAATAATCCCACCATTTATAATATCGTTGCTTGTAAACTACCGTTTTATGAATCAACTCACGTCCACGTGTATTCTGGTAGAAAATATCCATGGTTTCCATGGTAACGATATACTTCCTTCACCACTGGCAGACGAGCGATCATAGTTTTTAAAAAAGTGTATCTGTGACTTTTAGCGGTGGCAGGCCTGGACGATTTATTTCTCCTAGCTGAATGCCCATGACAAGGGCTGGATGAGTGGTGACGTCATGACGATACAGCAACGAATACTTCAATAACATTTAAATGATTACTATGAAAATATCAGAGTGATAACAAAATGGAAATTTATTTTTCCTTCTTCTTCTTCTTCGTCCTATTCTTCCCTTTCTCCTCCTCCTTCTCATTCTCCTTGATGTTGATATTTCATCTGTCAGCCTTATTTTCAGGAAGGTGAATTTTTCACTGATTTTCGACATGTGTCACAATGGAGATAAATCAATATTTAATGATTACTCGATTTGGCTCTTATTTTTGGGGGAAAAAGTATAATTTTCTCATTTAATTACAAAAGGTATACATCACATTATCAAAAAAAAAAAAAAAATAACCCTAAAACTTATAAGATATAAATATGATAATAAATCAATTAAAATTAAACAATACCGTTGACCATTCAAGTCCTTTGTACTATATTTTCTAAAAACGTAAAACTGAAATTGACAATCTAAGCGTTCCATAACATTTCAATAATATTTAAGCTGTCTGTTTATGCCTCATTTCTTAATCACTTTCTGACATGCATAGCGAACAAGTTTCTGTTTTTTGTGGTTTTTTAAGATTAGGATTATGTTTTATGCTTATTTGAGTTGATGCTTTATTGCCATGATTGCTAAGTTATTTTTGCTTAAGTGTACAGACGTGAATAAATAAAAACAGATGAAATCCAGTTATTATGGAATATACATCAAGTTTACGCTCACCTAAATAAGGGAACTATATTGTCAAACAGAAATGATATTTCAAAGTTAAGCATTTCGACGTTTTATTGACAAAGAAACATTTATCTAACTCATTGTTTTGTTGAAATGTATACAAGAGCTATATGGTTTTGCGGTTTTTATCCGCATTTCAGTTTGTATATGTTTCTTTCCGTCAATATATACAATTAAAAATGTAAACGCACAACATGAGTCAGTATACTTCCTCGAAATGAAGCAAATTAAAACTATTGCAATGAAGAAAAACTATAAAATTGTAAGGGTCTTATTGCACTCCAAACTTTTGAAAAGTTATTTTTAATAAAGCTAACTTGTCCAAAGATTAAAACGTGGTTAAATTTCAAAAATATCGCAGCTTACATTTACGACATTCTGTGAAGTGAAAGCTTGTCATTGTGCATGGTTCATTACTTTTCAATCCCTTAAAAAAAAAAAAACATAACTGCATATCGAATATGAGAACCGTGTTTGGAGAATTAATCCTCCATATGGGGGTAAACAACGATTTAATCATGAACCGTTTCACAAAGACTATTTTATCATCAAAAACATAAATGCGCGAAAGGAAATAAAGCATAATATTCTGCTTTGTCTTTATTCTCCCGATAAAACTTCAATGTGCGCTCTAATCAATATTGGTTGCAGTTCGATATCGCATAAAAGCAGCAGAAAATGCTTAATTAAAATCCTGATGACGGAATCTGAAGGCAGCGCATCTATTATTTTGTTTCACCCTTTGTTAAAAGCATTTTATTGCATTGTTCATTATAGTTTTACGGACGATGCAGCTAAGTTTTATGACCACTTAATTTTTGGGTATAGTTTAAGTAAATTTACGACAGGCGGTATATAGTGTAATAAAGCGTTAATCAATTCAACGAAGGCCATTGGCAGATGTTAAGATTATCGTGATGAATGTTGATTCGATTACATTTAATAAATGATAATTAATAGTCAAGGGAAATCATTCGTTTATTTGTTCTTTGCTGATGAATACTATTTTGAAATGTAATCGTTGTACTTTTCTGAATATACATGAGGCGAATGACCTATGCAGAAAACGTTAAGCTTATAAAGTGATATAACAAACGAATTTTCAAATCTTGTGATAAGTGATTATGCTCAAAATTTTTATTGCTGGTATTTTCGGCACTTTTATATATTTATTGAGATTTTTAAATGAAGTTATTGTCAGGACATAGTCATTAGCAAGTTCACATTCTGCTGCACTTTTTTATGTTCCATTGTATAAGGAGCGCTGCGGTATATTGGTGGAGGCCCATATTTCTCATATACAACGTGAGGCCCTGTGTTCGATCCTTGTTCAGTGCTTACATCCTTGGGTAAGGTGTTTTACCCACAATCCCTCTCGATCATTACCCGTTCTAGCAATACTGGGGTAATAACAATTAGGACAGTGCTGCCCTGGTGAAATAAGTCCGTGTATAATGATAATGCACATTATTGCTGCATTGGGAGCACACCCCCCCCCCCCCCCCCCGCCATATTCCGAATTGACAAACTTCATGAAGAACAACAGGAGAACTCGTTACTTTGCCTCAAATCAATTTAGGGGTTAAATTGGTCTCGAACTTTGTTATTTTCAAGCGTTTGATGAGTCAACGAGCAATTCCTTTCATTCTAAAATTCTTGTCATTTTGCACTTCGATGTGAAGTAATTATGTCTACATAATGGATTGAGAGAGAGAGGGGGGGGGGAGAGAGAGAGAGACAGAGAGAGACAGAGATGAGGGAGAGACATAAATTCACCGCCAAATCTGGTTAATTATCTCTTTGGGGAGACGTATGATGGATAAATAATATATACCCAAATACATCATCAGGGACATCGCCAGAGATGTTAGGGTCGCGACTTTGCATCCCGCACAAAAAATTTCTGTCGGTAACTCTTTAATTTTTCAAGCTTTGTCGGCAAATCCTCAGAAATATTTTTTCCTCCTCTTCTTTTTGTTAAATTATTCGAAGATTTTGCATATTAAAGGACAATTAACCCCACGTGATATTCTAGATGCACCTATTGTCTGCTACGTCTTTCCATGGAGGCTGCCATTTTGTGCATGACACGGATCATTAGGTACCATATGCATTGATAATAGCCTACCTTTACAACAGATACGTCGCTTTGTTCTGATTGTATTACGATTGTTATTGGCCATGGGCCTAGATAATTGACGACCCATGAGTTCTAATAGCCATCCTGTAAAGCAGATTCCTCGCTTTGTTTTGGTATTGTTACGATTGTCTCCGTCCTTGACGTATATTTTTTATGAAGTATATTTTTTATGAACAAATTAAGACCTTTTAAAAAATATATAAAACTAAACTTACATTTCAGAATATGTGACTTTATCTAATATATATTTGTCCTCTAAAAATCAGTTACAAGTTAACGATGAAGGAAATTTTACTTGGGATGAAAAATATGTTCGTGTACACATAAAGTAATGGCAGCCCCCTTATTATTGCTAGCAGACGATAACTTGGCTGGAAAATAGTGATTTATATCTATATCCTGTGTTTTTACATGAAATTGCATGTATCAAATAAGAGGCATATACTACACCATTCAAAATAAGCTAATTCATACGCTGAGGTTAATTTCCCTTTAATGACCTGCGGACCAGTTCTCCAGTCTTTACCGTTGTTGGAATATTGGAAAATTTGAGGACTTTATTTGTATATTTTAGGCTAACTTGTCTGTAGATTTGGTCTGGGGTAGGGAGTGAAAGAGTGAGAGCGAGGGGGGGGGGGGGGGGTAACTATTTATCAAAATATTAATAACGGGGAAGAAGAAAGAGAGGGGAAGCTATAATGAAAGAGAAAGTCAGTCCATGGGATGACTGACCCAAATATACATTCATCGTAAACACGATAAAGAAAATAAACGAGCAGGCAGAACAAGAGGGCGAACATTGCGAAGTCCTTTTGAAATTGGGCCAAGTTCTCGCAATACTTTTCCGAACTTTCCCCACTACCTGACTACTCGGCATTTTACCCACGAAAGAACGCTGATCATACTGATTCAGCTCGTCAATGATTTCGTCATCGGTGACTGCACTTAATTTTCACTCATAGTTGAACACATTTTGAAGGGGTTTTTTCTATGTGCACATCAATGATGGAATAGCGGAATCAATGCACTACGAGAGGACAATTGTGATTAAAAAAAAAAAAAATCATCAGCAAAGACAAGAAAAGCATAACTTTGATACATTGAAGAAATCAATAAGCTGGAAAATTGATATATTTGTACGGTATATTTGTATTCTCCGCCAGTCTTGCATCGTGTTGTACAGGGAAACTTAAAACATGCTGAACACTGCTCTCAATTTTGTTTGTTTGTAATCGAAGATCAAAGTTCGTAATATGCGAACATCAGTAAAAAATCATGTTGCTTCTTGTATTTGTTCGTTGTGCAATCAAAATGAATCATAACAAAGGTTACAGAGAAATAGGTTATGTGGAAAATCATTCCTTATCTTGTAACTGTTGTGAAATAAAAGTTATGTGAAATAAGCATAAGTAATAGCAGGGGTAGATATAATTGGATCATCATGATGTAAGATTATTCTGATGGTGCACGCGATTCGTCTCTGTTGCAACAATACGGAATAACTTGGCTTCATTTCCCTTGAACTTCTTGCTGATAATTTTCTGTGAAAGTAACTCGGTTTTAATAAAATTGCTTGTTCCTAAACTAACCTAGAATTATCAGCGTTATAACCACATGTCACGTGTCTTCAGTATTGTGTCTTGGTCTTGACTAGTTTGTTTTATGATTCGGATGCTGAGCAATTAGCTTTTAGTCGAGGAAATTTCCACTTTAAAGTGGGCTGGGGGTTTCTCCCTCCCCCTAAAAATTTAACTTAAGATTTTGTCGACATATTTCACATTCTCTATCGGCCAGTGTAAGCTAACATTCCTAGCAATTAGTAATCTACAGAGGGAAAAGGCTAATTCTTTGGGTCAAAAAACGTGGCGACCTGTAAAAAAAAGAAGGAATAACTTTGTTTAAAAAAAAAAGGATTTTGCTGAACGAACATTACAGACCTATATAGCACGTACAATTTAAAGATGCATTTCATGGAGGCTTCTTCGAAAAGATAAGAAGGCTTGTGACAAAAGAGATACCAAATTGAAACATGATAATCAAATATCCTGTACCAAGTCTTGCTCTTCTCAGATCACTGAGTTTACAAGATGCAAAGCTTGCTATTTTCGATTTGCTTCCACTAAATCACAATGATGCTGCTATCATGGTCAATTGATAAATCGACATGTCTCCAATTTCGTTTGCTCAATCCCATGCTACTTACTAATCAAATACATTACTGTCTTTTTTTTACGAATGGAGTTATAAGTCATGAGGTTTTGATGTGTAATTAAAGATTACAGTCGCCTCTTCTTAATGATAAAATTATTATTGAGTATATTGGTCAAGGTACTGTACCGTGCATGAAAGTCATTGCGATAGTATAACTATGCATTGTGAGGTGTATGTGTGTGTGTGTATATGTATATATATATATATATATATATATATATATATATATATATATATATATATATATATATATATATATATTCATTGTATTCATTAATATGAAAACGAAGACAGAATTGTAAATGAATATAATGTTTCCTCATTTTCCACCTGAAAGCTGGGGGATGATTGTACACACCACCCCCTACTTTAAAAAGCGGGAGATGCATCCCCATCCCCCACTATCTACGCCCATTTTGCTGAAAATTACATAAAGTGAAAAGCACGACACACAGATAAAATGGGACTATACACACAAACTTACGTGGCATGAAAATTTGGTCCAGTTTTCAGCTATCTCTAGTCACATTTGGAATATGAGGGCATTCCAAGAGAGAGAGAGAGAAAACAGTTTTCAGGGAATTTTACTATAATACTCTTCTACATGACATTAAAAAGAATGAGAAAGTTCACAAATTATTTTTTCACCTTAACAGAACTCATCTTTCTCTTTAAAGGAGAAAAAAATGATAGGGAATCGCTAATGGATTCTCTGGGACGGCGATATCTTTCACTACCCATTAGCAGATCAGCGATACGGGGTATCGTGTGTGACGTGTTTCTAATACTTAAGGAAGAGTGGGGGTTTATTGAATAGATTAAAACGCCTGTTTGGAATCGGCGGCAAGCATTTGTTATTCTGAGAATGAGAAAAGCTACAGTCTTCACCTGCATAATAATTAACTCTGAAACAAAATTGTCTGCAATGGTGAGAATAAGGGGGAGGGGGTTACTTGGGGCACTTTCCCTCATATCAAATGACAAACAAAGAACAATGTATAGAGAGAGGTATAGATAGAGGGAGGAAGAGAGAGAGAGAGCGAAAGAGAGATTGTATACAGAGAAAGGAAGAGAAAGAGAAGGGGGGGGAGAAAGAGAGATATAGATAGATGGGGGAGAGATGAGAAGGAGAAAAGGAGAGGGGAATTAAGACAGATTTCCCTTCAATGGGAGAGGGATACCCCTTCTCTGACCATCCCTGATCAGATCAATCACTTCGCTTTTTGGCACTTCCTTGTAAGACATGCATCTCCCGTGCACGCTGTTTCTGAGAATTGTAAACGGTGGCGTTTACTCACGAAATGGTCCCATCTCCTTATGTATAGAAACGAAGGAATTTTCAGAAGTGGGATGGTCAGGAATTATACATCACTGAAGTATATGTCAATACTGTTCACAATCAAAACACTCTCGAATTGTCCATTAATATGCATTGCCCGAACCATGCACAGGCAGAAATGCCATTTATTATGAAGTCAAATTATTGCATTTCATAGTTTCTGTTAAACTATAACGGGGTTAAAACCTTGATAAACAGGACGCAAACCCGAGGTTCAAATGGATATATTCGTAGAAAACATTCCATACCAGCTTTGTTGACTTTATATGCTCGAGTCATAAGTATTTTCAAAGAAGTATCAAAGAAGTATTCAAAGAAGTATCAAAGTCAACACTGGGAGTAAAAGCCTAAAAATTTGTTTACAAATTAAAAATTCCTCCCATTAAGCTTCTTCATTTACTAACAAGTGTCTACGGCGGACCGTTGAATATTAATGAGTCAGAAAGAAGAGGATCTTGGGTATTTGATTCCAGTTCATCGTGACTTGGCCGTGAACCAGAATAGCCTGGTGGTTAGGTCGCTGCCAGGCAAGCAGTAGATGACAGGTTCGAATCCCGCTGGTTCCAATTTTTTCTGACTTGTGATTTTCATTACAGATCGAGCATACGATATTTAACACTGGGAGGACCCCCTCCCCCGTATCCCCTTAAGTAGAAATGTAAGATTATTATTCGTAGATGTGTGAACAACTTATTGGTGATTAAATTTTTATTGACCCCCCTTTTTAAAAATAAGATGCTGTATTCATTTGCTCCGTTTTACAACATATTGGCTACAGTCCACAAGACCGACTCGTTGGATATAGCCGCTGCGCCTCCGGAAATCCCGACAATCTGCACAAGGAACGACTTTTCCGAACTAGAAATATTTTGACATGCAGTATCAGAATGATACAGAATGTCCAAAACAATCATACTTTCTCCACAAATACCAGATCGCCTTTAAATAGTCCCATGAATTTCGTAATGAGAAACAGAGACGTCAAGTTTGCTAAAAACATCGGTAACTGGGGCTCAACGTTATCGCACCAAATGATCTTTGGTCCCGACAAGTCGTGTTGCAACGAGAAAGTTCGTTTTTATTACTATGACCTTGAAATCGACATTAATTTACTAGTAAACAAGTCATTGCGCAATGCTATAGTTTCGAAGCCGAAAAAATGCATTACTGTTAAAAATCATAACTCTAACGCGAATATGTGGCATGTTACACGCTCAACTCACTCTACGTGCGGAAGTACATGTATATGTAAATACGAATTTATGGTAACAAAATATTGCAACATAGAACCCAGTGACCTGATGAAACAGAATCAAAAGAGTGGTAAGAAAAAAGTCTTTCTTTTCGGTCATTTGAGCACATTCAATTCCTTAAATGAATATGAAGGAAAGAATTGCGTAATATATAGATGATACCCTATATATTTCGTTTCATGATCGTTTATCTCTTTTCTTTTTAGACAAAAAGCCAAAACAACTTTCCAATAATGCTGAATACAATATCTTTTATTCATGATATACATCTTTCTATTTCGAACTCATTTTTAAATTAATTATTATAAAGTGATTTTCGTGGTTATGTGGACTTTTTAAAATCTATCGTTTATTTTCACATTGTTTTACTTCAAATAAAACAACTAAATATTATATATATCATAAAGAAAGTAAATGTGCGAAAATTACAATGCCCCGACCGGGATTCGAACCCGGGACCCTGGATTACATGACCAGTGCTCTACCAACTGAGCTATCCGGGCTCCCGTCGAAGCAATGTAACAATCTCACATATAGCTCCTCTCTTTCCATCGAGCGTACAAGGGGTACATCAAGACCAATTCCATGCGTACGCCCGGGGCATTGTAATTTTCTCACATTTACTTTCTTTATGATATATTCAATTTACTTCAATCCTATCAATTATGATATTATAATAACTAAATATTAATTCATAATGTCTACATGTTCTTTTTCTCTGGTTACCTACAGCCTAGAGCTGTGCAAAAAATAAAATATTTCGGTTTACTAAACTGATTTTTTTTTTGCAAAATGTGAAATTTACAGTGGCGTCGGAAAGTGGGTACGAGCCCAT
Organism: Heliocidaris erythrogramma; assembly: GCA_025617745.1. Lineage (NCBI taxonomy): Eukaryota > Metazoa > Echinodermata > Echinoidea > Camarodonta > Echinometridae > Heliocidaris > Heliocidaris erythrogramma. The sequence goes on along the minus strand of CM046868.1, from coordinate 24,811,441 downwards.
GCATTAATCAAATAAAAAGGAAAATAACAAGAACAAAGAACAAAAAGAAAAAGAGAAGAAAAGCAGACACCGGATCGACCCCATACCCTCCTTATTCATTTGCATTATTTTCATCCAACGAGTAATGGTCCCCCCCCCCCCCCCCCCGGCCTGCATTATACCTATGCCCCTCAATATTTGGAAATGATAAACAATTCAAATATTTTGAAAACTTTTAGTGATTCATCGTCATGGATACGCCTTCGCAATGCAAATGTTTATTCTTTTTTAAATTTGTGTACTTTTTGTGTGTCAGCGTGTGCGTTGGGTGTAAATCGCCTGAATTCGCCTAGTTATGACGTTACACTGATAAAACGTGACGTTATATGAGGCCTAATTATTGACAAAATAGGCAAAAAGCTGATTTTGTCATGACCTCATGACTCAGACATCATGGTCAGTTGGTCACACTCTAATAAAAATGTAGAAATGTGATGTGTAGTTGTTGTTTTTGTGGTCATTGTCTATATATTTTTATTTATCTACCTATATAAATATTTATTTGTTTGTCTATTGTATTTTGATATTTCTGTGTGTTTAATGACCATTTGAGTTGAATCTAACGGATCGCACCACCTCTACACGAACTGGAATTCGAACCCATCAAAAAACTCTTATTATGACATGGGAGTGAATTGCTGTTTGATTATCATTTTTTTTTTTTTTTTTTTTTTTGTGATCCACTCAAATGAAATCCTGATCTTGATGTTGATTTAATAATAACAAATAAATATTGGACAACGAATAGACGAATGAACGAATGAATGCATAAATGAGCTTACCATTACTGCAACGAACATTGTACTGTGTATTCTCGTTGAGAGTTGTAGTGGGTCTGAATCATGAGACTATGCGGTCGGAAAGTACACTTCCCCTCATCCGTGCATTTTATTGTCTGCTTACCATGCTCTTGTATTGTAGCTTCATGGTATTACCAATCCCCGAAATTGTGCAATACACTGCCCCCGCCGCCCCCCGCCCCCGCCCCATATGGTATTACCGTCATTTTCATACCATAATCATTGCTTAAAATTGTTTTAAAGTAAATAAATATTTGGCTTACTCTGCAAAATATCAAGAAATGAAACAACTTCAACAAAGGGGCATGCCCTCTGCATGTTTGACGAAACCTACTCGGTATGGGGGGGGGGGGGGGGGAGGGAGAGAGATGGGAAGGGGGCTATAGGAAGGAGGGGGTAAGAAAAGGGGAATATACTTTTTTCCCCTCCCTTCAATTCCCCTTTCTCCCTTTTTATCAATACGGCTGCCGTTTCGGGCCCCTGGATCCGCCCGGCTATGCCTATACAGGTTTCCTCCTATTTGTAATCACTGAGCTGTCTAATCATAATTATAACGAATATCCTGCTAGCGGGATGACTTGAAAAAATGTGACTGGTACGGTGATATACGATTCATGATTAGCGGCCTATAATCATTTCAAATTCCCTGTGAGTCACTGCTTAAGTCCAAGAAGAAAGAGGAAATGTAATCAACATCATTCACTCTTAATATACCAAAAATATACACCTTATTTCTGTCGTATATATTGTAGCCAGCATGTCCTAACGAGAACAGTCATGGTCATTTTGGGTTCATGCCACTTGCACAATGATTACAGCAAAGGTAGATTCTAAGAAAAAACAAAAACACAGACACAAAGCCAAACTATAACAACAACAACAACAAGAAAACAGAAACAAAAACGCGGGCAAAAAAAAAACGATACTGAGACGCAACTTCAAAGTAATCATTCGGCCTACTGTGTGCAACATGATAACCCACACGTACATGAGAGGAATTAGTTGGTTATAATTATTTACAGTTTCTACCACGCGGTACCCCGGGGCAGCGTTGTACCCCGGGGTACCACGTTGTGTAGCGCCATCTCACGTCCACTAGAGTACAACCCCAGAGATGCAGTGCGTGTACATAGTCATTCTCAATGCATGTTAAACAGTGCAGTGTTATTATGCATGGTGAGCATGCACTGTATATTGCTGCTCGTGCTAGCAAGCTAGCCCTCACAAGCGCAGTGGCTATAGCTAGCTCCCGCGGCTTTAGAACTTGATTTTATTTCACTTCTTCCTAAAAAAATCACATCATCATTGCTGTATTTTAGCTGTCAAACTTTGAATTTACTGTAAGGGAAAGGACGTAAAAGACGGACGATTTCAAGGACCGAGAAAGTTGAATGAGCACGATATCTTGCAATACAGAAGTTTTGGGACGAGCAGGCCGCTGATCTGTGTACATGGTAGCGGTTTTTAGGGAGGCGAGTGACGGGGGAGACAAAGAGCAGGCTGATGGTGTTTAATATTATGACCCTGCTGGCCCAAGCCCTCTTTCAAATCGAAGAAATAGAAACCAATAATAGAATAATTACTCACCACAACAATGAATTTGATAAAAATACATGACTTATATGATTTTTTACAAGAACATTGGACACAATTCAATGTTGAAAAAATCACACCAAAATAATTTCCCACTTTTTGGTAACCCAGGGTACAGCCCTAAAAAAAAATTAAATAATTCAACAAAATGGCCGATTTTTATTAGGTACACCGGGGTACCATTTATGTCATTTCTTCCTGCTCCTGCTGAATGTAGACCTGTCGTCGGTGACATCAGTTAAGACGATACAGGTATAGACCGTATAGTTATGTTATTAAATAACTGAACAAATTACAAAAACATACGTACCTTTCGCGTAATGTCCACTTAGCACACCCTCGGCCTTGCTTGCAGCTCTTCATAATGTGCATGACTTCAATTTTGATTTGGCCTTATTGATCGGCCTACATGCAAAATCCCATCGTAATTTTCCTTTCATACAATTACAAGCAGAAGCAGAAAAAAAAATTTACCTTTTCCTTATCACCTTGAATATATGAACACAATAATCAAAATAATAACAGCAAACCCCAGCAAACCGGTGGAGCTAGATCGATGGTTTGAGTGCCTTCCCTCGACCTCTCGGGGAAACCCCTTCCATGTATGTATATGACGCAAACGCACGCGATTATTCGCGGGGATTCCACAAGTCATTCAAGCTGCAATGATATGCACGCACTGCATGCTAGCACTGGATATAAAACCACTTACACACTCTCATCGATCTCATAAGTTACTGCTGAGCACAATCTAAAAGCTTTCTGAAATTTTGTTGCCTTTACAGCTCACTGTGTCTATTCTAGTTTAGATTTTATATATATTCGAACTCTTCATTAGTAAGTTGACTTTCTTTTGCCTTTCGTGTTACAATGGCTCAAACTACTCTTGATATAGACAACACAGACGGAATAAAGGAGCACGTCTGTCATTGCGGACACGAGAAATATCGTCGCCAGAGCTCCTCGCGTACGTCGCCTCGGATATTCGCTGAGGTTTCCAGCCCACCGCCTATTTATTCAGACTCATTGGAAAATCAGGTAACACTCAAAGCACTTTATGCAACCACATCGCATTATTTAGAACAGAGCATCAGCTACAACGTCCTGCCTCATTTCTACGGAGATTTGTAGACCTCCTGCCTCAGACATGCAATTTTTGTCGGCAGTTTAATAGTGAAACCTGAACGTAGACTAAATCTTAGACTTAGTACGTTACATGTAGAAAATCAATATTGGGCCCACGTTTTGATTTAGAAAAAGCCCCTATTATAGGGATGTTAAACAATTTGTCAGCATAGTGTCTATTACGATCTAAATAGAAGTTGGAATTCACCTTTACATGGAAATGTTCAGACTATTTTAGGATGCATATTTTTCATGGTGACCTCAGAATTACAAAATTACTTTTGTTTTTATTTTTACAGGAGAATGACATCCAAGCTGGTATTGGAGGATCACCTGGTTCCTTGGAAACTCAATTAGAAGATGCTAACCGACAGATTATCCAACTGCAACGAGAGAAGAAAGACGCCCTCAGACAAGTCAAAGAGGTCACGAAGATGAACAGTCGGTGGCAAAAATACGACAAGGAGAGGGAGGTCATTGTAGTCAACCTCACATCCCAAACCAAGCAAGCAGAGGATAAAGTTAAGGAGCTGTCAGAGAAAGGCCGACGTCTCGAAACGAAGCTTGCCGACCAGCGCAACAGGAGCGAGGAGCTGGAGCTGAGGTGGACTGATGCTCGAGTGCGGGCCGCCGAGCGAAAGTCAGAAGTGGAGAGGATTCAGCGGGAGTACGAGGCCGTTCAACTCACCCTGAAGCAGTCGGAGAAGAAGCGACAGGACTTGACAAGGAGATTGGAAGCAGCCATGAAGCAAGGGCGGGAGGAGGAAGAGAATGGGAGGAGAGGCAAGAAAGATGCTGATAAGGACAGAGACTTGTATCATATGAGCAAGCGGGTGGTAGATCTTAAAGCGAAGGTGGACCATCTGGAGAAGAAAGTAGCCAATCACAAGACAGAGATGGACCAACAAGCGGACCTTTATACCCAACAGGTAAAGGCTCTCTTTCTACAACATGTCATTTTCAGAGTTACTATTTAAAGGGAGCGACAAGTCGCAATCTATGGGCGGTTTTACAGTTGGCTGCTCCTTTCTCTGGATCAAAGTTCAAAGCGACTTCAATTTATCGCGCGCAGCTAATAAAAGTTCGCACATTGACCCAAATTTGAGTAAACAAGATCGCGCGTTCTTTATTCCAGTATTTGAATCTCATTGGTCGGTTACGTATTTAGGGATTCGAGTTAACGATCACGCGAGGAATCTGGCAATAACATTCGGTAGCGCACGATTGGACCTGATTGTATCCGAATTTCCCCGAGTCAGGCCAACTGGTCAGGCCCATGGATTACGACTTGCCACTCCCTTTAAGCAACAAGTAAGGACTGAAAACATAAGTCAAGATCGAGCAGAAAACTAAGATCCATGAAAGTATACTCTCGCAATTTGTTAAATAATGTGTCAAGGTCTATTCAGATAATTTAACCGAATGAAATATATTTTCAATTTTCTGACAGATTTCAATTTGCCTTGATGACTTCAAACATGAGAAGAAAGATAGAGAACATAGTCAGAAGGAGAATGCAGAGCTTAAAAAACAACTCAAGAAAGCAGAAGACTTTGCCAGTTCTCTCAAAGTTCAGGTAACTATTTTTTGCTATCGAAAAAGAAAAAGAAAAAAAAGTCACCGTGATTCACTTCACATTACAAATTTAGACATTCAAAGAAAATTGCAGGGAGTGTATTTTTAAACAGATATACACTGTATGTAAGGAAAGTTCATCTGTACATCCGTCTTTAGGGCATCTGTCATTTTCAAGTTCTTGGTATTTTCATCATTTTTTGTGGAAATGTAGAAGGAATATAATTAAAGGTGAAAATTCTGTTAATAAACAAATGTCTGCGTATGCTTGTTGTATGTTTCTTATTCTCATGAAGTTTAACCTCTGTTTCTGACTATTTATTTTTAGATCACAAGATATCAGGACCAACAAAGAGCTAAGATCCCAAGATATGTCAAACCGGCTACCCAGCATGTTCAGAAGTACTATGCCAACATGTATGAAGAGGTAAGTGTCACTTCCTTGTTGCAACAAAGGACTAATTCCTGTTTTAGTTTCACCAGGATATTTTAAGGATGCTAATTGATATATCTATGGGGGACAGTGAGGCGGACTTTCCAGTGAAAGTGATGCTATGCATGAGAAGGGAGACAAGCATTGTGATCATTTATAGTTGACTATTGACTCTATAATCCCCATCTGTGAATATTTTTAAATCAAAACTCAAAGCGTATCTATTCAATTAATAACAAGCATATCAGGAACTCATGCAGCGCAGTAGAATATATACACATTGTTGGATAGTTACTGCGCTTTATAAATGTATTATGATTATTATTATTATTATTAATGCAAATTAATTAATCCTGTTTCTTATTTTCAATATTGACAGTCTTTAAAATCAATGTAAGAACGCATAAATTATATTTGATGGCACCAAATTGTGTTTCGCTAGGATGAAGTATTCAGGAGTATTTGCCTGTATGAAAATACTAATTTTGCTCATTTCTCTCTCTCTCTCTCTCTCTCTCTCTCTTTCCCTCTTCCTCTTATCCAGAATTTGGACTCTTGGGATGATGCTGGCTATGCCCTTCCGAGTGACGTAGTGCGTGACATACCTGTCGGATTTGATGAGACCGACCGAGGGTTCACGACCCCAGCAGGCCACCTCCCCCAAACAGCAGCTCTTGTGGATCCTCCCCCTCAGTACGACGATCGCTCAATATTGGGACACGTCATTACATCTCCACCTAAGACATACCAGATAGGAACAATAGCAGCTGCACAGACGAAGAGGGTTGAAGAATTAGTATTACATTGATCTATCGTTGGGATCTAATTTTTTGTGATGTATATATATATATATATATGGTATTTATTTATATTTACAGTGAAACCTGGTTGTGACAAACTGATATATTAAAACCTTGTTATATCTAGGCTCAAAAGAGATAAAATACAATTCGAACCAAGGAAATTACCATTATATTGAAACCTTGTTATATCTAGGCTATAAAAAGAATAAGATACAAAGAAGTTGGACTGTCAAATTTCCCTTTTGAAATGATAGTTTGTAATATCTTTATTGGAGAGGTTGTATATTTGTACATGTATGTACATCTACCAAATACTCAGGGGTTGACTATAACTTGTTTTTTAAATTGTAATTTCAAGGAAAGGATATATAACAAGGGGTATTAAAATGGAGCTTACTTAAGCAAGTGCTAAATTTAATGGGTGGTGTTATATTATTGAGAATATTCAGAAAAAAATGGGTAATTGATTTGCAGATTCAAATGAATTCTAATGACAAAAGATCATACAAATTTTTTATTCACATTCCAGTGCTTCCTTTTGAAAGCACCTGGAATGCGTTTTTTTCTACAAAATCTAGGGCTGAAGCAAAAGGCGATTGTGAATTTGAAGAGCGATTAAAACTATTGCACCTTGGTTTTGATATATTTATGATCTTGCTACACGGGATCCATGTTACAGCAGTACTACAAACATGCAGGCATGATATGAACAAATTACATTCTTTTTTAAATGTGGTTAGTGTGCATTTGTTTTTATATTAGAGAATATACAATGTTTACCTCAATTTGATCACATTTATAAGCTATGTAGCACTTTTTAGGTCTTTCTGTTTATTTTTAGATGGACAAATCTACTTTTGGACAAATACTTTTTTTTAACTCCGAAAATAATATTAACAATTGAAGAAAAAAATAAGTAGAAAAGTTCATAAGAACACTAAACTTTGTTATTCAAACACTTAATATGCACACCAGTGTATCTAGTAATTCATTATATGAATGACTATGTTTGATATAATGTCTTGCTGTTGAAGAGTATTTCTTTGTGATATTTCATTTGAAAATCCAGATCTTACATACTTTTCATCTGTAATCAAGAATTTAATATTTTAACAATATATAACATGAGGTTTAACATAAATGGTTGTCACTTCAACCAAGATGTTTCTTTTTCAGAAAAAAAACATGGTAGTACCGCAAACCTTTTTTCAGAATTACAACTTCACCATGCAAACCTTCAAATCCTATGTTTCTTTTTCTTTATGTATTTAACAGTCGTGAAGAATAATCAATCGGTTCTGTATTTTGTATTCAATTTATAGTCTTCCAGATAAAAGTTTACATGGAAACACTCTCTGCATTTGACTATTACCCATTTGTTTTATAGGGACATGTGCAATTAAGTTGGCAAGTTTGAGTTGGCCCTCAAAGACAAGTTTCCATATTTTGATGTAAACTTTGACACTTGTGTTTTATTGTTACAAAATTTGTTTGGGATAAATGCACTTCATCGTTATCACTCAAATAATCATGGAGAGGCTTGTCTCTTTTACCATATTATGCTTTAAAGCAATAAGATTTTCACATTTATGGATATCTTATCAATTTACTGAAATGATTTATGTTTTTTTGTTCAGTACATGTATTGTTATTTGAAGTTAATGCTGGGGAATATATACAACTCTTTTCGGCAACACACTATTTTATGTTGAATTTACTGATTTTTGATGCATTTTAGAATTTATTTGACTTTGTTACCAATTTTGTAATTAAATGATAATTTGTTTAATTATTTATCATGTTTTACAGTAAACAATCTTTTGTTTTATATAAACAAATTCAACAGTTGTTCAAGTATAAATGTATATGTTATTTTAAACGACCTCATGCACTTTTCTAGTACTTTGATATGTTCAATTTTCTGCCAGGATCATCTATGGTGTTTGTATATTAAAATATTAAGTTCAACCAAATTGGTTTTGATACTGAAACATTTCACCATGTGGAACACCTAGTGAGGTACATATGTACCTGATTATTTGACGTATTACACATGCTATCCAGTTAATGATACTGTCTCCTGTGGAGATCGTTCGTATAAGTGTGTACTATTACATGGAACTTGTGCCAAATGAAAAAAAAAGAAAAAAAATCTCAATAAAAAAATACATATAAAGGGGTTTTAAAAAAAACACCCACAAACATAATATGAATAGTACAGTCTTGTGTTTATTTGCCCTTTTCAAGTTTCCTTCTGTCTGATCTGTCCCTCTGTCTCTCTCTCTCTCTCTCTATATATTTCTCTCTTTCACTTTATTCATTTTCACCATGTTCATTTTGCCATACTTTTCCTTTCTCCTACTTTCCTATTGAAACCTTGTATGATCTGGTAGTTTATAGTTCTTGTATTAGTTCATGGAACAGACGCTGACAACGAAATATAACATTTAGCAATATTCCAACCCCCGAAAACAATTCGATTAATAACCTAGTTCTGATAATCAAGTCTGTACGCAAAGACTACGCGTATTCTGATTCGTGCAACCCTGACCTACTTCGGATCGATATGAGCTCGACGACTACAATAGAACGTGCGCGTGCAATTAACGCACACACTGATGACGGAATGCACTATATTTAGCACAATGTATATACATGTAATTGCGAGTCGGGGATTTTTACATGACTTGGGAATTCCCTATTGCAATGGGAATTTCCGTGCTGGACAAGGGTTAAATAAGACGGATTATTCGATTGAGGTCAAACAATCATGTGGAATTGCGCAATATATTTTGAAAACCCCTACCTCTTCAAACAAATATATCTAAAAGAGAAAATATGAGGAACAACAAACAAATGAACAATAAACAAAGAAAGTATTATTTCCTGCTCATTTGCGTGTTAACATAAATATCCTTGATTTTCATTTATATATGATGTGAAAATCCTACTCCTACCTGTAAAATCAGTTGGAAAAACATTTCAACGGGCAAGGCCCTTTTCTCCCTTCTTCTGTCACGGTTCCTTTTAGACACATTTTTCTTGAACTTTGTTGAAAGGAATTCTTTCCTATAGGTAAACTGAAGCCCCCGTTGTTGACAAACTAAAAATGTGTGACTTTTTTAGGATTTCGGCAAACTATTGCCAAATTTGAACGATATAAGCCCCTCATTCGCCTGCAGTGGGGCATTTTTAGAAAATTCGAACGCAAACGCCCCTGCACATGTCTCTGTCTATTTGTCCGTCTAGTCTTCATTCCCCTCTCTCCGACTCTTTTTTTTCCCCTCTCTTATTCTCTATCGCTTTCTCTTTCTTCTCAATACTGTTCTTTTATACACCCCCTCTCTCTCTCTCCTTCTCACTCCATCAATCTCTGTCTCTCTCTCTCTCCTTTTCTTTCTCCTTCCCAGTCACTCTCTATAGTCTTTCACTAACGCCCCCACCCCGCCCCTCTCTCTCCCTCTCTCTCTCAGGCATTGTAATTTCGTCACGATAACTTTCTTGCCCAACACAGGACTGGTCTTGAATGATGAGAAAATTTGAAGTTATGAAAGTGATTCATCTTGGCATGTGAGTGAAGGTTGCTCTGTAGTCTTGGGTTACATTTCATGTCGTAACCCGTCCCGAGTACTGAAGTAATGTCCCCGTCAATATACAACTTTCACTTGAAATGCTACATAATGATTGTGAATGACATCAATCATTATTCCTTGGCTCAAAAGTCACCAATTATTTTTATTACAAGCTGCATGCCTCAAAATAGAACATGATGCTAGAATTCCGTATTCATGTTTTTTTTTTTTAATCATTTTTCAATTCGGTTTCGTTTCTCATCTATCCTGATTTTATTAATATACAAAGCAAAATAGTTATTCGGTAACAAATAGAATATACAATCATGTTCTCGTTTCTCTTTTTTATTTCATAATTTTGCGTTTGCTATAATTATATATATATATATAGGCCTATAAGTGGGGATAGCCCGAAGTTAAATATAGACACCCGCTAAAACAAAAAAGGTACCTGGTTTGGATCACATAGTACCTGTTCTTAATTATGGGAGAAGAGCGACGAAGCGTTTTAAATCATATCATCCATCCATCCATCAATCAATCAACCAATCGGTCAATCAATCAATCAAACAATCAATCAATCAGTCAATCAATCAAACATTCAATCAATCAAACAATTCAAGTCTAGATAGTGAACGTAATTAGGGCTAGTATAATCATGAATACTATACAACAACACCTGAACATGATATTAAAAAAAAGTTTCGTAGACAGCTTTGGAGATAGGTCTAAAGTTTGATAATCACTGCTTGTTTTGTCATGTTGTTTGACTAATTTCGTATTACCTTTTATAATAATGTTGGCATTTATAGATTTGCAACTTACATAACTCCTCATTTTGCGACATCTTTGAATAATTTTGACAGGGTTTCCATAGTGTAACATGTATTATGTTTGTATATAATTAGTATCATTCTAGCTATTTACCCAATGATGAATAATAATATCAAATCAATCACTCACTCAATTACTCACTTATACTCACTCAATTACTCAATAAATTTTTTGCATGTAACAGTCATAATTGTCGCAAACATAATGTTATCAACACAATGGAAATGAGTAATTTCATTCTTTGGTAATTAATAACACTTATACAATTGCATGCTTTGAAAAATGAAAGTGTAATGAAATAAAATCTAAATCTGAAATCTGAAATCTAATTGTCTGTTGAGAGCCAAAAGGGCATTAATTGATATGATTTAACGAAGACAGCTTTAGCGACCTTCTGACTTTCATAAGACGAATTTCTTTTTCTTCTAATTTAAAAAAAATACCCTTCAAGGGGTGCATTACTAAATCTTAGAGGTGTGGGAAGTCAATTTAGGGGAATTCAACCAACACCTTACACATTATTTACTCGATTCTTTACAATAGACATATACACGTGCAATAAAAGAGACCCTACATTGTTGTGGACAGACCTGTGGTTTATTATCTATATTGAATGCGGTTTTTTTTCTGGAATAGGGGGGCGATCACCTAGGAAGTACAAATAAACGGCAACCTCGATATCTTTATTTGGAGAAGTGCATGGAACAACCGCAAAATTAACCGAAAATTGCGGTGACGAATTACTGGTCCGATTTCCCTTTGTTGGCCGTACTTGATCTAGTCTTAGAGTTTTGGGCACAGTTGCCAGAGTTGGTATAACTATATATGCTTTCTAGCATAATTTGGGCACTTTGAGCATTTAGCATTACGCCTAGCATAATCTGACACAATCTGGCATAATTTAGAAGAAAAAAAATGAAATTGATTTTCTTAGAGAATTTTTGAGAATCATTGGGAGTAAAATGACATACGAAGACTCTGTTGACTTTGAAGTTGATGATGCTATTATTTGATAATTTAATGTAAAATAAGTATATACAGCCCTGGAAAAAAATTATTAGACCAAGCTTCTGTAATAAAGGTACTGTAATATGCATTCAAACTAATGAAAATGATTTGTCTTTGTATTTCATTGAATGAATAACAAATTCCAGCAATTGTACCTTGCTAATTTTATGATATTTTATTTCCTTCTTACCACAAATATATCACTTTCAGTAACCATTCTTGGTCTAATAAATTTTTCCATGGCTGTATATAATATATATAAAACATACAATTTAATCAAGTTTGAAATTTGAAGTTTTAGTAAATAATATCATAAATTAATACACCATATAATCAGAAGACAGATACATGGACATGACGCATTTGGCAAGAAGATCAAGAGGTAGCACAGCAATTGCAAGTACCGGTAGAACACTTTCTATTATACATGGAATTTTATCATAAATAGGGATGCCCGTATGCCTTAGAAAAAAAAATTCAACCAAAGTGCCCCTCGAAAAGAAATGAAATAATTCTTTGATGAAAAAAATTACCCATCCGTATAGATCAAGTTTAAGTAATATATCATCATTGTCCAAAACATATTCCAGTCTCGTTTTGTGAAAGCTGTCTTGGCTTTCCGATGGCTATTCAATGGCTATCCGATGGCTATCTGATTCATAATGTAAACTATTTTCTAAGATATTCCATGTAGACCCTACACTATAAGGTCGATTATTTTCTAATGTGATTCTAATAATGATGATGATGATAATAATAATAATTTGGTCTTATTTATCTAGGGTATAGCCACATCGGTATTAATACTGCTCTTCCTGCGGGCCCTGCAATTGTTATTACCCCCATCATTGTCAGGTATACCCATCAACACCTGGGTCGAGAGCTACAAAATGTGGGCAAACCACCTTCTCGGGATCTCTTGTATGAGAGTCAAGAGCATTCACCAACATCAGAGTGCAACCTCAACAAACAGACATAAAGAAGTTTTATTTTTAGAATTGACCGATTTTCATTTGTCTTCAGAAACGCAAAAACTTCCTGATTCTAGTTAACTGTCAGACTGTTATTGGCCAACCTTATATTTTATGATTTTCTTTCTTAAAATGATAGTTCGTAATCCCGTTACGCTATTTATGTACCACTTTTGGACCTATTTCTAGTTATTTCCTTATTTATGTTCAAGAGACTATAAGAAGGAAGTCTGGCATTAGGAGCGGGAAAGGTATGGTATTTCCCCCAAGGTATAGCGCAGGGATATCGCTTATTAATACATTTATGCTCAGTGTCGGAGGTGCGGCCAGCTCCGCCGCCCAAAATGTGCGCGCATTTGACTGACCATGCCACTACATAATATAAGTACTAGTAGTATGTAGTTATCATGGATCACAAATATTTAGGACTAGTGTATAATTATCATATTCATAGCCAGGCATATGCTGTAGAATGGGGGACGGTTTGCTTTTAAAAATCGAGATTTATAAATGAATGAGAGCTTTCAAAAACGCTTATACAATACAAAGGCTCTGATTCTGAGCAGATATTTTGACACTAAACATCATGCTAAATAGCAATAGTATATATCGAAAAATGGGTTCATTTTCTTATTTTCTATCATTTTCCAAAACATTAGTTACAGATGTCCATTCAACCATTATTCTACTAATAACTCATGAAATACCTAACAAATTTTCTTTAAGACCCTCAATAAAATGAAAAAACACACAAAAAACGAACAAACAAATAAACCCTATAGAGCCCACAAAATGAAAGAATCGCCACAAATGTAAAAACATTGCACTCGCAAATGTCAAAATAACCACTAATGTAATAACATGTCATCCACAAGCGTAAAACTCAATAACAATGCAAAACATTTCACCCATAAATGTAAAAACCTAGTGTTTAACCACAAATGTAAAAACATTTAGCCAACAAATGTAAACATTTTCATTTCCCTATGGTATTGAAAGACTCTTTACTACATGTGTAAAAAACGCAAACTAATGTAAAAACTCATTAAACTATATAGTGGTTTGCTAGTGGTTTCCCCTTTCACCGTCAATCGAAATCGCAATACAGCACAACAAATTATTTTATCAGTATTGTTTCAACTGGGCTCTTAATATTTGAACGTAATTTTTACTCTTCATTTATGCGATCTTATAATTATGAAATCTTTAATGGTTGGAGTAAGCTTAAACGCCTGAAACCTCCATGTTATCGATTCAATCTAATGATAACAAAGCCGTATGTAACTCAAGTTTAGTAACTCATTTTATTCTTTGGAAAAAAACTCAAAATTTCTAGTTCAAAACAATTTAACACAATAATGAAGTAAATATTAATTCTGTTAATATGTAGATTAATAAGACCAGTGTGCATTGATTTGTTGTAATTCATCATTTTCCCACAGTTAAATTAAATTCACCGATAGGAAGGCTTTCCCTTAGGACTCAAGAACGACCCTCTGTGTGAAACCATGCATCCAGTTTTACCCAAATATGCACACCATAATTGATCGAAATATCAAATTCGTTTATAATTATGATAATGCAACCAAAAACAAACAAACAAACAAACACACAGGGAAATTTCAGAGTTACTGTAATGATTTCCATCCCTGACCAAGGCTGTGATTTATCTTTAATTATTCTTTAATTATTCACAAACGCACGAGGCCGGGGGGGGGGGGGGGGGACTGGGGGCTGCAGCCCGCGGGGATTTTCAAAGTTCCGATATTCGGGCAACAATGGCCTCATATTTGGGCATCGAGGTTCCCGAATATGTAAGTTTGATGATGAAATTAAATAAAGAGCCAAAATTTTCGCTCGCTCCCATAGATTGTAAATTGGAGAGTCGATATTTGGGTGAAAGGCGCTAGCTCCCCTCGCGAAAGTGTGCCTGTACGCCCATAACGATATTTTATTTAACAAGCGTGTGTATAATTCAAAGTATTTCATTCAACAGTTTAAACCAGAATATTTTAATAGCTAATAATTTTATTCTGATTTCGATTAGGAAAAAAAAGTGTCAATGGTAATGGTCACTTGTCAATTAGAAATTGATTTTGGGGTATAGGTACGTCATTACAATGGACAGGTTCATTATTATTATTATTATTATTATTATTATTTATTTATTTATTATTTTTTTTTAATTTTTTTTTTTTTTTTTTTTTTTTGGGGGGGGTAATTTGTAATTTTTTGGAAAATCAATTTTGTTTGTTGGTGCACCCATCATGTATTACAGGAGGGTTATCTTTACAATTGCAGTTGATATGCTTTGACATTTGTGGTAAAAATGGACATTTTTGTAGGCCAGATATTTTTAAATTTGCGGTTAAACAGGTTTTAAAAAATGTTTTTATTGGATAAAACATATTTTTACACTTGTTTGCGAAATGTTTTACATGTGTGGTTATTTTTATACACTCGCGGATGACGTGTTATGACATTTGTGGTAGATTTTTACGTGGGCTCTACACCCCCCCCCCCCCCAAACGTGACATTTACAATAAAAATAGGATGAAAGACAATCGTCAGAAGACCGGGGCTGGGGTTTCCTAGGAAAAAGTGTTATGATGATGCTAAAGTATGAGGTCATTAGACATTTGACAAAATTATTATTATTAGTCCCTCACCTTTGCACATTCTTATAAATGGTGATATAAAATCTCATAGGCAGATGGCAATGGAAGAGCACACAATTTTTTCTGCCAATCCAAACCTGCTATACATTTAATACACACTGCAGTAAGAACCGAATCGTGCCCCCCCCCCCCCCCTGGGAAAAAGTAAGATCTTTTGTTGTTGTTTGTTTACTTATCAGTATTTAAATAATTTCCTGGTACTACAAAATTTCAATATGGCACGAAAAAGAGACATGATAACGAAGCTTTTCGACCTGCACTCATCAGGTTGTCACGCAGGTATGTAACAAATTACTAGAAATGAACTACATTATTCTCGATGAACCAGGACGCCGTAATTTCAGAGGAATCGCAAAGCTTGGACGAACTCCCTTTGTTTACACAAAAGGGGTTCATGCGATTGAATGTAGGCGGCTTCAGTATTTCTTAACTCGTGTACCTCCCATCTTGATTTTCTCCGTACATGGCATCTTTATTTCCCAGACATTCACTTGGCTACTTGCTAAATTTACAATAAGAGCATATCCGGAAACTACCCCCTAGACAATTACCCCCGGACAATTTCCCCCGCACAACTACCCCCTGGACAACTAACCCCTAGGACAATTATCCCCAGGACAATTATCCCCAGGACAACTACCCCCGGATTCTAGTGATTTCCTGGGTGTAATTGTCCGGGGTGCAATTGTCCTGGGGGTAGTTGTCCTGGTGGGTAGTTGTCCTGGGGGTAGTTGTCATGGGGGGGGGGGGTAATTGTCCTAGGGGGTAGTTGTCCAGGGGGTAGTTGTCCTAGAATCAATAAGTGCTTTATCCGGGAAAAAACGTGTTACTTTTACTTTCTATGTCTAGTTGGTATTTTTGACGGTGCGATATTAAAGAATTAAGCCACTACCTATTGGAACCAGCTAGTTCCTGTATTAAGGCTATGCGGAATAAGAGAATTCAGTGGTCAGCGGGTTAACAAGAATATTGTTGTATGTTCACAAGACCCCATGGAAGAACACTGGAACTATGTAAATACTCCTGACATGAGCTATCCATCGTGATATTAATGTACATGATTTACCCTCTATTTTAACTCGTTCATCACTGAGAGTGTCGTCATGGAAATAAAAACAAACAGACGGAGAGAAGAGAGGAAGCGATTAGAATAACTGAATAACGACATTTTAAAAAAGAGGAATAGAAATGAAAACGTAGTAGATACATTTTAAAGGAAAATTTCACAAATACATGCATACGAAGTCTGTGGACTGTGAGGGCGCTATTAAAAACTATTCCACAATGGAGGGCCCTGCTATTACACTGTTCTTGTCATCCATTCAGATGATAGAATCGGCAGTGTATATGTGAAGTGTGTTCCTGCCTGTCTTGCCATGTCTGTAATTGCACGATTATGTAACCCAGCAAAAACAAATACAAAGTAAACTGAATACCGATATTTCATTTTCTAAGATATCTTCTACACAGGAGTGGATCTCGGACTTTGTAAAATAGGGGGCACAATATTCCAAAAATCATTTTGACAAGTAAAAAAGGCGTCACTAGATTTTGGAGGTGCCTTTATACTCTAAAAATTCTCTGACAAGCAAAGAAAAAAAGTTGATTAATTTTATTGTTGGTAGCAATTTATCCTTAAGTATTGGCCAACAAGCAAAGGAACAAAAATAGGACATGGGGGTGGGGGTGTACAATCTTTTGTACTTAAGAATAGATATGCCCCTTGAGTTTCAAAACTTGTCTTTAAAATCTTTAGATACATTTATTTGCTTCTTTACCTTTTCATCCACTTATGTCTCAATCAAAATCTTTCTTTCTCTCTCTCTCTCTCTTTTGCTTATTTAATCTACAAATCTTCTCTTATGCACTGAAAAGTGTTTAAGGCCATGCTTTTCCATATCTACTCATTTGGTCCACCCATCCCAATAAAGCAAAAAAGAAGCAGTTTCAGTTCTTTTGAGGTTATACTTTTATTTAGAAAGTCTCAGATTACAACCAAAGATGAAAATATCCTACACCTTGGTTATTAAAGAAATATAGCTCCTTTATCTCTCTCTGTAATCACCGTGTTTAAATATAAACACTGAAACTCATATTTTTTTTCCGTGTATGGTATATGTACAGGTAATGATACATTTTCTCAGCAGTGATAGTATTCAAACCAATAATTGCATTGATATCAGGAGTTACAAACGAAGGAGGTTCTCCATTATTATACACACGAACGGGGCACACGGTACAATGGCACAAGACTACAGTGACACTCATCAGTGTATTAGGTTACATGTCGTTTTTACAAAGGTTGATAATTCTGAACGTTCGTTTTTCCAAGGGTTCATATTTCCAAAGTTTGTTACTCCGACGGTCCGTAATTCCGAAAATGAAAAAGGGTCCATATTTCCGAAGGTTTGTAAATTCTGAAAAGTTACGGAGGGATCTATTGCATTTTCGGAATTATGAACCTTCGGAAATGTGAAACCTTTTTCATTTTTGAAATTACGAACCCCATATCATTTTCGGAATTTCTTCAGAATAACGAACCTTCAAAGTAAATGCATCAGATGTTCGAAATTATGAACCATTTCTTTTTCGGAATTATGAAACCCTATGGGAAATATGTGTTTCGGAATTACTAACCTTTGGAATTATGAAACTTCTGAAAATCGAACCTTGAAAAAACAAGTGCCCCCCAAATATTAGGCCACATACCCAAGTCACACCAACAAGGCATACACCAGACCGAAAAAAAGAATTGCATTACCACTTAACGGCAAATATGTTGTCAGCTATTGTTTGGTTTAGAGTCGGTCTCGTAGTGTGACTGAGGTGTTACATTGTTAATTGGAGATTCACAAGGGCATTAATTCTGTACATGGTTGTTGTGCCCTTCCACATCCCATTGCATGCCTGTCTGTCTCTGCTAACACTATGATGTATTTCAGAAATATATTGTTGCAGAGAAGATTAACAGGATACGATATGCATACAATACACACCATAAACTATTAAACATATTATATATATTGCTAAATATACTGGTAGCAGTACCACAGTATGCAAATATGTGTCTTTGACAAGACATCAATAGCATTTTGGGCTAGTGGTTTAAGACGATCAAGGAAATATCCACACTCAGGTTTGCACAAACAATGAAATTCGCAGAATACCACATCGACTCTTCCGTAGGTTTAGCATCAGATGTTTTCTCATGCATTCAAACACTACAAAAAAAAAAAAGTACAAATCATCTAATGTAAGCAACTATGCATCTTATCACATTCTTTTCTTGATTAATCTCAACTTTCATGAGAGGTAAACGCTCCTTTGAGAATTGTATCCCTTTAACGGCACAGATCAGACAAAGACAATCCACCTGGAAGACTTCTGTAACCCACTTTTGTACACCCCATGTGCTTTCAATAGATCAATATATATATCAGATGTGATGAAACATAACTAGTAGTTTGTTCTGCCATCATTTTTTAAGAGGATAGGTACATTTTCCTCATCTAGCATATATAGAAGAGAATATCGACAATCGTTAACAATCATTTGTATTTAAAGGTATCACAAGTTTCACAGGTATATGTGCAATGGTTGCAATGAACTCATCAAAATGTTTACATTGTAGACACACATATGTCCCGACATGTATTAGAAATCTGACAAATAGCTAGACCACACAACAGATAATTGTTCATCTTAAATTTCATTTACTTTGCTGCACTTCTTTGTCATTGTTTTTCTCAATAAACTATAACATGGAGATAAAATTGAGGTACAATAGACAAAACAATAATTTTTCACATCTGATTTATGGATCTGTGCTCTAATACATTATCTTTCAATGAAAACAAATGTTCTTGAGCCACAACAGAAGGGTACAATACACAACAATATTTTATATTTTGTATAAGTAAATTTGTACTCATATAAGGTATCAAAAATATTTTTTTCTAGCTATGAATACGGGTACACTTTATGATGGTACCTAAATTACATATTCTATTCTCCTAGTATTGCAGTGAACAAGGATATCCTCTGTCGCCATCTCAAATGAAATATGTCATTGAAAAGGAGCATAATCGCTATTTAACAAAACATAAAAAGTGAAAGTTGGTCATGAAACAAAACATGTTATTACATTATAGTGAACTATTCAGCAACTAAAAATAAATAGTGGTGATAATTTAGTGTGACATTGTTTTAACAGATAATAAGCCATTAACTATGAATAATGGAAATACATGTACAAGAAAATCTTTCTGCTGTTCAGTGTATAATAAATGTATATTACGTAAATTAGATTCCCATTTCTACAAATATGGTGTACTTCACTGAAGGAAAGAGTGAGAGGGAGGTTTTTATTGCTGTATGAAAGATGAGAGTAGGCATTATGCAATACCCGAGTTCTAGTTTATATGAAAATGGAAAATCAGCAATATTTATTACATGGATCAAACAATATGGCTGCAGATATGATTGAAGATCTACACAACAGCAAACGGTATTTTCAATTGGTATTCTTGTCCGAGTTGATATACTTTCTTGCCATACTTTGTCAGTTAAATGCATATTGATAACATATCTTCTGTTCTAGGTAAATGTAATTTTGATAACCTCGTTTTTAACGCTTTGCTGCAGATTTCTTATCAATGCAGTAGAAAACTTTTGCACTATTTTCCATGTTCACAGAAACACATAAGCTAGATAAAATACGTTACTGAAAAACATTATCTTCCTAAAAGACACCATATTTCTTCTTAAGTGAAAATTTACTATATATATAGCAGAGAGAATCCATAATTTCATGTTGCACTGAATGCATTTATTGTACAGAAGTCTCATACAACCTACATGCATCCAATACCTCATGTACGTTTACATGTTCTTGTCTTATACACGATCACAGTACAACAAATTTGCAAGATGAAAATGTACATCCTGGTTCATGATTCGCAAAATTCACACAAGAAACTTCATCCTCAGTATTCATGATTCAAGACTCTATACAACAGAGATTATGATGACATTTCTGGAAAATGTTCTAAGTACATATTTCAAAAATAGCTTTTCAGGACTGAGTCACGGACGAACAAAGAAGACACAGGATTCCATAGAATCAAGAAAACTACAGAAAAGAAACGAGTTATATACTAACAGCCTATTATCTAACTTGTCTAGCCAAGAACTACCTTGAAATAGATATCCAAACCCTGTTGTAAAATATTACTATGAAACACATCGCCTATGTTATGTACAGCTCTGTTTCCACACACTTCTGTTGCTTTAAAACCATGGTACCATGTGTTAAGCTGTGTGTGATATTTCAGAATATTTATCACTTAAATGTATCACTTTAGAATATGTGTTAAATGTCCCCCCCCACCACCCGAAGTGATAGTTCATAAGCCCCCAGAACATGGCACAATATAACTGTCAAATCTGCTAAATATGTTATTTCAAAGCTTTAAATTTCATGAGTTATGTCAATTCAGTGAGACGTATTCTCACAATTGATATATACATATATAGAATAGAGTGTGGGGATGTATTTCAGCCACTTTTATTATTCCCATGAAACGCGGTCGACATATGTAACAAGAAGGTTTTCAGTAACGGTTTTTTCCAAATCATGGCCTGTATTCTTCATACTAGATGCTGGGTATAAGCCTGATTTAAGAAGAGCTTAAAAACAGATTTCACATCAGGGTTTATGTTGACTTTGAGGCTGAGCTTTTATCCAGCATTAGGTTTTTGAGAAATAAGGGCCCTTATACTTCACCAGCAATGAGAGAAAACGGTCCATCAATTTAAACTGCTCTCAATTATGGTACAGTCAAACCTGTCTTAATAACCACCTGTATACAAAGACCCCCTGTCTATAAATACCACAATTTTCTTTCCCTTGAAAAATGTTTCTCACTGAAACGTGCTTTAAAGACCACCTTTTCTTGTCTCCCTTGAGCGATCTTTGTATACAGGTTTCTCTGTAGTACAGTCTGACTTTCTGAAACACATGATGACCTTTCATCTGACCCTTAATGACCCTTGTTGTTGTGTAGCCTGCATGCTACCGCTGCAATGAGAGCAGCCCCCTTGCCACTACCATCCTCTGATAGCATGAAGTTGACCTTTAGCCCTGGAACCAGTTCTTTCATCATCAATTCCATCTCGGCCTTGAAGAGTGGGTGCTTCTTGTAGAGTGTTCCATCGATCCCGATGGTCACCTCTGGCCTATTCTCCCTCTGGACCCTCTTGGTGACCGCTGCGAGGCCGGCCACTGCTAGTCGGGCGGCGCGCTGCGCTACGGAATGGCAAATAACTCGGACGAGATCAATGTCCTCCTGGGATGGCTTCAGGTTAAGGTCGGTGAGGATCTTGGCGACTTCGCTCCCGTTGTTGGACTTGTCGCTGGAGATGGGAAAAAGAAATGTTAAAAGGTGATTGCATGGGCTCTTCTTGTTAGTTTCAGAACATAGCAAAATTGTGAATTTAAGACTACAGTCAAAACTCCTTTCGCGACCACCTGTATAGAAAGACCACCTGTCTATAAAAGACTGCAATTTTTGTTTTCTTTGAAACTGTTTCTCATTGAAACATGTATCAAAGGAACCTGTACATAAAGACCACTTTTCTTGTCTCCCTTTAGCAGTCTTTATAAACAGGTTTCACTGTAGTTACCCTGTACAGTATTCATGTTCTCTATAATATAGGAATCAAAGAGAAATTCTATTCACCGGAAACAAATCAATTCAGCCTTGTGGGATTGGTGCTCACTTGAGCAAGTTTGCCTTTATAGACATACCGTCTTAATATATAGGTTCCCTATCACACAGGATTCAGTAAGAAATGCTATCAAGTGCGACCAAAACATGTGGTCTTTGTTGACAGCCGGTCTTTCTATACAAGTGGGTGTACATGACTGATTGAATTTTGCATCACTCAGCTTTGATTATTCTCATTTGGGGACAGAACAGCAAAGTCACCACCCTCAAATGCAAATCAGTATCAAACCCTGCATCGTTGTATCGGCAGACATCAAGTCTGCCCTTGGTCAGTAAAGCAGGTTTGACTGTAGAGGTGTTGTGGTCTAGTGAATGAGTCTCCGGATTGTGAACCACAAGGTATGGTGTTCGTATCCCTGATGTGGCATGAACATCCTTTGGCAAGACTTTAACCGACACTTGCCTCACTAGACCCAGGTGTAGTAAGTGGGTACCCAGTAGGATGCATTCCTTGAATGCAATGAGCTCCATGGCTGCCAGTGCTAAAGCCGGGGTAATTATGTCCAAAGTCTTTTAGAAGTGCTTAGGGACGCTATATCATAATGTGATATGTATGTGCTATACAAGAATGGAATGTTATTGTCATTACTCACTTTTCAATGTCGGTGAGGAATCTCGTCTCAAATGTTCCTGGTGTATCCAGCTCTTTTGAAGAGACTCCGTTGAAAAGAAGTTTGGACTGGGTCAGCTTGACCATGACTTGTCTGCTGATTTCACCTAGGTACATACCTGAGATCATCTTCTCATACCTGAAAAAACAGAGCATATAAAGATATCAAAGGCTTGATGGCAATGAAAATAAGTAACTTAAGATGATTCAAGGCTCTATCTAGGGCAATTCTTTAACAATTATTTGAAAATGTATGGCCCATAAGTAATGACATATAAGAAATAATGACCAAAAATTTACATCACTCATTTGCAAATTCATGTCTATTGTTAATGAACAAAATACCCCCAAAACAATTCATTGTTTATGTATATGTATTACAGTTGCATGTGTTATTCACTATCACGTGCATGTATTTTGTTTGGTTGCATTCAGACTTACAGCTGTTTTCCTTTATTGAGGGAGGTTTCATCGACATTCCTGTCGTACTCTGTTCTGATGTCATCCAAGATGCCGTCATCTCCGAATGCTCCCCATTCCATGTTGACAATGGTTTGTCTGGCGTTCTCATCCCCTTCCCATGTCCCTACCTTATTGACATCTTCCATGTAGCAGGCATTGGTTCCAGTGCCTGGGGAGGGGGGAGGGGTGTTTAGAAGAAAGAGAAATGCATCACTTGTGTGATTAAATAAATGCTGAAAAGGTAAATGTTCCTTTGAGATCAATTACGGTATAAACCAATTGTTGTTTTACTGGCACTGCAGAAGCCACAAACAACGCATGCATGAGGTTTATTGATATCATGAAAATATTCGCTGCGGCATGCTAGCCAGCTCTCTTGCTCTCAGCAGCCTGATGGCGCTCTGTTTACCAACTTTACCAAAATTACCAATAAAAAAAGGAAGAAATTAACAACGGTCGAAAGGGGAACTATAATGCCCTGGGCAGGGCAAAACTTGGGTGCTGAATTGCGGTTTCACCATGGTATTCAAAATCCATAGCATTATGGAGAGGAAGGATGGCAAGAGACCAGCTTCATGAAACTTCCACTACGAGACCATGGCCCTGTTTCATAAAACTTGTTATCAATAACAAGTTGCAATAACTGTTATAAGCTACTGAAATCCTTGCATCTGATGGGCTGAGACCAAATTTGTCATAGAAATGTAGCAGTTGTTACTGATAACAAGTTTTATGAAACGGGGCCCAGAAAGTACATGTGTAGAAAATTTGCTTCAAATTCACAGGTGGATGATTCCGACATATGTCTTTTATCCATTTTGTTTCATCCAAGAATAAAAGTTTCTTGACATAACCACAGCTCTTTCTTGCATCACTTCCATTAGTCTAAGGTCATATCATGAGTTTCATTTTTTGATGAAATAAATAGATAAAAGAAATATGCCATAATGGACACAGTGCATGAAATCACCCATGTATGAATCTGCTTTAGGTGAACCTGGACTGAGTCCTACCCAAATATGAAGTGTATAGGTAATCTTGAATTCCGATCATGACAGGAAATAAAATTTCAGAGATTCAAAGCAGATTTTATATACAGATTCTTTAATAATACAAATAAATGATATCTGTTCAACAATTTGGTGTTGAAAATGAAAAAAACAAATGAGCAATGACCAAAAAAAATTAAAAAATGAACGGAGCCAATCCATGGTCAGTACTGATTGCAACAATATTGGGGTTGAATCTAGGTTTACGCTTTATTGACTCACACTGTATACATTCAAGAGGGACCCGTTCATTACAATCCTTACCTAAGATAAGTCCCACATATGTGTTGTGATCTGTGTAGGCGCATGACATGAGAGTACCAGTTGTGTCATTTACAAGGGCTATTACGTCAATGTCGACACCCTGTACAGAAACAAAAGGAAAAAAATAAATCTTATATCACCAATATTAGCTTACATAGGAGTCTACATGTAAATACAATTAATTAAAGTAGAACACTGATGATTTTAAATATTGGCTTAATACTTATTATTGCATAGATGGCATAAATTAAACAAGGTTATCCAAATTTAAAGCTTGGAAACATTTGAATTAATGATTATTATCAATTATAAAACGGTAAAATACAGCCCCCGATATAGCAGCTGAAAAGCTCCTTGAACGCTGCTGAGATGTGTGACGACACAAGAGGGGCGAGTCCTGTCTAAGCAGACGATGTCCCATAACATTATACACATTTTTCAGTGCCTGTTTTGTCATCTCCTCTTCACTTATTTCTCTTACTTGACTAGCGTCAGTCTTAATGTTAGTCTGTTGCCTCACTCTTAACTTCGTGTATGGTATTATTTTGATGAAAAATGCAGCGTTAAAAAAATAAAGGAATCAGTCACTTGTAAACAAAATAAGACGCCATTGTATTTTCAGCTGCTTGCACCGCGGCATGTTCGGCGTTTCAAGAGGGAACGAATACCATCCAGCTATTATTCGCAGGGCTTTTCAATTTGAAAATGGGGTTTATTTCATTGATCATTGACCCTTCTCCTGTGTATTTACAATCAAACGGTTTTAGTTATCAGAATCAGTTCACTTTCCCTTTTAGAATGGTGTGAAATAAGGTCATGTTTAAATGTACCAAACTCTTTATAATTTGATAAATAATTGCATTGCAATTACGTTCATTCATTATAGGACGTCGTCTGCTTAAGCAGGATCGATCCCTCGTATGACGACATCAAAACATCGCTATATTTCTGGCGAATCCTCGGATATTCCACATGCTGAGAAGAGCTTTTATTTATGTTGTTTTTATAATCATCATATACGCAGTTGACATAAAACTTATACGATTGCCATCTGTAAGCTTCCCAATTTCTAGTGATACATTAATTGCCATATTTGTGATTTTCTTGAGTGTTCTACTTTAATGATTTTAATTAAATTATAAATATCTTATTACATCATGAATTATACTCTACTTCCTCCATACTTTTGCCGGGTGCCAAAAGGACATTAATTAATACACTTATACAGTGATTTCCCTTCTAGCTCTAAGTAGACTATATGTATTATCAATTGGTCTTTCCAACCTCTTCATTTTATGACACCCTTTCAGGTGTCTATAAGTTTGCCTTGGATATCAAATTCTGCATTAACCTACAATGTACAGCTTGATTTAGAACTTGTTTCATCAGAGACTTGACTTTTAAAAAAGAGATCGTCTGTAATATTCAACCATTCACTGAACTCTACACCTCTTTTACCAGCAAATTTACACTATATCTAGTTGGAACTGCATTCATTGTAACTTCAAATTCTCAGATCTGTACATTTCTGCTGGCACCAGCATAAAGGCTCGTTCACACATAATGCTGCAATCTGTGGTGTTTTACTGCGGCCTATGTGAACGAGGTGTAAATCTAAAATGGAAAGAATAACGCTCTACTCTTCAAAGGGCAATAGTGAGCATGGCTCATAGTGGCCATTTTCTCACGACTGTATTTGCCTTATCTGATAGTATGACCACAAGGCTGTTTTATTCCATAATTATGACATGTGCATGGCTTCAACCTCTATATAACAACTCAGACAGGATAGACATGGCGTCTACAGAATGTAGAGGGGGCTTACCCTTCTTTTACAGGCCTCCATTAAAAGATCCACCACATTTTGGCCTTCAACACCTGCAGCTGTGAAACCTTTGGTCCAAGTTACTAGGGTTCCTAAATGAGAAACAAACACATAAACAGTGATTTAGCCCTCTTGTTAACTTTTAAAAAATTTTTAAACAGCAGAATTCTGTCACTTCATTACACATTTACTAAGAGAACATTCAAAGAATACACCTTGTGTTTGTGTTCACTAAAAATCTACAAGCTTTCCAAATACAGCCATGGAAAAAATTATTAGACCAAGAATGGTTACTGATAGTGTTATTTTTGTGGTAAGAAGGAAATAAAATATCATAAAAGCAAGGTATAATTGCTGGAATTTGGTATTCATTTTATAGAAAGTTGGTCTAATAATTTTTTTCCAGGGCTGTATCTCCATCATATATGAACGATAAACCCAGGGAATCAGGTCCAAGGGGTCATAATGGTCAAGTACCAAGGGGACTTGATGCTTATCAGTGAAGGTTGTCTGGATTTATTGACCTCAAGATCAAAATGTACTTGACTTTACACTTGGCATTCTGCCAATGTTACTACCAGGATTAAAGGGGGACCAGTCGTCATCAACATTTTCCCCCACTCTGTATCTTAGAGTTTGTGGCTCTTATACAGTAGTATTAAATAAAGGCTTTTTGTGATAATCTGTTCCAGCGTGTTGTCTTACATACCTGATTTAAGGCTATTTTTTTTTACAAGGGAATGAGCATATACAGCCCTGGAAAAAATTATTAGACCAGGCTTATGTGGAAGTGTTGGCTACATCAGTAATTGAACTTTCAAATTGATTTCTACTAGCTAAGTCATAATGATTGGATGACTACTCCCTAAAACAATTACCCTATACAATAACTAACCCCTGGGGCAATTGCCCCCAGGGTAATTACCCTGGGCCATTCTCCCCCCCCCCCCCACAGTTATCCCCAAAGGATAATTAGATCTAATGGCATAAAGGCGTTTACCCCCAAATGGATGCATACTTCAGATTAACTAACAGAATGAAAATATCTGAGAGGATAATTGTCCTGGGGTTTTCTCCAGGGGTAGGAAGGTTTTGGAAAAATGTTCTGACAGAAATGGTCTCTGGGATAATCGTCCAGGAGGTATACAAGATCGTCTTGTTAAGCCATGTTCACTTCTCTAGAGGCAGTTTGTTCAGTTCTTGGTGGAAAATTGCTGCATGTACATTTGAAGATAGCAGCCATGCCTTGTGGCATGTCTAAATGTTTTTCTCTTCACAGCAGCTCATTCATGTAGCTATAGAATCTTTTCTCTTTCGATAACTTCAATTTTCTATTGTCATCAATTTTGATGTAACTTCAGATATTCTCAGTAGAATCATGAGCAGGCCATAGTGCTCAAACCAAGACAAGTAACACTTGAATTTCATCCTCTCAGACATTGTCTATTATATGGTCAAAAACCCTTTCTCATAGGAAAATAGGGGGGGGGGTAATTTCTTGGGAAATTTGTCTGGGGCAGTTGGGCCTTGCCAAAAAATAATGAATAAGCTGTTAATAATCATTTTCCTAGTTCCATAGACAATGGACTTATCACTACCTCCAAATGCAGCTGGTCTAATAATTTTTTCCAGGGCTGTATGTTGGAGCACCGGTCAATTCTTTCTTAGTTATTGTCCCTAGGTGCCTCTAATAGGCTTTTTGTGATAATCTGTGCCAGTGTCTTGTTTTACATACCTGATTTAAGGCTAGTTTGTTTACAAGGGAATGAGAATGTGAAACCGAGAGGTAGACTTTTGTTGCCAAGGCCCTGCTCTGTCTTGAATTCGTTCAGGCAATCTGCGATGTAGTCAAACAGCTATGAAAAAAAACCGCAAGAGAAATAAAACTTAAATTTGAATATTATTAACCATGTACAAGCTTTTCTTGATATCACGATGTGATATTTTATATATATATATATATATATATATATATATATATATATATAAATGTGTGAGAGGTTTGACAATCTTCGTACTCATTGACTGTGCCATCGTAGAAATATTATATCTTGTAAGACGTGCAAAAGCTATTTTATTCGCTTTTGCACGTCTTACAAGATATATATATATATATATATATATACAAATTATGTATAACAATGCGCCCTCCCGGCTATTACCATAATGGCTTTATGGCAACACAAGGACTTGGGACCCTTGTTGTATATATATATAAAAGGCTGGATTTTAGTCAATGGATTTAAATGTCACAATATTTTTTTTTTTCATTGGTGTTTTGCACAAATGTCTCAAGAAACTATTTACCACCATTCAAATAGCTCTCCCTCAAATAAGAGATAAAATAGTTTCCACAATACCATCCACCGAAGAGAATACAAGTGTGATAAATAGCAATGAATTGACATAAAGAAAAAAAAAATGTTGGAATCATGGCCAGAAACAAATAGAAAAAAAAATAGAAGTGATAAGAAGCAACATGTAAACCAATCAGTACTATGCCCCTCAGGCCAACCCCCCCCCACCCCCCTTTAAAAATGAACAAACCCCCAAACCCATTGCCTACGGAAACTGGGTGTCTCCTGTTTAAAGCCTATGGATATGAGGAAATACAGTAGTAAGTGGGTTAAAGATATATCATTGTCCTTCATTTACATCATGTAGATATGGAAGAGATCAAATGTCTTTCATTCCTGGAAACTTTGACAAGACAGGTGCATATCCTCGTAGCAGAGTTACAAAAAAGTCAATAATTCCTAGTTCTCTTTACGTCATTCATGATTACAAAGTCAACATTTGCATCTCGTCTAGACTACTACGCAATGATTGATCGGAATGTCAGTCTCATGTAAATTTCTACTATGTATAGGAAGAAAAATCACTCCACAATTAATTTCTGATGACATTAAACAGAGGCACACTTTGTTTTATTTCGTTTGCACATGAATGCTTTAGTTAACCCATTCATGACCGGAACCAGGATGTCCCTGTATCAAGCTCAAGGGAATGAGAGAACTCACTAGCCAATGGGTCAACTATTCAAGTACATTTCTAGTTTTACAGTGGCTGATCGGAAATGGAACCCAATGGAACTCCAGTATACATGTGACTTAAACTCCAGTCTAAGTTAAACCGGACTTAAACTACCCCTTGCTGTCTACATTTCTGTACAAAGTTAAACTACGCTTATGGGGTGTTGCAAAAAAGGTGCGATTGATTGCAAGTTGCAACTGATCGGTACTGACCAATCAAAATCATCGTTGCAAGCGCATCTTCTTGAATGGGCAGACCCTGAACCATTCAGAATGGTTGTTCTAGTTTGGCTTTACAATTTGCAATTGATTGCAACTTTCTTGCAACACCCCATTAGAGTTTAGACTGCACTGGATTAAAGTTAAACCGGAGTTCAGAATAGAGGCCATTGGAATTTACCTGGTCTCCTGATCCAACCATGATCTCCTTTGCAATGGCATATGTCTTGCTCTCCATCTTGACTTCTCCTTCCAGGAGCCGTACCAGGAGAACACGGAAGTTGCTCCCTCCGAGATCCAGGGCAAAGAAGTCACCTCGTTCTGAAAGGTAGGTTGAGGAGAAGGGAGGCAGAGAGAGAAATTAGTTGTGATATTGAGATCCAAACATGAGAATTATGGATATTTTAAGAAAAAAAAAATCAGCCACATTAAATTTATTCAATTTTGATTATTCTTAAAGATCCGAAGTAGATCATTCTCCAGAATAATTCAGGTATATTCTCTTTCAATACAAAGAAACAGAGATATAAAAACAGATCAAAAGACTGAATGACAGAAAGAGAGAGAAGATATGAGAGAGAAAGAGAGGAGACAGAAAGAGATAGAGAGACAAAGTGAGATGGGAGAGGGAGAGAGACATAGAGAGACAAAGTGAGAGAGAGAGACGAGAGAGAGAGAGAGAGAGAAGAGTGAGAGAAACAAATATAAAAAAAGGGGTGTAAGACTACCATGAATTCATTTACTATGTCATAATATGCTACAAATATAAGAGAAGCTGATTAAAAAATTGACAAGAAAGAAATGAATTAAAAAAACCTACTTATTCAACAATTAATCATGTTGTACTGATTTTCCTATTTGTACTGTTGATATTGTTAGACTTATAATTTTGATGTAAATAAATGAAACGTCTGTTCTATAATTAGCTTATAATTAGCTTATGTATTACTTTCCTATTTAATACTACAAAGGTTTACTTTAATTTTTTACATGTTATCATGTTATGTTATACTATAATCCTTTCCTTTCCTTGTACCACCGGTAGTTAAATGATTGTTTTGCAGTAGGATACACCTCTGTATAATGCGATAAAAGCATTATATTCTATATCAATGTAACATAAGAGGAGCAATACGCTTACTGATTAGGTATGGGAGAGGAAGTATTCAACAAAATGAATACTAGCAAATAACAAATAAAAAGAGAACTTCCATTTTCAGCTAACCATGGTACCATGTAGGGAGTAGAACAGAGTATAGCATGAAATGTGGGCAGTACAAAAAGTAAATGAAATATGAATATAACACCTGCATTTAAAAGAACTTGGTACAGTGAACATGTACAATTGAATATTATTTGTACACCCCTTGATGGAAGGTACATCCGGATCTGACAAGGAAGTCACATGCACCAAAGTACATGTAGTTAAAGTGTACCGATCACCTGATAAAATAATTTGTGTACAGCTAGAAAGTATAAAATCAATCTCGAAGAACTTTATCTAGCATTCTATCGGTCAACAGTTAAGGAGTATGAAGGAAAAAAGGATAACATGAAAATGCTCGCGCGGAACAAAACTCCATCCCTTATCTTGGCGAGCGCGTACGCATGTGTCGAGTAGTCTACTCGCGAGTCATTTTTACGCTTATAGAGTGTAATTAAAATTGCATTATCTCTTTATAGAATCATTATTTGAAGCCAATATTTTGAATATAGTATAACGACATGAACCCCCTAACATACAGAGCCAAATATTTTTTGGTGGTTGGTACCCTTTAAGATGGGATAGATGTAAATCAAATAGAAAACCAAACACAAGCCACTTCCTAAATTTTCTTATCCAGGATGTCTTTGATATCATCAGTCTTTGCAATTCTCATCATTTAGTAACTAAACAGGATCTTACAAGGTCAGTGATCTTTGACATCATGGGTGTGGATCTTACATGCTTTTAATCATTAACATTTTAAGCAGAGGTAATTTGTTCCTATATTTATGAGGAACCCTGCATACTGTTCCTCCAAATTTTTAATTTCACTGGTGTGGGCAGACTTGTTAAAACAGTGAGGGGGCATGACACACAAAATTACAGACAGCATGGATAACCTTTTTTTTGGTGGATGAACAAGGGAGGGGGGGGGGGGGGGGAGTATGGACTTTAAAGAGGGAATATGAGGGTCAACGCACTTCATCAAATTCTCAATGATGTTGCTCTCCTTTCCTACTCGACACATGTACATGTAGAGGCCAAGAGGGAATTAGAAACGATATTGAGTGAGTTCATGGGGGGCAAGACCAGATTCCAAACATTGCTACTCCAAGTGAAATGTGCCTAGCATAAGGTATTAGCTTTAGGGGACGTCTTTGGTAAGTTAATGTGGTGATGCTGGGGGAGCATACTTATGAGCATTATGAGCCTGAAGAAAGATTTTTGAGTTTTGAATGGAAGGGATGAAGTCTCAAAACAGTAAGGATATGAAATAGGATGACAGAGAGACAGGCAGATAAGCAAGTCAAGAAAGAGAGAGAGAGAGAGGGAGAGAGAGAGGGAGAGAGAGAGGGACAGAGAGAAGGAAAGAAAAAGAAAGATTCAAGAATAGAATTCAAGTAGAATACACTACACAATGGAGACAGAAAATAATGATTTGTGGGGGGGGGGGGGGTAAACAATATTTGGCAGATTTCGGCCAAGGATTTGGCACAAAGAGAAGACAGAGAAGAACAGACACTTACTGAAACTTGCTGAGAGAAATAAAGACATTCATAAGAGATACCGACAATGTGATTCAGAACTGATGAATGATAAAAGCTGGGGAGGGAGGGAGGGGAAGCATACACTAGCAAGCTCTTTTAAAGATTGGCAAAAGAAAATACAAGATCTCTCAATGATACACTGGGGACCAACTACATTGTACATATATACATGAACATCTATCAAATCAATTCAGCATTTAAGAACAGGAAAGAATAAAAAAGGAGGGGGAAACTGAAAAAATAAAATTGAAATCATATGACAAGTGACACAAGCAAGCAATATAGGCCTATTAGAGAACAGCATTTTAGGAGGTTTGAAAAGGCCCAAAGACAGAGGGTTATAACGGAGGGTTATAAAGGCAAATTGAGCTAATAGAAGTGAAGATACCAAGTACAGTGTAGCTAAAGGTAGCGGACACTTGACTGCAGACATAATACATCAACCAAGCTATCAAGTGTTATTAACTCGTCATTCAGTAACAATATACTCTATGAGTACTACATGAATGTCAGATTCCAAAATGCAGTGTACATGTATATTTAGGCAACAACATGAGGAAAGGTCATATGAGGCCTCTCCAAAAAGAGAAAAGAAACAGAAAATATAAGAAAGAAATCAATAGAATTGCATCATTCTTTTGAATAAAGCCCAAATCCCGTGGGACACATTTCTGCATTGAATGTAACAATTCCAAACCAAAGACGGCTTCATGTAATCTCATACCTGAATAATAATTCAGACAAATTTAAGAGAGCAATTGTAACATATAGATTAAAACCATATTTCTAGCAAACTAAATCCCCATGTAATCACAATACATGTAGGTCTGAGGAGTGGGACCAATTTCTTTTAAGAAGCTCTCCAGGCTGTCCTTCATAATTCTCTTCTTAGCAATGGCAAACCTAGTTCACTTGTAAATTCCCTCCCACACCATACTGCTTTTATGGAACAACAAAATTAAAGTCTATGTGGTATGCTAAATCTCCCAATCAAAAGAAAGGAAGGAAAAACAAATTTCCCAACCTATCAAATTTGTCTTGATTGTATTCAGATTTATCCGAAGACAAAATAATCCGGAAAGATGAGTAAAGTGGAAAGACAGGAATCCATCGCTACCTGGTAATAGAGCACTATGTACCATGAATACCGGTTTCCAACATGAATCTAAGCAAATCTGATTTCCAATCGGGCATGTACAGTAGAGTACTGGGGCAGCCATAATTGAAAAGAATTTGAAAGTGATGGATTGCTTTAATTTGTGGAGCCTCTTATGATGAAATGTTTTAGTAAAAATTCCATGACAGTGCTCATTTCTATTTTGATGCAATTTGAAAGCTTGCCTTGTTTATTCCTTGGAGGGACTCAAAAAAATGTATTTCAACTTCAACTTGAATTTTGAAATGGACAGAATACTGCTACTCATGCTTTAGGCGAAGTAAAAGTAAATTTATGTTTAGCGTCCCCGCCCCCTTTCTTTTTTGAACCCGTCTGCTTTAAAAAAAAAATATTTAAAGGGAAAAATTGATTTTTGTAACGATCTTTACAAAAAAATTGTTACAGAAATCATTTCCCCCCTTTAAACGTTAAAAAAAAAAATGTGTCCCATACAACACATGACTTTTATCCACTTACAGGTACATCATCAAAGAAATGAAAAATGTTCTGATACTACCCTTGAAGCAAGTGACATAGGGCAGTGCGAGGGTTAAACCATTAGATATTGAATACAATGCAATACAGCTGAGGACATGAGAAAATTCCTACATGTACCAAATTCCTACCAACTTCTCAATTTGTACATGTTCTTTGGAATAGTGACCCTACAACCCAACCCTGACTAACCTGGGACAATAAATCAAAGCTGTTACTTCATTCTCCTATAAAAGGGGAACCCAGTTACAGTGGCTGCTGCTGCATCCAGACGGAAATAACAGGGAAATAAAAAGATTTGATGATCGTATGTATGGCTCATCTGAGGTTTCATTTTTGGCCTTTTGTCACCCCATACTAGATGCTTTGTTGTGTGGCTTACTGCTGAATCGTGATATACATGTACATGAGAGCATAATTATACATGGTTCTGATAGAGTAAGCTAAAAGCTTATAGGGTGAAGATCAACAATATTGGTTATTTTACATGGAGTTAAACGCCATATAATTCAGCTACGAGTACATGCATGCTGCATAATAGTATCAACTATAGAATATCATCTTGCCTACATAATTATGAATCAAAAGTCACTTACATGTAGATAAAAAAAATCTATCTTTATGGCAATTACATGTAACTGGGTTCCTTCTGATCTGGCCAAGCTTATATTAAAAATCAGGTAAAGTGCATGTATCATTCACTAAATTTTCTCATTATTTCTATCCAAGAAAAAAATATCTCTGTACCTTTTATGATGCAGCTACAATATACATGTATGTGATATCAACAAAATGTCAGCAATTTAAACTGCATATTTGTAGGCCTATAGGTGCCTCCATGCACATATGCCGAGGAGCAGCATGAGGGTCACTTCATACATGTAGGAATTTGGCCCATTCATTAAAGCCAATCATTTCCATCTTTAATCAAATCAGCATCTGCAAGCACTTGGTAAATGCCAGTTTCATAATGCAACCTCACAGGCCTGCCTGCACGTTATGAAATCTTATACACTGTAGTAGTACACTACATAGCAGGGTAGTAGAAGGCCTATAGTGGGCAGGACTGGGGTAACACGTGGCTATGAATGGAAATACCCTTATGTACACAGAGCGGAGTGTGCACTTTCTTTGCCATGAGCTCTAGCTCTTCAGTAAATAAAAGAGAAGACAGTCTGGATACATGCAGTCATATAAACAGCCAGACATACCTATGTACAGCCAATATACAGCCAATGATGAACACACCCCCTTCAAATAAGACCCCCTTCACACTTGTAAAGTAAGAGTACTCCGTTGTGAGTGTGAAAGTGGTGTTAAAGAGAAGGTTGAGTTCAGGTAAAAGTGATAGATTTTTTTTTGTTGTTGCAAGTTTGGAATAATATCATAGGAGAAATGTTCTCTGAAAAGGATAACTGCTCTGCAAATGCCCTCATATTTGAAACATGACGTAAAACAGCTAAAAATTTGGGACCAAACATTCATGCCATATGACTGTGCAGTTCCATATACTCATCTCTGTGTCCAGTGCATATGCTTTTCTGCAAGATTGGGGGAATTTCTTATCAATTTGATGATTTCAAAACCTCACAGTATAAACAAATTCTTATGTACACATGATCAACATTTCTCAATTACTTTGAAACAGTTTCTTTCACAATGTAATCGCACAAACACAATTCAATTTTCTCTTTAAACCAGGAAGAGTTAAGCTAGATGTTCTGCTATCTACAAATGGATTACCCATCTAAAAAGTGGCCTTGACATCAATGATCTTGCCATTGCAGTTTTAGAACATCCAAAGACAAAGGAAATTTTGACGAAACAATTCAGTACCGCGTTCTCACAGGCATCCATACAATAGCCATTTGAGCAATGTTAAAAGCACCAACAAAAGAGAATCAAGCATCATTATGATCTATTCACATGAACAAAATGTCATTTCTTCTTGTATAGCTACAGAGTTAATATCCAAGTCCATAGTTTTCTCAGTGTGAATGGGAGGGGGGTTTATATTAATCAATCAAAGCCTTACCCTAAAGTCATGTAAACATCTTATAATCCCAAGTCTAGATGCACGCTGTGCAGACCAGGTAGTAACATCTGAACACTGGGTACTTGTAATATAAGCAGGCAAGGTCTTCGTGTTCAGTCTATCTCTAAAAGCCAGTCATTTTACATTCATGATTTGATCGCTTGCTTTCCTACAAGTCGTTTGTACCCTTTGCATAAATATGACTTTCTTTTGTATGAATTAACTTCACTGAAAAAACACAAATAACACAAATGGGGGGAATATCACTGATATATTTTTTGTAACTTTATTGGAATATCCAATGCTTGACAACAGTCATCTGAAAGATACTGCTACATGTAGTGGAAACACAGCTTTCAACACATGCGATGTGCTTGGTTTTCAGGAGCAGGGCAAGAAATCAATACATTAACATATCCTTTGCCCTTGTGACGTCTTTCATGTTCGTCCTTTGCCTCCAGAGAGGGTAGTGTTTAAACTAGGTCATCGTTGGTGACCTGTAACAAGCTATAACCTTCATGTAGGTCTATACCTGTATACAAGTCAGACTAAAATGACTCTAGCCCACTACATGGGTAAACTGTCATCTATTAATTCTTCTTAATCCCCAATCTATGATGACAACATTGCCTCAGTCCTTGCTCTTATAGACTTCACATGCCATCTATCTTCATTTGATACTAGTGATTATATGGAGCTGTGCTAGCATCTCACAAGTTTACCCAACTTATCTTGAACCTGTACCAACTAAAAGGTGATAAATGATTAATCCTGTTATACTTGTAATTAATTACTTTGTAGTCGGATAGAGGCTTGATTAGATCTGTACAACCTGCCTGTTTACAAGGAATCATTCACCAACAGGCAGTCGCAAGTATTTGGTTTGTAAGCTGCTATTTTTGGAAGTTACACAAGTTGCATTGCTCACACATCAACATTTTTCTTTATCAGTACGTCATGATGCGCATCTCCAGAAACTGCTGCATTACATTTAATTCCGTATTTCAAATGTCGAAATTCAATATTTTACCACCTTCTATCAAGAACTCAAGATGATTCTGCATATGGAAGATCTCAAATTTCTACATCAATTCTTAAGCCATCACCTGGTGAGAACATGTACATTACCTGTGCCATCTGGCAATGACTGGACATAGGTCTGGAACATCTTGACCTTGGCTTCAGGGAGAGTGGCTTTGTCCAGACCCTTGATTATCTGACTGGTTAATGATCTCTCATTTCACAATTCATACAAGATGCCAGTTGATGTATAGAGACCATAAAAATTTTAATCTGGAGCCTTGCTCTGACCCTCTATCTGATAATTACCTGTGCCATCTGGCAATGACTGGACATAGGTGGGGAACATCTTGACCTTGGCTTCAGGGTGAGTGGCTTTGTCCAGACCCTTGATCATTTGAGCCGTCAACCTATCTCCAATGTCCTTCATCCTGTCCAACGTGATGATGAATGGCTCCAACACACTCTGGACCTGCACAGCGATTGCAAAAGGACAAGATGATGAAAATAAAGACACTTAAAACTCTGTATTTGCAATACGGTGCGCCATATATCGGATGCAATGGACAGGCTGAAATTTGTAATGCCACATCACAAAGTGCCTAGCTACTATACATTTACCGGTAATGCAAACAACATCAATAATAATTTTTTAATAATAATGGTTTTCATATGTGAAGCATTAGCATGCTATTCCCACTTTCCAAACTTAAAACTTTGAAGAAATACCGTGGATGAAATGGCCACACAAGAACGCTGCCACAGTAGCGCAGATTGGATGTCGACCCGAGAGGTTAGATATTGGCATCCGATAGGTGACCCACCGTATTGCAAATACAGAGAAAAATAATATGTATAAATGCAGAAAAGGTAGGAATGGCTGCAATGTCATATTCCTTAGATTCTATGAATTAGTAGTCAGTGAGTAAACAATAACACTTACATGCAAATACTTAATAATCTACAATGTACATGCACATCAATTTAGGATGATTTCATATGAGGGCGATTCTTTAATACAGTGTATGTGTCCGCAACAACCTAAGTCCTTTAACCATTTATTTTATCCAACAATGAAAAATCTCTTCTTGATATGACCACTGACTAATGCTTCTTTCTGCCATCACTCCCATTAGTAAATGATCTTTAAAGACCTCAGCCTGACCCAAAACAACCATATATTGACGTAAAGCTTAGTAAACAAAGAATATAATTACCCTGGGTATTCATAAATTTTCGTCTCCGTTTATCCATAAAAAATAAAAAAGATAATTTTTTTTGGTCCGCCCCCTCCCTATGGCGTAACAACAGAGGAAACTGCAGGGGGTCGCTAGACGTGTGACGACATGTCATGTATACAGCTCCGAGTGCGTCTACACGATATGTCGTCATCAAATTTTCACCCCCCGCAAAGTAGCGTTCCTCAGAGACGGGGCCCTCGTCAGAAAAACCACCGGGGCTCAACATTCGGGACGCTGTTACTCATTCCACAGGAAACGGAATCTCATGAAGTTGGTTTCAATTTGTTCAGAAAATATATACACTGTAGCTCCCCGTGGATGAATAAAGGGTATATTTCAAAATTCGGTCAGGCTGAGGTCTTTAATTTTGGGATGAAATAAAATACAGTTTACCCTGCATAACTAGGAGTCACACAAGTCAAACTTTCCCTAAGTCGATTCAATTTTGACCCATACCATGCAAAACATGTGTTAATTACATTTCTTAAGTCGAATTTTGCATAAGTCAAACTATTTTTTGTTGTCCCCAACGGATTTGAATTATGAAAAGTTAACTGTATAGATAAAAGACTTATGTCGTGAAGGGACACATTTCACAGAATAACTCATGACTGGAAGTATATACCGGGTAACTCTTCTTTTGATAACATGATGGGCGATTCCATTCACTGTGTCCTGTCTTTTATCCATATATTTCCTCTCGAAATGAAGAATGTCTTGAAATGATTTTTTTTTCTGGTATCCCTACCATTAATCATAATCATATGAAGGGATTTCTCATTAGTATGGATGAAATAAATGGAAGACTGTCATACGTCATACAGGACACATTGCATGGAATTGCCCTGATGGGATTGTATATGAAGGTTAATGTCAAATCCTGATAATGATCCAGCAAATATGCATTCAATGAATGAGTGGGATTTGATGTATATGTTAAAACTGAATATTCTCTGAGATACCTGTTGCTACATACACATGTAATATATACTTACCATTCCACAAAAATCAACCAAAAAAAAAAGCAACATGACAAAACAGATCACATAAAACTAAAATAGTAAGATTATACTTAGATTGATGATATTGTACATGTACATGTAGATAATTCAAGTGATGAAAGATGATGCATATGACATTTAAAATGAAACAGATGAAAATACAGCAATGGCTACATGTATCTGAAGAAGAATAATTTGCATAAATACATGTATACCCTGTAATGTATAGCCCACATAAAACACCCACATTTACTTTCAATTTCTTTGTGTGTGAATTTTTTTTGAGAACTTGGGATCAATACCAATTCATCATTTAAAATCTAATTTTACTGTTGCTTAGAAACTCATGTTATTACATATGTTCCAAGAAAATCAGCAAATATACAGAATCTTGGAGAGACTTCTCTTGGATTTCATACCAACTTCTCAGAAGTGTGATTAAAATCAAGAGTAATGTACACCCACACTAAGGTCAACAGAAGGACAAATTTATGAGAAGAAAAAAAGAAAGAAATAATAATACCATGAACAGAAGCTGTTCAATATTTGATTTAAAAGGTGACCCGGTTATAAAAATAAATAGTGATAATACTCCAGTCAATAACCTTCAGAATATAAAGAATTTAAAAGGGGGCCAGTATATAAAAACAAATAGTGATAATATTCAAGTCAATAACCTTGAGCGTACAACCTCTCCAAGTCTAAAGGTCGAGAAAGGTGAATAGTCTTGACTATTACCCTGTAATTTTCCATTCACAAAGATTGTAATTTACTGCACATAAAAATTGTGGATTAATCATTAATCAAGGAGTACTTCAATTTACTTGGATGAGGTGTCTGGAAGGTAAATAGCAGAGAAGATCATTTACGTCAGAATGTGATTACAGGTACACAGAGGGAGACAGTTGGCTTGAATAAGAGAGAATTGGAGAGACTTTATTAGTCTAGAATGAGCAGACCTCACTATATCTCACAGAAGAAAAAAAAATGACTATGAAAACAGCAAAGCATGTTTATAAGACTGCAGGATTAAAGAAGCAACTTTAATCGCCTGTTCAAACCTAAAATTAAGGGGCAGATGACTGCAGATGACTGCAGATCAATTCAAATCTGTATGGAACTGAAGCTGATTATGTTTGCACTTTAGTTTTAGGTTTGGTTTATTGAAAAATATTCAAGATTGCAGCTAAAAGCTGATACATTTGAATATACAATTATACATATTAAAATACATACATAAAAAAAGAACAAATACAATTTATTAATGCCTAGTATTTACAGTAAAAAAATAAAAAATAAAACAAAATAAAATTTTGGCAGAGTATGCATACATACATGTACATGTACTGCAGTCTAATGAATAATTGATGGTAAATGAAAGAATACTGGTACTACAATTATAGGTAAATCTTTGGTAATAATTTTTTTCTTTAGCACAAGGGCTGTTTGAATTGATACTCCTTTCATAGAAAAAATGAATGAAAACAAAGCAAGTTTTTAAGCCTGTAGAATTAATGAAGCAACTTTAATCACCCAAAATTCACTGGACTGCTTGTATTCCATATTCTGTCGATCACTTTAAAGTAGATATTCAAAGAAAATCACAAATATGGCAATTAATGTATCACTAGAAACTGGGAAGCTTACAGATGGCAATCGTATGAGTTTTATGTCAACTGCGTATCTGATGATTATAAAAACAACACAAATAAAAGCTCTTCTCAGCATCTGGAATATCCGAGGATTCGCCAGAAATATAGCGATGTTTTGATGTCGTCACACTCGGGATCGATCCTGCTTAAGCAGACGACATCCTATAATGAATGAACGTAATTGCAATGCAATTATTTATCAAATTATAAAGAGTTTGGTGTATTTAAAAATGACCTTATTTCACACCATTATAAAGGGAAAGTGAAACTGATTCTGATAGCTAAAACCGTTTGATTGTAAATACACAGGAGAAGGGTCAATGATCAATGGAATAAACCCCACTTTCAAATTGAAAAGCCCTCCGAATAATAGCAGGATGGTATTCGTTCCCTCTTGAAACGCCGAACATGCCCCGGTGCAAGCAGCTGAAAATACGATGGCGTCTTATTTTGTTTACAAGTGACTGATTCCTTTATTTTTTTAACGCTGCATTTTTCATCAAAATAATACCATACACGAAGTTCAGAGTGAGGCAACAGACTAACATTAAGACTGACGCTAGTGAAGGAAGATAAATAAGTGAAGAGGAGATGACAAAATAGGCTCTGAAAAATGTGTAAGATGTTATGGGACATCGTCTGCTTAGACAGGACTGGTCCATGGTGTGTCGTCACATATCTCAGCAGCGTTCGAGGAGCTCTTCAGCTGCTATATCGGGGGCTGTATTTTACCGTTTTATAATTGATAATAATCATTACTTCAAATGTTTCCAAGCGTTGAATTTGGATAACCTTGTTTAATTTATGCCATCTATGCAATAATAAGTATTAAGCCAATATTTAAAATCATTAACGTTCTACTTTAAATCTGAAACTGATGATAACTATTTTCCGACCTTTTTTGGCAGAATATGGATCTCTAATACAAGCAGTCCAATAAATTATTGATAGTCAATGAAAGAATACTCCATTAGCAAGTAAATATTGGAAAGAGCAAATTTTGCTCAGAATTAATACTAAATTTATTAATGATGGTAATAGCATTTTTAGAGCATCAGGGTACTACAGGTCTTTTAGAAGAATTGATACTCATTTCACAAATTTCTTCATGTTACTGAGATGCAATCTACAAAACAAGTACATGTACTTCACATACATGTAGCTATACCTGTAGGCATATTTGAAATTAAGCCATTGCTAAAATACACATTGTATTGTTTCTATGATAAATGCATGCACTGTGATTGCAATCTACACACAAAAAAGATACATTTACATGTAGATGACTCTTCTTCAAGATTAGTGGCAAAAATGAAGAATTTACAAATAAAGACATGATGAGTAATTGACAAAAACGCATGAAAGTTTATATTCACAGTGTTGTACAGTGTAATATGTAATTGGTAGTTCTGGGTACACAAATTTCACATGTGACAATCATGTGAGCAAGTCAGTAGTCGGTACATATAAATTTCACATTTGACAATGATGTGAGCAAACCATTTCGCAAAAATGGTACTCGTATAATGTTGCAATTAGATGTACATTGTACATGTACATGTATGACAGTCCAATCTAAATTTGTTGCCTGATACATGACACAATTTTGTGAAAAAGTGGGCTAGTTATGATCTAAATGTCAATTGCTTGCACAATCAGGAATAAATGGAAGAGGAGTGTTTAATAGCTAATGGTTAAAACGTAGCGAAAGAGGGGAAGGTTGAGGAAAGAGAGAGAGAGAGAGCGTAGGAAGGTGACAGAGCAGATGCGAGAGACATGACGAAATGTTCTTTGAAATATTCGACAGCGCTTACCTGCTGTCACTAAATGTATTAACATCAATTTTGTTATTGCTACTCAGATACATGTAAGTGCAGACTTGCAATTATAGGTAATGCAGCAGGAAATTTTTGTGGGGGAAACCAGAAAATTTATTCTCTGTGTCATTGCAGTACAAAAAAAAATATTCTCATAGAATGATGATTGATCAATATAAGGATATGATAGGGGAATGATTATATGATGATCCCAAAGTACATTTGCTGAAAAGAACCAAAACAGGGTGAAGAGGCGGAAAGAATTTATTAAAGCCAATGATGAATGGATGAAAATTTCATTTTTAAAAGAATTAGAAACCAGAGCTCTTGCACAGTACCCGGTTAAATTTCTCGGACTGCCCCTGAATGCACAGTACTTGGTTAAATTTCTCAGACTGTCCCTGAATAATGGGGCATGGATCCTTGGTGATTGTGGAAGCTTCGTCCCAAAACTAGAATTAGTACAAAGAAAAACCAAGGAAAACAAAAAGAAAAACACATGTAGGAAAGAAAAACATATCTGCATGCAAGGTAACAGGGTACACAAACCACCATGCACTAAAAACTAAACCAAACAATATAGATTAATCTGTATAATAATAAAACATTAGTAAAATGAATATCTGAAAATTACAGTTAGTAGCAATATTATTGTTAAGTAATGACAGACCAAATTACAAACTGTAACTTTGGTAACATGAATTTACATGTAACTACTGAATTGAAAAAAAAATTTAGTGGATTAAATCTAACATGTAGAAATTAAATCAAATTAAATGTTAAGTTTGCATGCAACAAAGAAAAATATCAATTCACACAGATTCATTTACAACAAAACACTCAAAGGCCCACCAACAAATATATATCTCAACAGGCAACATACCACAACAAATTAAAATGCATTTTCACCGAATTAACAAGGGAATTTCTTTTCATTGATTCAATAAATCATGTCAAATAAACTCATAATGCAAACATTTCTTTCCGTTCGATCTAGATGTACCATTCATCAAAAATCTATTTCCTTGACCAATAACAATTTCCCACAAAACAAATAAAAATTCACTGCACCATTTTTTCGCATTGATATTACACAGATCCACTCTCTTAATCAGCTTCAAAATTGTAAGAAAATTTTCACAAAACTTCACAAGATCTCATTTGTCAATTGCATTTTTAATATTGTTTGAATATTTTTTTTCCACCAGGCAGTAGGTTCTACATGTATGCATTGAGTAAAAAAAAGCCAAGCCTATTCACTATTTAGTATCTAATATAGAGCATAACAATGTACATGTACATGCGGCCAGTACATGAATACACTAGATGGTTTACTGTAGTCTGCAAAATGTTATTTGTTTAGAAGAGATTTTGGGTGATCGTATGACTGTTTTTTTTTTTTCCATTCAAGGCTCTTTGAACACTTTTGAAAGTGAAACCACTTTAGCTACCACTCATTTCCCTTGCCACTGACTATACCCCATATCATTAAAATTTCTTCTGAAATGACTTGGTAGTCCTTATATAGAGGCTTTTTAAAT
Source organism: Heliocidaris erythrogramma (assembly GCA_025617745.1). Classification (NCBI taxonomy): domain Eukaryota; kingdom Metazoa; phylum Echinodermata; class Echinoidea; order Camarodonta; family Echinometridae; genus Heliocidaris; species Heliocidaris erythrogramma. Next base: position 24,767,049 of record CM046868.1, on the reverse strand, counting down.
TTTAATGTATTGTTTCTTGTAATCTAAAACCAATGAAAACCCCTCATCGATTCCCTAATGGAGACTGTGATTACTATCCTCTGCAAATTTGCAACAGTCTATCTCCCCTCAGAGACCTACATGTAGCTTTCTTATTTTTAAGCAAGATCATTTCAAATGTTAAACCTAATATCTCTAAGATAGACACACCATTTTTTTTCTTTGCGTAATAGAGAATTGGGGATTTCATTGGATACCTCTACAACAAAAAGCATAAGAGCTTGTATGTTGTTTTTAGTTTACCTTGGAGTGGGTAGCAAGATCTGATTTCTCTGATCTTTCTCTCTCTCTCTTTCGGAGTTTGCAACTGGAAAAATCGATAGAGCTTTGAGGCAAAATTTGACACACTATCTACCATCTCAGATAGATTATTTAGCCTTTCTGTCATGTTATTTTAACACATCTCACATACTAAATAGTGGAAGGCCCTGCAGGGAGTCAGTTAAAAGCCATGTTAAGTGAAGGAACACAGTTTGATCTCGATCTATCTTCAATTAAACTTGACTTCGGTTTTAAATTTGGTTTTAACTTCAACCCAGTGTTAGGTTTAAATTGAGTTAATTAGAACCATTATGGTTTTTTTTTTAGCAGTGTTCAGGTAATACCATCTAGGAATGTAAATTTTATTCACTTTAATTCTTCTAATATATATGTAACTCTAATTTAACTTTAAAAACATCAGAAAGAGAGAAATTTATAAATACCTTCAGTAAATTTGTTTGAAATGGCCTCTTCTTCTCAAAACATACATGTACATGTATCCTATAGATTCAACAAACTACATGTGTACCAATTCATTTAATCATTTTATAACTTGAGGGTAATAATCATTGATCTTCATTCTTCAAAGTGAAAGCACCCATAGCTGAGATTTCTATAGTATAACTGTATATGTCCCCAGCTTGGTAGCCCTGTTAAAGATCTTCAAATTTTTTGTTTTGTTTACTGCTGAACTTCGCATGCCCTTCCAGTTTCTATAAGGCAGGAAGCAACTCATCGTGGTAACCATTTCTTACACAGGGACCTGGGACATGGGAATTGAGGATGGAAAATGGTCTCTGGGACTACTTGAAAGCAGCACTTACTGGAAATGTGTCAAGCTTTCCCTTCCACCTCCCTGGTTGAACAGAACATTATATATAAATTTATACAGTACCGTGCCTCTTTATACAATGTATATGCGTGATATATTCTGCTGTCTGTTTCTCTATTGAAAATATTATAAACAAATAATTTACAGCTCTGTACATAGTGTTACTTACTTTGGCCTGGTGCCAGTATCATCACAAGCAACAACACAGTAATACACTCTAGTATGTACATGTATACATGTACATGTAAGTATAATGTGTACATTTGTAGGTGTGTCTACTAAACATTACATGAATTTTGAAAGGCTCATCTACAAGTACAACCTACAGTGCCTACAGTGTAGATATTCAAATTAACTTTTATAATGGTCTTGTATGCTCATAAAACAGATATCTGTCCCATCATAATTATTAAGACATGTACTGCACGTACAACCTCCCCCCCCCCCCCCCCCCCCAAAAAAAAGAGAAAATAATACAAGGCAGAAATGCAGGATCTACTCTTATGTACGCTGGTACAGTGAACGTCAGCTTACATGTACTTTGTTGATCAAGGATATATATATAAGGTTATTTTGTTAGCCAAGACCCTGGGATACATATACAAATGGTTTCCTTTAGGCTTTACAATTAATGCATGGTTACGTAACAAGGTACCTTTCACTATTATGTGGTGAACAAAAGGGTCCCAAGACTATTGGAAGGGGGTGGAGGGTGGGTGATCTACAAAGGAGGAAAGCCCTACTTATACTTGTGATCTGGATGATCCTTCTTCTCAAATATAGGCTAGACCTTACAAACAACTCACTTGAAAAAATCCACTAATACTGAAAATTTTAGGTGAATTATAATATTAGAATGTATAATTGAATGTAAAGACAGCTCCTGTGACAAAAAAAGTATTTTGTACAATGCCAATTTCTTTTCTTTTTGTTATAGCCAAATGTGGGCCTACTGTTAGCCTAACAGTTGGATACACAATACATATTTCTGTTAAACTGTAGTGTAGTAACCAGGTCTTAACTTTTAAAAAGAAATTTTATTTTAAAAATCATGGTATATTAATATAAATTTGTAATTTTCATCAGTTATTCTTTTTATTTTTCATGGGCAGAGATACTACCATGGCATGATGAGAGACAAAGATCTTACTTACAGTGAAACAACTTAATTTGGCCCCATCAGGCTAAAAACATGAAAAAACCAAGAGAATTTGGGAAACATCACTGCTGACTAACAAACTTGCACAATTAAGTTTAATCTTGCTACAACAGTATTCTATCTTGCTCATTATATTCCATTAAATGATGTAGCCTGAACAAAAAAAAGTCCATCAAATGACTACATGTAGTTGAAGATAAGCAGAAGATAAGCGAGAAGATCTTCAGAATCAGAGTCATACAAATGTAATCTAAATCTAGTTCATGTAAATTAGACATGGTAAATCTAACACAGTATTAGTAACAGCAAGACTTAGACTTCTAGAGCAAAATCTCCTGCAATAATCAATCTTCATTTCCTCCAAAATTATTTTGAGTTATCACTTGTCTCAAAATCTAATGAATTTCTTAGATTAATCTATGATGTTCTCCATCTAATATCTTCATCATCAGATCATAAACAGTACACAGTCAAGTCACGATCATCACCTTCATTGCATCCAGCACAAACAGACCACACCACATAACACATACAGCTCCACTTTATATGCCAAGTCAATCAGGAAATAGTAAATTGTAAATTGTAAATACCGGTACCAGGATCGAAAATAAATACCTGTGGCTGTGTAGGAATCTGGTACATGATGGATGATATGTAGCTCAAAATATTACGACGAATGGAAAGAAATGCAGAATGAAGATTCTCCAAAGCTAAAATGCAAGTAATTGTAAATCTAGATCACCACGAAGTTATATACGATACGAGCGAGCTCTCTGAATTCTTGTTTGTATTTTGTGTGTCTGGTAATCTGTACAGCTAGCGTGTATACGTGGACGTAAATAATGCACTCGTACACACCACACCGCACATGGCATTTATAAAAGCTTGGAGGTACGGAGTAGGCGCGGCTTTCAAGACTTGCGGGGGGCAATCGTCATTGAGAAAAAAGGTTCTACGTGAGAGCGATGATAGCGGGGGACATTTCTCTATAAAAACGCTTGGGTCGTTTTATTTAATGAATGCGCTCTCCAAGAAAAAAAAATCGCTACACTAGACTGGGAAAGCAAGAAAAAGAAAGAGAACATGCTCACTGAGATAATTCGAAATGATTTTGTTATGTCTAACAGCGAATTACAATATTCTTTGTCTTAAATAAAATAGAAATTAATGGTTACGTTCTTCTATATGTCTGCACCCCTCGCAGATAACATTGACAGATCAAAGTACATGTATCTTGTAAATAATTCTTAGTAAAGGTTGGCAAGGCAAATATCCTTAATCATTATACAGATGACGTAGTTCATAACGAGTTGCTTCCAAGAGCAGTCTGCTCCAGCTTGAATTTTCTAGATCAATGCCATGTTTGTGACCGAGTACCATCGACCTCTAAAAACTTTATAATGCATTCAAATTTAAAATCAATATTGTTGTTGTTATTCAAAACATCTCCAAAACTTATCACCCAGACCATGAAAAACACTGGCTCATGACTTACTTAGAAAATAGATACATGGACCTCTAAATGATCATATTAATTTTGTTATGAAGTCATAATGATATTGACTGCATTTTAAAATAAGATGGTAAAGATTGGTCGTGAGGTGAATAATCTGAACATGTTTGATAAAAATATGTTTGTCCACATTTTTGGGGAGGCATAGACCTACTGACTTAATGAACGTTAGTTTCAGTTTGGAGTTACCGACAAAGCAAAATATGGTACATCTTCCGCAGTTCTGTACGTCATAAAATGAGGACTCACTCGTTAATCATATGGTGGTATAAAAGTCTTTAAAAAAATAATTCAAATAGAAATTAAAGTAGATGTGTCACTCACTGGTGTGTGACAAATCTCTATTTTTTATGAGATAACTTGCCATCTTTTGATTGTCACGTTTGTCAGTCTCTCTCATTTTTCCTTCCTTCATATTGTTTTGAATTGATTATTTTTGTTCTTTGCCCTTCCCAGTCTTACACTGAACGGAACAATAGTTCTTACTGGTGTTATAGTATTAATCTAGTTTTTTTTATTGAATACTGTTATCATATACATGTAAATTATTTTAATAAGTTTCTGTTTCCTTACATTTTAGAATTTTATCATCTTCCATTTTCCAAATTTGTTTGACTATGTGAGCACCATGTAATATCTTTCACAGCAAGAGAGAAAGAGAGAGAGGAGGGACACAGAGAGAGAGAGAGAGAGAGGAGAGGGAGGGAGAGAGGGGAGGGACAGAGAGAGAGAGGGGAGGGACAGAGAGGGGAGGGACAGAGAGAGAGAGAGAGAGAGAGAGAGGAGAGGGAGGGAGAGAGGGGAGGGACAGAGAGAGAGAGAGAGAGAGAGGAGAGGGAGGGAGAGAGGGGAGGGAGGGAGAGAGAGAGGGGAGGGACAGAGAGGGGAGGGACAGGGAGAGAGAGAGAGAGAGGACAGGGAGAGAGAGAGAGAGAGGAGAGGGAGAGAGAGAGAGGAGAGGGAGAGAGAGAGAGAGAGAGAGAGAGATAGAGAAGGGTTACTTAGAATAGGTATTGGATAAATCACTCTTAAAGATCACATTGCAAGAAAATCACAAATATGGCAATTAATGTATCACTAGAAACTGGGAAGCTTATAGATGGCAATCGTATAAGTTTTATGTCAACTGCGTATCTGATGATTATAAAAACAACATAAATAAAAGCTCTTCTAAGCATCTGGAATATCCGAGGATTCGCCAGAAATATAGCGATGTTTTGATGTCGTCACACTAGGGATCGATCCTGCTTAAGCAGACGACGTCCTATAATGAATGAACGTAACTGCAATGCAATTATTTATCAAATTATAAAGAGTTTGGTATATTTAACATGACCTTATTTCACACCATTCTAAAAGGGAAAGTGAAACTGATTCTGATAACTAAAACCGTTTGATTGTAAATACACAGGAGAAGGGTCAATGATCAATGAAATAAACCCCATTTTCAAATTGAAAAGCCCTCTGAATAATATCACAGATTGTATTCGTTCCCTCTTGAAACGCCGAACATGCCCCGGTGCAAGCAGCTGAAAATACAATGGCGTCTTATTTTGTTTACAAGTGACTGATTCCTTTATTTTTTTAACGCTGCATTTTTCATCAAAATAATACCATACACGAAGTTAAGAGTGAGGCAAAAGACTAACATTAAGACTGACGCTAGTCAAGTAAGAGAAATAAGTGAAGAGGAGATGACAAAACAGGAGATGACAAAACAGGCACTGAAAAATGTGTAAGATGTTATGGGACATCGTCTGCTTAGACAGGACTGGTCCTTGGTGTGTCGTCACACATCTCAGCAGCGTCCAAGGAGCTCTTCAGCTGCTATATCGGGGGCTGTATTTTACCGTTTTATAATTGATAATAATCATTAATTCAAATGTTTCCAAGCGTTGAATTTGGATAACCTTGTATAATTTATGCCATATTAAGCCAATATTTATTTTGATGGAATTTTCTTGTAATGTGATCTTTAAATGGTAAAAAAAAGGGAATATCAATTAAACATAAATGAGAGAAAATTAAAGGAAAAACAGTAACAAAGGATAAGATTAAAACATTTATATCAAATAGAGAAAACAAATATGAAAGTGAAGGAAGAGAAACATTATGAATGGAAGAGGAAAACACAGAGAAAGAACATCAGTATAGAGAGAAAAACAGAGAGAGGAGGAAGAATAAAAGAATACCCAAGAAAACCACATTTCAAAAAGTACACACTTTAGAGCAGACAAAACTGGAATATCTGAAGGAAAGAAAACATTTTATTAGTTTTATTCCAATCCAAAGTGAATTTGAATCACATGGTACATACAGTAAACTGTAAAGTGTTACAATTATTATTGACCAAGAAGAAAACGAGCTTCAAAACTATATAAAATAAATTCACTATTGAAAAAAAAAAAAAAAAAAAAAAACATGACCCTTTCAATTGAAGCAGTTATTTGTGTGATCAGATCATGAATGCTGTGTGTACAGATCTAATAATGATGACAATACAACCAAAATGTTACAATTTTATTTGTACAGCCATAATACTGAGATGAAACTGAACATAATACACAAGACAAAACATTTATTTTACATTCTGCCGAACTGCTTGCATACCTGTTATATAATGATCCCCAAATAACTTCGGTATGATTGCAACTTACAGTGCTGAAAAGTTTTGCGGTTCCTAAAAACAACTTTCACTTCATTGTATATTTTTATCACTTTCCTGCATGGGAAACAGTTTAATTTTCATTATCTTGATCTTTTCAACTGGGCAGTGAAATAAGACAAGTTTATTAATCAATGTCACACTTTTAAACCTCAATTCAATTCATTTCAAATTGACATTTACTTTCTTCCATCAATTTGGACAACGTTCATCATCTGAACAAATGGTACATTTGACATGGATATAATCAAGATCTTGCAATACAAGGAAGAAGGTGTGATCCCAAAAAGCAGATGCTCATAGCGGGTACCCCTGAATAAACACAAACACCATATAAATTAATACAATAAAGGAAGAAAGGGACAGGCAATTAAAGAGAGGGAGAGAAGAGGAGAGGGAATTAGACACAAAGAAGAGGAGATTGAGAGGGAAAGAGAGAAAGAAGAGGGGAGAGGAGAGAAGATAGAAAGGAAGAGGACTGCAACATAGTAACAATTGAGTTGTGTGGGATTCATCAATAATACAAAAATTAAATAAATAAAAATAATGCACTTCAAATTAAAGGAAATTTGTGTTTCAAGTAGCTGAGCCCCCCCCCCCCCAGTAATGCATGTCAAATATAGCATACGACTAAGATGCAAGTCACGCATACCTCAGAGATACAAAACAAAGGTTATAAGAAATATATCGCACAACTTCTGAACAATAATTCTTTTAAAAGCAAATATGTGCGACATTGAAAAGTAAGAATGAATGGAAAACTGCAAATTCATGTTGCGAACATTGCAAACATTGTTATGTGACATGGAAAAGTAAGACGAGATGGAAACTGCAAAGTCACACTGTTGTATCAGCGTTCTGATTAGTTTGCATGCTGTTTCCAAGACAATACCTTTTCATGCATATTTACAGAGTTGAGCTTTATTCTTCAATATCATAATTCATACACATGTATGTATACACAATCCATGATGAACATAATGGATCTGCGTACCTGGGCCCCATCTTGGAAAGAGGTGCGATTGATTCAAATTGATCAAAACTTAAAATTAATTGCAACTCCTATTTCTTAAATACACAGTTTCATTTTAATCTGCGATTGATCTGAATCAATCGCTGCTCTTTATAAGGCAGGGCCCATGCAGGTCTGTAACCAAAAAGCTGAAAATCCTCATAAAATAAATGCAGGAATACAAATATCTCTCACAACCATACTGAGAGAAATCTGTCTCTTTAAAAGAAGAAATTTGACTATTATTGCTTTAGAAGAGTAAATGAATTTAAACAGAATTTTTATCAGCCTGTAATGAAATGGGGGTAATTTTCAAATTTTCATTCATATCTTTGAAATTTGAAATATCAGAGCACTAAATTTTCAGATTCCCCCAAAATCTAACAGACATCTATAATCTAGAAGTAATTTCCCAAAATCACATAGACACCTATACAAAATCTCACAGACATCTAAACAAAATCTATTACTTTCCCTAAATCTCACAGACATACACAATCTAAAAGTAATTGCAACAATGCGTAACCTAGCGACTCTGTTCTAAGTTTTCAATTTAGAAGAAAGAAAGCAAAAAGGAATAAACACACAAGATCAAAGTCTAAGATGAATCATGACAATGCAATTTGTGTGATCTTTATTCCCAAATCTACAAGAATCAGGAACTATCTTGCTTTATGTATATAATGACAAGTCTAAAACTGAAATTAAACATGTCCCATTGGAACGAATGTTGAACAGAATTTGAACTTTGCTTTAAATGTGAAAATCATTTATTATTCATAAAGCACTTGGCAATTAGGCACACATTATAAATCTCTTTGGCAGTTAGTACTTCAAGGCAATAGAATTGATTAATTTGGCAAGGTCATTTCAATTGAAATTAATGATTCATGGAAATTAATAAACTGATTATGACATTACAAGACAAAGCTATACAGTTAGAGCACAGATGAGAAAAATTAAAATGTGCAGAAATATAAAGCTTTTAAAACTCTATTCCTTAACATGATTGCAAAGATTTTTGAAAAATCAACCTAATTAATGCAATTTCAATAACATTGTCCTTTGCCTCTTGAAATGTGCAAACATTACAATTACATCATCCGAACATATAGTTTCTAAAGGCAATACCCAGGAGTCGATTTCTTGAAATTCTTTGCACTTGTCTGTACTGTATGTCTATTGGGGTGTTGCAAGAAAGTTGCAATCAATTGCAAATCCCCCATAGTTTCCAATCGATTGCAAATATGATACATGTATTTTAAATGGAACTTGCAATCAATTGCAAGACTTGCGACTGATTTGGGGGACTTGCAATTGATTGCAACTTTCTTGCAACACCCCCTATATCTGTGAATGCAGCATCATCTTCTTAGTAGTTTCTTGGGGTTTGAACAATATCACTTATATAAGATAAGATAAGAGAACAATATAATAATGTTAAACATTCTCAAGACTGTCTCACACTGTACGATCTGATCTGATTTTGGAAGAAATTCGACTGTCATTAAATATGACAATCAAAACTCATTTTGATTGAGGTTAATAATAGTCACATATGAAAAGCTACAGCCCAGGAGATTGACCATCGGGGGGGGGGGGGGGCACTCAACTAATATTGCTGTTGGAGGGTTCACAAGTGTGGTGGCCATGACACCGTGGTCCTTTTGGATCTTTCTTCTTTTCTATATTTTCTTATATTTTTCTGGTCCCATGGGCTGTTGGTCTACTGGTATGACCCCCATATGAATAATAAAACAGAAACTGCAGGGTACTATGAGCCTTCCAGTTGGAGAAAAAGCATAGTCGGCTGCAAATCATATTGACTGTCCCTGGTTTGAAGCCAATTTGGCCTTTTCTCCTACTGTAAAACCCACAATAACTCCAATTTCATTTTCCTATTAATTCATATATATGACCATAAGAAACCTCATACAAAAATATTAAGTTAAGATTCCTGTATCTTTAATGAAAAATTGCATTTTTTTCAAACTTCAGATCATAGTCTGATCGTAGCATGAGGTAGACTTTAATTAACATTTTTTTGAAAAGCTTGAGGTAGATCTCCTGCAACCGGCGTTTGAGCTGAGGTCATCGGTAAAATCAGGATATCCATGTGGGAATACTAAACTGCTGATTTAATTTTCTATAAATCAATTTCTGATGTCCAAACATTGCCTACAAAAGGTCTCTAAAATTTTAGCAGTTTTCTCAAAATGATTTGATTAAATAGGAATTTTAAAAAATTCCACAATGTGATGCGACAGTACGTGAACAAGTGTCATTTTTCTTTCAGAGGTACACACTACACTTAGAATGTAGGTTTTTGAATTGTTATACATTTTTAATGAGGATAAATGGCTGTAATCATAATAGTGTCATCCATGCTATTGAAATAATAATAATAAAAATAAAAATAATAATATAAAATTATTTTAACAAAAGAATCGTTACTCTTTGATCTTAGCCCTTTTCAAAAACTTTTGTGCACTTTTCAACATGATAATATAATGATAAAGTTCAACAACTTGTCGCTGGTTTCACAAATCAACGTACCTGCATAGGCATTGCACTAACGCTGGTTCATGAAACTAGCGATGAACTATGTATACTAGGTACAGTAATCGATCTCTATAATGGATCTGAATAACCACAATGATTAATATGTACAAGATAGAGTAATGGTAGTGATTTAATAAAAGCAAAAAAATGCTGCATCCTTCAACATTTTATATATACACTGCGTATACCTAAGCGTATGCACACACATTTATAAGTTATGAGTTTACTTTGTTATGTTCTTATAGCACCTGAACTTAACAGTCAATATAACTATACACCTAGAAAAAATAAACATGTAAACACAATTAAGGCTTACTTGATGACTTGTTATCCCTCTTCCCGCCCCCACACCCACCCCTTCCATGCCCCCCACCCATCCACCTAGTAAATAATCATGGTATATTCAATCTAACAACCAACTGACCAACAAACAATTCATCTTTTTTTGCACCAGAAAGGCATCAACTCACATCCTTTTCACGGAGTTAAAGGGATACGCCACCAGGCGGCCGTGGGGAAAGTCAGGTTTGCGTAATCCCCATTCACTCGTACACAAATTTTGTGCGTCGAACGCGTCCGTCGGACTGCTGGGATTACATTTCGGACTGCATGAAGCTGACCGAATCTCGCACGAGAGCTCTAGCTCAGGCGGAGCGTGCATGTTGCGGGGCGACTAGCCTGTGCGAAGTTTGCGCCCCGCGGGGCAACAGCATGATCAGTTAACGATCACGGTGCCCTCTTGCGGTATAAAAACGTCCACAATCTGCGGTTGAGTATCCCTTTAAAGCCGTTCTGGCTCTCAACAGTCGATATCATCCGCTGAGGGGCAGACGGGTGCTATAAGGTCTTTGCTCTCAGTAGACAAAATTTGTTGTGTATGTTATGTCTACTGAACCAGACACAGACAGAATATAAAGATAAACAGACATATGAAGACTTTAATACTAGAAAGAGAAATTACGAAAACATTATTATAGACATATTCTATCAATAACATGGACGTAGCAATAAATCTCATAAAGCAAATATCTTGAGGTTATTAACTCCAAGTTGCATGTTCGCACACATGAGAAGCCACTCTCATTTCAAGTCTGAGACAAAATAATAAATCATACGCCACTTCGTCATGATGACCTCTTATGACAGAGTATATATTAAAAGACACATAGAGAAGTGAAAAGGAAGGGATAAGCAAAAATTGCCATCATAAAAATACATTTTCTGCATTGTACACGCCCACCACATTTTTGACACTCTTTTGACATTTCTTAAGAAAAAATACAATAATATATATATATATATATATATGAGAATAGAACGGGGAAAAAAAGATTTAAAATTGAAAACAAAAAATGAACAGCGGCTATATTTGGTGAATGCACAAATAAGATTCAAAGGCTAAAATAACAGTCAAGACAAACTGCAAGTCTACGTAATTAACAATTAAAGGTATCTTTCATGGTTTGCACATAAAAATTCTGGCAGTTAACAAAGTCTGTATGACTGCAACATGACAAATTTTCTTCAATATCTTGTTGCTATAACATTAAAATTACAAGAGCCTAGCTCGTTTACGCACACATCAAATGTAACCTTTTTCTAATTTGTAAAAGAATTAACAGTCTGAATACAAAACTACACAATTTCTGGATTAGTAATGTATAATATAAAATATGACATCTTTTTCTGCAGAAGAGGAAGATATCACAGTTTCAAGCAGCATTTTTGAAAAAAAATATTTCAAATAAAGAAAGAAAAGATGAAAACCGGAAGAATTTGATTAAATATTTAATAATTGTCCAATGCTTCTACAAGCACAGCAGCATGAGTAGATCCCTAATCAAATTGACTCATCAATGGACTGACATAATTAATTTGATATTATCATTAAGTTTATATTCCATTCGGCAAGGTTCGTGTACAGCATGATTTTTTATTTTTTTGATACATTAAAAAAAATATTTAAAAAAAACAACAAGAGAAGGGTTGTCTTTCCAGTTCTCTTTTTCAAGAAATATAATCATGATTAAAAAAACTAAGTGCAGTAGTGTGCAAATAGTGAATGTGCAGTAGTGTGCAAATAGTGAATGGCCATGAGATGTAATATACTAGTAATCCATACGATAAGAATCGAATCCAATCAGAAACACAGTAGAAAACAATAATAGGATTAACTTTAATAGGTCTAACAAGTTAGATAACGTTAGATCTAACGTAATGGGTCCGTGTAGGAAGGAAAATTTTGAACAAAGCTTGTGTTCTGAATATTTTAGTTAGATTCCTGTAAGATTAAGTTAGCTGTTCTTGAGAAAGAGTAACTAAATCTATATATCGTCTGTTTGGAGCCAGAAGGGCGTTAACCCTGTGTTAAAGTATATGAGTTAACGCCTTCTGGCGTCAAACAGACGATATGCCCAGTAGGCAGTACATTCTGGTCTGCTATAACACATTTTGCAAAGGATTCCAAATGGCTCTTCGCAAATTTACCGGTACGGTACCTCTCTAATTGTGAGCATCAGAGTCGGACAATAATTCATTCAATCCTTCATCAGTTTCAGTTAGCAATACAAAGTTTAGTCCTGCCATGATGTCAGTCTTTTAATTTAAAAGTCAAAGAACAAATACTCGGGCAACAAATCATATCTAACTTTAGTCTACGCTACTAGCCTGATGCCAAACGTAAACATATACTCTTGGCGCAACGCGCAGCGTCGTTGAGCTAGCTAGGTACAGTGTGCGTGTAGTGCATATTTTGTGTTGCATGTAAACTGCGCCGCGCGTACCATATTTTATGTTTATTGTGACGTCAGAGTGCAAATTCATTTTATCCATTTTGTTCCATTGCACGGGCGATGTCCCTTACCTCACAATATGCTGTGTACATAGTTAGTGACGTCAGCGTGCAATGGTGCAAATAGATCAAACGGAACTGCACGCCTGGAGAATGATACTGTTCAACATTACTTTTATCGGATGTCATGTGATTAAGAATTGACCAATGGGGTTGCAAGAATCTTAGTAGGTGTTGTATAAACAGTTTTATGAAATGCTTCAAGAAAAGGCTAATCACTTTTTCACTTTAAAAAATTGACAAGTTAAAGGTAGTCTTGAATGACAAAAACAAATTTCTCCCAGAATCCACCACATTTTCACTGAACGTTCAAGATTTCAAATAAATGACATTTGTCTCAAAGAATTTAATTGAAAAATGCTAACAGCCGATCAATAAAGAAATAAAGATAAAGAAAACAAAACGTTTTGGCCATTCAACAGAATATGTAGTCTTATAATGTTTGGCAGGTCGTCTGTTTGGAGCCACAAGGGTGTTAGCTCATTAACTCAAACAATGTACCTTTACATGTAATATACATGTACGCCCTTCTGGCTTTCAACACAATAAAATTTATTGCATAATAAAGAATTCAGAATGATTTTGGGCCAAATTCTCCGCAATAAAAATCAGTCAGAACTCCAGAGTGACAGTCAAATTCACGTCTCTGAAAGGCATTTTGTCTACATGTTCTGGAGTGGTCTGTGTATGAGATCATCATAATCATGCATGGAATCTTAAAACAGCCAGCACAAAACGTCACACTATTGAGGTCAACTGAGATCAAACAACACATTCAAGATGAACAGAAACTTGACCTTAATCTAATAGTCACCAATGTACAGTCTTAATTGACAACTTTAGCATGTACACCGTAGATGACTGAGGTCTCATCCAAAGCAGCATGAAAGATAAAACTTGATTTCAATCGAGTAGAGGTATAGAAAAAGAACGAAAGAAAGGTTTGAGGAGTTGAACAAGGAGAAGAATAGTTTACTATATCTATGATGCACTAGAGAAGAACATAAATTCTAAGAATGGAGAGGTGGGGAGGAATAGTGACCAAGTGGGATACAGCAATTCGTATACAAACTAAAAGTGATTGAACAAGTTTGAACAAGATTGAACAAGACTGAACAAGAGCATGTTCAGAATTATTAACACAAAACTGAGTTTATCACAGAGAAAAAGGAAGCATGGACTATACTTTTAGATATTCCAATAATTCATCCAACTTGACAACAATCTTCTGAACACAAGAGACGGTACTAACTTCAAAGTTCAGGTTCTGTTTCCTTGGATGCGTGTTTTGAGCAAAAGAAATCTTGCGCATGCTAACTTACAGTCATTCTGCTGGTCATAATGAAGACAGAGACTCACTGGGAAAACAATCCACATGAGGAAAGTCAGTTCTGATGATGTCACTTCAGACGTATGGAAGCAAAAGTAGCCTCTTGACATGATAAAGGCATTGACCCAGTTCTATCCAGTTCTATATACCCATCCCCTGATCCCAGAAGAGACTCATACACAATTACCATTCTGTATGGGGAATCCATTCTGTTCCGGCCTGCTCAGTCGGACAGCCACCGCCGCAGTAACCGCTCCACCTATTCCACTGCCATCCTCCGCATGGTGGAACTTGACCTCGTGCATTGGCACCAGCTCCTTGATCTCAGAGAGCATCAGCTCTCGGAACTGGTGGAAGTGCTGATAGAGAGAGCCATCCACAGCTATGGTGACGCTGGGCTTGTTGATGCGGCGTGCTATCTGGGAGATCCCTGAGGCGATCAGCCGGGAGGCACGGGTCCAGATGGATCGGGAGAGGGCACGGATGATCTGGAGCTCAGCCGCAGTGGGTTGAAGATCAAAATTCTCCAGGATCCCTCTTGTGCCTGACAGGTCTGCAGTTGTATCACTGATTTTGTAAAAAAACAAAACAAACAGTACAGACTAAACTCTCTGATAGGCACTATTGCATACTTAATTCTGAATGTTGTGGGTAGCAAACTACCATCAAATTATCACTTTAAAGGGAAAGTCCACCCTGGTATTTAGTTGATTTGAATAAACACAAAAATATGAGAGAAACAGATTAGTAAACTTTGAGCAAAATCAGATAAGAAATCAGAAAGTTATGAATTTGCAACACAGTGACGTATATCTTGCGAGCTTCTCTCCCATTTGCTCAGTACAGAAAATATAATAAATTTTCATATTCTTAGTTTCTGATGAAGGAAAAGATTTGTTTCATAAAAGTTCTGTGTAAAAGCATATGAGCAATCTAAGGTGCATGTATGTTTGAAGATTTTCTTTAGAGAAAATGGAAATTAATGATCTTTTGGGTATAGGGCAAATGGGAGAGGAGATCACGGAAACGTCACGGAGTTGCCAATTTGTGTTTGATTGATTACAACTTCAAAAATTCATAACTTTCTTAATTCTTATTGTAGCGGCAAGACTATGTTTGTTAATGCCCTCTGTATGCAGAGGCAAGCTACAGCTGTAAGCATATAGAAGGTTATGCAACACATGGTTATGTGTCCTGCGCTCCTTGTTTACCAAGAAGCTTAGTGGGGGGTATGAGTTGGGATGAAGCATGACCCAAAGAGTAGAACAAAGAGAATATTCAAAGTTGCAGTATATTGAGAAGAAAGCAGTCAAGGAATAGTATTCCTCCCTGTAAATTGTTAAAATTCCCCAGGATTGCAAACAGTTGGTAAGTTAAAATTGCATTATTATCAAAGTTTATATATGTGATGTTACTTATACCATACTACTTGATTCTGTAACTCATTATATACTGTGAATGGCTGTATAACATATCAGCGATATTGTATTGAGTTGTTGATGATCTCTGCACATTCATACATGTAGGCACGAGATCATTAATAGTAGGTTATTATAAAGTTAAGATGTATAGTTATGTTTTATTCACATTTGAGTGTTGTTGTTTGAATTAGTTTAGGAATCACGTATCGATTCATCATGGTTGATGACGATTTAGTCAGGTTCTAATTCTTAATAGTTTGTGATAATTTGTGTTAGCTTGTACCTGTATGTTCATGTCAGTATTATAATTAACTATGCGATTTATTTAACCGCAAGACATTATTATAGAATGATGTTCTAAACAATAATTACATGCACAATATGTTAATAAGTTGATATAAGATATATTCAGAGGCTTATTCTAATAATCTATACAGTCACTTAATATTAAATTGGTGATTAAATAACAGTCGTTTTGTGGATTAACAATTAATCCACAAATTTAATGAATGATAATAAAGGTATTTCATGTAATATTTGTATATACACTCACAGTAGTATAGTTGACACTAATTCTCTGTGTGCATAGATTGAAGTTATTAACTAGGTATTCACTCATGTTTGATTCATGTTATTGTTGGCAAATGAATATTAACACTGTATTTATGTTTATTTGTTTGTTCAGCGAACCGCTGATCTATATGGGCGCCAACCTATGGGCGCTGACTGATGGACGTACTTTGGTGTCTAGTCATTGATCTCTGGTCACCTTTAGTACGGAAGAAGTTGAAGAAAGGAATAAACAGATCATAGAAGTTAAAGCTGTTGTTTCATGACTCTTCAATCAGCGAGTTTGAACTTAAGCAATTAGAGAATTTTTCTGTAGTCGGACAAGCCGCTACACTTATCGTATGTTGCTCAAACCTTCACTGATCTGTTTCTTTAATTTTTCTGCTTCTTTTAAAACCAACTTGTAATCAGGGTGGAATCCTCTGGGAATTTGTAATTCATTGTTCTCTATAAATTTTACAAGGCACAGAACCTTTCCTGTAAATTTTAAGTTAAGAAACAATTTTACCTGGGAAATTTTCAGAGAAGTTAATCAGCCATACTACAAGAATTCCTTAGCGATGGATCAATGCAAAAAAAAATTAAAAAAAATATGTAGGCATTCAAGACCATTTTTTTTGGGGGGGGGGGGGGGGGGTTGTGTTCAACCCCATAGGTGCATACAAAAACTTAGAAATTTATGGACATCTACAATTTGCCAACTTTAGTTTTCACCAACACTGTGCATGGAACTTATAAAGTTGATCATGGTTTGTCCTCTGTCTATCATGAATAACAGGGAAAAGGTTTGAAATATATTTCAACCTATTTATTTTACAACTTTGGTCAGATGATCTTTGAAGGTTTGCATGGTGAACCGTAAACCTTCTCCACGTTAACTTTGGTCAGGTTTTGCTGAGGGAAGAAATTAAGTGGGTGTCCTTCTGTTTATCTTTGAGGGCATCTCAATAGCAAATATATATTTGCAAGTCCATCTGGTCAAGAGTTCACACAGTGATAATTTTTATGATATTGACTTGAAAGTGACCTGCTGAAATGGACACAATGCAAACAATCTTGGCACTGAATCAAAGGTAATGCAAATTTCGTACAATAAAACAGGGTGGACAGCTAGAGACACCGAGGTGAATGGGGACAAACAAATGGAGAGAGACATCCCCCCCCCCCCCCCCGAATGATGCTGATTCTCTTTCTTTCATTCATAAATATGTTTAAAAAATGGACAAGGTCTGCATTATTCTAGGAAATAAATAATGCTTAAAATTTTGAAACTTTTGTCCCTTTTCACAATGGTGTCTCAATTTAGTAGTCATCTTCTTTAGCAGACAAACAGAGAATGTGACTCACAGACATGGGACCAAAAAAAAAAAAATAGACAGGGAAAAAGAAAGAAAAAGAGAAGAGAGATAAGAGAGAAAATGTTACAGAAAAAAAAGAAAAAAAGGAGATATGAAAGATGTAGAGAAATGTAGAAAAATGTAGAAAATGTAAATAAAAGGAGAGGGAGAGAAAGAGAGAGAGAAAGAGAGAGAGAAAGGGAGGGAGCAGGCTAGAAAGAGGCAGGGGGGGGAATTAAGAGAGAGAAAAACAGAGGTAGAGGCAGGGGACAAAGAAAAGGAGAGATAAGGACAGACAGAGAGACACGGGACAATGAAGGAGAAGATAAAAGAAAGTGAACCATAAGAAGAGAATAATCAGAGTTTGAAAATTTTGATTCAATGAAATATTTTAGCATATGTATTTTAGCATATGTATTTTAGAATATGAGCTACAGTAATAAAGAGGGGCTAATTAACAATTTGAACTGAACACAGGTCTTCTGAAAAAGTACATAAGGGAAAAAAATTAATTTCTTCATGTTATCGTGACTTCTTGTGTGAGTGTGAATGACTGGTGTCAAAGCCCCATTATCTTTCCTTCTTGATGTGATGATATTTATATATTTACTCTTTGCAGCTTTATCTTTTCTGCAAAGATAATATTGTGATCTTGGCCCAGTTAGGGGAAATAACCTGAGAATACTGGGGCTATGTTATCATGAGCGGGCAATGCCTCCCGATTCACCTTTTGTAATATGCCGCCATTTTTCTGCACCGGTATGTAGAAAACTTGTTCCATTGGTTGAGTTATGATGTTTAACAAAAATTCATGTGAATTTTCATTGAAGTGAGTAATTTTGAATGTGGTGTCAAGATCAAGAAGGGGAAAATAGAGGGTCTTGACCACTGAAAAGAAAAACCCTATCTTTTTTTCCCAAGCAAATATGGTTTCACCCAAATCTATTTAAGCCTTTCAGGAAATATAAAAAGAGGGAAAAATTGTCAATTTTCAACAAAACCTGTATTTGTCTGAATGTAATACATGTGTAACTTTTGCCCATTCCCTTTTAGCTCTACATTTAATTTGACTGCCATACCCTAATAATAAGAACTTCACAATTCCTCCAGCTCTTTATGTTGTCCTGGGGCCTGTTTCATAAGACTTGTTATCAATGACAAGTTGTAATAACTGATATAAGTTACTGAAATCCTTGCATCTGACTGGCCGAGGGCAAATGTGTCAGTAATATCACTGACCAGACACTTGATGAAACACCCCCCCCCCCCATGTCTAAACCATGAAGCATATGCCATACTCTCTTAGATACATGTAGCTATCTCTTATAGTAATTTCTCACTTGCACTCTGGTTGACCCATTCAAAATTGTCACCTTCAAAATGTTTACATTTACAAAGACACCACATGAACTGGACACTATGCCTAGCTATCAGCCCTTCAATAACCCTTTTCCTAAAATTCAAATTTATGGTGATGGTACTCATCGGTGATTAATAGCAGATCCATATATCAAAGAAAAGGTATTATGCCAGTCATAAAATACACACTTCATCTATTTGCACAGAGAGGTGAGTGTCTCTGGATATTTACATTATCTAGTGATATCATTATTTGCTAATTCACTATTAATGAATTTAATGTGATAATGTTTATTTTTATCTCGTAAATGCGTGCATGGCATCACAAATTTGTAGCACATGATAGGGGTTTCATCATATATCCTACTTAATATTAACTTAATTGCTTTTTAAATGAGGGCAATTTTTTGAATCTGGTTCATCGGTAGTTATTGAACTTCAGAGTGACTTATTGGCCAAACATACCTCTTAACACATAAATTTTAACATTCAAGATATCCTTTATCTGCATTTGTATGATCTTCATAATAATGAAATTCGCATTTTCATTTGCTTAGAAGTCTTTTTTTTTTCTTTTAAATTATTCCATTTGTGTTCATACAAGGATATAAAATATTTAATTTGCTCAATGAAAAACATTTAATTGCCACAAACATGACCTTTATAAATACTAAGGATTACAGTAATGTTACAAGATAATAAATGTAATCTAGAGACAAAACAGATATCATTACACAGATAGGAACACTTGCACATACCACTAACAGAGTACTAAACTACATTTGAATGAAATGCTAAACCAAACCATTTAATTATTTTGCTAATTAATAGTGATGTCGTCGAGTAAAAATTTCTTTGTCTATATATTGGTTCACATTTTCAGCCGACACCAACTGTGGACAAAACGGTGACACAACATTTGCTCCTCCGTCCATATCTCAAAAGGTCAAGGTCATGATTTGGTTTTTTGTAAAGGACAATGTGAAGATTAGGATTAGGGTTAAGATTAGGATTAGGGTTAAGTTCAGGGTTAGGGTTAGGGTTAGGTTTAGGATTAACATGGCAAAGTTAGACCGGAGCAATTGTCACAGGAGCAAATGTCATGGAACCGGACAAAACAATGGTCGGAAAATTTCAACACTAAAGTCTACATATACACACCCGCCAGTATGCACACTTTATAAAACATGTGTATTGTGTGTATTGTGGCTACTGCGGTAGGAAATCACCCGGTGAACAAACAATTTACCAGTCATAACAAGACTTAATAAATCAAAATAAAACATCAATTATTTTGCATTTATCAACAAAAACCATAACATATACCTATGCAAAAAGATAAAAGGGGCATTCACATGTTTTCAAAATGTATGCATGTATGTAGACTTTTACTGCGACCATTCACACGTGGGGAAAAAAAATCTCACCCGCGAACAACATTGATATCATTAGACCCGCACTCTGAGTACTACTTTCAACTTCTGGTACACAAAAGAATGCCTTGTGATGACTCACAAAAGAAATAGGAAATGGAAAACAAATGAAGATAGCAAGTCCATTTCCACCAAAACAATTAATAAAGAAAAAAAAAAGGAAAGAAAGAAGTAGCATATTTCATAGACAAAATAAAATGAAAAGAAATTTCTCATCATTTTGTGACCAGACATATCCATCTAAAAATCAAAGAGAAATTGGTTAGTTGATTTTATCTGCATTTTTAATCAAATACGCCAGTAATTATCCATGTCTGGAGTAAAGTTCATTTGATCTCTCAGCCTACATGAACGTAGTTTTAATGAAATTCGAAAGATATGAGAGTACCGTATTCGCCGGCGGAAAGGCCGCACTATTTTCACTCCAAATATGATCCCAAAGTCGGGGTGCGGCCTATGGGCCGCAACAGAGAAAAATAAACTGCCTCCAAAATCCCCACACGTATTGGAATGGACGGGACCAACGTTAGATCTAACACTACACTACAGTAGGCCCCCTAAGCCTGTGCTCTATCTCCAACGATGTAGATCTACCTATCTTTCAAGTACTGAAATATTTTCAGTAATAAATATAATTCAGAACTAATAACTACATATCTTATCAATATAGTTACAAACACGGCCTCGTTGGTCTTCCGAGGCTGACAAAGCACTCGTACGAAGCTCTCTATTGACGCTGATTGAGCTCTAGTAAAGTGCTGAAATCAGCCACCCCGCCCGGTAGATGTTTTCTGTGCTATGGGACGCCAAGTGTGCCCTGACTGCTTCTGTTACAAAATCACCCTGCAATTTTACTTTTGTAACGAAATCAAAAGTGGGGATGGATTTTGTAACAAAATCACCAGTGGGGATTGATTTTATAACAAAATCATTGATTTTATAACAAAATCATTGATTTTATAACAAAATCATTGATTTTGTAACAAAAGCAGACAGGGTACACTTGGCGCCCCATAGTAGGGGCTTTGTAAGTTTTAATTTGTCTTTTGAGCACACCCTTTGTATGTGTTGAGATCAATGGCACCCCCTCAACCTCCGCGCTATTTCAGTGCGGTTGTATCCTTGCCGGATCCTTCACGGAGATGTATGTATTTTGTATGGAGAACGGACATTATCGCAGAGGATTTTTCATAGCGCATGTGACGTGCGCGTTACCCTGCATTGTAAGCATAGACCACTGACCTCTACCACAAACCACATCGCTCTCGGAAGAGTAACATGGCTTCAAGTGCTCGCACGCGCGGGAATGGGCGATGATCCGTCCAGGTGGTAGAGGTCAGTGGCATAGACATTGTAAGTCGTGGCAAAGAGCTTAAAAGCTAAGATAGGGCATTCCCAAAATTTTATGTAACGTAAGTGGCCTCATATGGGGAAGGCCAAGGGCGCCCTTCCCTTGGCCGTTACATCGGACCCTTTGCACAATCGGGAGAGTGTCCTATCTTTCTTTTCACGATCTTTGGTCATGGCAAGCCCATGTTTCAGCTTGCAAATCGTCGTGACGACGTTTTCAATTTCCTCTTCGAAACCATCATGCTGTATTATGTATTTTTCTGTCTTTGGATGTCACATAGGGAACCTTTGATGGAATATGCACCTATGTAAGATATCTCTTCACGGTTTTTTAGAGTGGTGGAAACATTTCCTTTCCAATTTCATTTGTGATTGTGCCTCAATTTGCGAGTTGCATTCACGGTTGATAGTCCTATTTGTTGTCGAACTTTTACTAGGTCTAGAAGACGGCATGTACCGTATACTTACCGGTAGTCTACAAAGATGTATGTGTTTGCGAGTAGTACTAGCGGCTTCGTCAGATTCTCTTCAACTAAAGTAAAACTTTTTAAATTCTTAATGACATAAAGCAAAGACATCGATAATCGTCTTCAAATAGTCAATACAATAAAAAGTTTGGCCCTTGTTTTTTCGTTGTATGATATTTGGGGAGGGGGGCAAAATTTCTTATGCTTGTGATTTTCCTCATATTTTTTTTTTTCTTCAAATGAGTTGTCAAAGTTGTCCGACGCTGCGGCCTATCGGCCGGCGAATACGGTAGTTTTGCAAAGTAAGTGTTTTTGTGTTGGGTGTTGCAGGATCATATCTCCATTTTTGAAATTATGTACTGCTCAAGTGCTGAATTCAACATGCTTTATAGGCTGCAAGTTTTTGATATTCCACTGAAGGAAATGCAGTATTTCTATTAAACAAGTACTGTTGCATTCATAATATTACCACTGATTTCAAGTCTGGACAACTTCAAGTATTGGAGAATATTTTTTCTACTTTTTTTTTGTGTGTGTGGGTGGGTGGGTGGGTTTGTGTTGGAGGGGGGCTGGAATCTAGTCGGTTTTCATTCTGACCGGGTTGTTGCATTATTTGGGCAATGGCATGCAACAGAGATGCCAACCTCTGGCCAAGCCAAGCTCACGCCAAGCTGAAAAATCGTATTTTGGTGATGAAATCCGTAATTTTTTGCAAGTCCCTAAATACCAAATTTTTAAACTGCAACTGCCACCAAAATTGTATAAGTTAGATCTAAAAATGTCCTAAAATTACTCTTTATGACACCCCAATAATTATCAATGGGAATGATATAATTATCTAGATCTAGAAACATAAAAAAACCAGCTAAAAACTCACGTTCCCTATTCATCCTTTCGATTCCACTACGGAGCAGCTCCACATACTGCCGCCTTACACCAAGCAGCAGACGTGCCGTGCCGCGCCGCCCGCGGGCTAGGCTGGCCGGCTGCCTAACGCCTCGGTGTGAAAGAGCATGCCAGATATATAGGATACACTTACTTTTCAATAACTGTCAGATTCTTGGTTTTGAAGGCCCATTCCTTGGTGAGAGCATCTGGAAGCACACCTCCAAATATCACTTTCTGATTGATTAACTGGATCATAGCAAGACGCATGATTTCACCAAGGTACATCCCTGCTATCATCTTCTCATAACTAGAAGAAAATGAAAGGATGAGAAAATTA
Organism: Heliocidaris erythrogramma; assembly: GCA_025617745.1. Taxonomy (NCBI): domain Eukaryota; kingdom Metazoa; phylum Echinodermata; class Echinoidea; order Camarodonta; family Echinometridae; genus Heliocidaris; species Heliocidaris erythrogramma. Next base: position 24,743,663 of record CM046868.1, on the reverse strand, counting down.
TAAACAAATTATTTGCAGTTTTGTCTTGCAGGATAATCAGTGAAATATCCATGGGAGCAGAGAGTCATCTCGTGCTCCATATTAAGCTCCATAAGCATTCAAGAATAATGTAAAGAGCTCAGACAAAAAGTATTGAAAAATGTAAAAGTTGCTCAAAAAAAAAATTAATGCTTAGGCCAAAAAAAAAAAAATTGTTGTATTGGCGTAACCCGCCCTACCCTAAATATATCCCTGACCCTAGGGTTTTTGGGGTGTTTTTTGCTATCAATATCGCGTACGATCGTGCTGCCTTCGCAATGGAGTTTGCTGTGCAGAAAACGCAGAATTGTTGCGGACAGAACAGCTATTTTCCTGCCGTAAAATATGTTTTTCGAGCTGTTTCTGTGAGAGTTTAATATCGATCTCTAATGGAGTTTAACCTCTTTTTTCTTTTGTGAGCACGTCCAATGCCGCTTGTTTGGGCGATATCCTCGCCCGTATTGCTGGGTATCTTGCTCGATGAAACCCATGCATAGCGCATACATGCTCTAGCTAGCTAACTGACATCTTGGTCTATTGTTTAACCTGCTGGAGACGGTGCCTGAGATATCTCAGGCTGGGGTCTATCTATGGGAAACCTGTTATAGCAAAATGAACCAATCATTATTAAAACCATCTTCAATGGGTTAATGTATGCACGCATTTGAATGTACGTTTGTATGTGCATAGGGGTGTATGTATGTATGTATATATGTATGTGTGTAAATGGTGGTATCATATATGCAGATTGGAATGGAAAAGAAAAAACAACAACAAAAAAAAGAAATCACCCTGCCTTACCTACCCTATTTCTCAGTGACCCGTTACTCCAATACAACATTTTTTTTTTGCCTTATAAGAGCTAAACAAGAAAAGAGCTTCTATAAACTTACACTGAAAATAATATACATTTGAAAATATGACATGTATGTTTACTCCTGATATACATATGAAGTAAAGCCCCTAGCAAAAAGTGATGCAGGAATCAAAATCATTGGCCCATATTCTGAACTCCAGTTTAACTTAACCATGGTCTAAATGTGTGGTTTAACTATGGGCAGCCAAATGTGACACACATCTCTAACAGTAGATATTCAATTTATCAGCATCTTTGGTACTCAAACTATTAAAAACTGTCTGGGAATGATAAGTACAATATTTTTCTTGACTGTTAAAAGCATGAGACCAGAATCCAGTAAACATAAGGAACATACAATATAAACAAAGTTTTGACATTTTTGGCTACCCATAGTTAAACCACACATTTAGACCATGGTTGAACCGGAGTTCAGAATACGGGCCATTGACTTTTAAAATATAATATCTTGTCTGGAAATCTTAAAGATAACACAAAGTCATAATACTGATACCAAAAGGAAAGATTCACAAATATTTGGCAATCTCAACTTGTAAACATTCATAACTTCATTATTGTCTGTCTTATTTAAAATATTATTGCTGATGGCTTTTGATTAATTATCATTTCACACAAATCAATTTGCTGTTAAGCTTGGGTTGTTTTCTCTTTGAATAACACTTTAAACCCTGGAATTACTCACAATTGTTTTCCTCTATTAAAAGTTCTCCTGTCGATGTCGCGATCGAAGTCAGTCCTGATATCCTCTAGGCAGCCGTTGTCACCAAACGCCCCGCACTCGCAGTCGATGATGACAAACTTATCAGGCCCTTTCACCCCTTCAAACATCTCCACTTTCTCTGTACATTCTAGGTAGGATGCATTGCAGCCAGTACCTAAGGGAGATGGTGCACATAAACTGCTTCTTAGCATGTGGTTGTTTCGTATCTATCTGATTTTTTTGTTGTTTTGTTCAAAGGAGTTTCTAATGAAACAGAAATCATGGTTTATCAAAGTTATGGTCAGCTAGGAGTGACATATAAATACCTTTGATATGGTTTTATGTTGCTTGCACAGGTCATTTAACAGGGATGATAATAGTAAGGTAGCCATTACATGTGTTTTCAAGAGAAAAGACATTTCTGATAATATCTCTGTTTAAATACTTCGAATTGAAAATAGCTTACATTACAATATTATAACACTAAAATTCAGGTACAAAACACTTAATTTTAAAAACCTTCTCAAGTGTATTTTGTTTGTTTGATGTTCCATTTGTAACAAAAAATGTATATAATTAATTGATATTGATGATTGACAGAATTATCCTATCTCTTTTAAGCCACCCAAAATCTCTTTGTCAGAGGCATACCATTTTATAAATGTTAGCTACTGTGTGCAAAATCAAACAAAAAACCGATCACATTCTTTAAACACAGGTGTGTCGGTAAACACTTGGAAGTGCTAAATCAAACTTCTGTTTGGCGCACGTAGGTGGTGTCTGACGTGGTCTGTGCATAAAGTAGCACTGGAAGTACAAGTACTAGTACACATAGAAGTAGTAGAGATAAATACAGGAAAGGATTAATTCTGCTCAGACAAGGGCATTTGAATGATAAAAGGTAGGAGCTTTATCAGTAGTTGAACGAGTATTAGAAACAGATGTACAAGCCAAAGTAAAGTACAATCAAACCTGCTTAGTATAAGGGGACAAAGAATAAGATGTAGATGTAAAAGTAGTAGAATAACATAGTATAAATACAGGCAAATGTGGAAATAATAGATGTGAAAGTAATAGTAAACTTTGAAAGTAAATAACAGTATTATTTAGTATCAGTAATGAAAATCTCTGAAGTAAAAGTATAAGTGGTAAAGGTATAAGTAGCATTAGAAGTACGGGTAGTATTAGGAGTAGAAGTTGAATTCTAATCAGAGAAAATAGCAATGGAGTAGACTTAGATTCAGATATAAAATAAGAAAACAGTGCTTTGGTCAGAGGTAGATGTAGAAACAATAGAAGTAAAAGTAGTATAAGAAGTAGAAGTAGATGTAGTAGAACAAGTAAAAGTAGCATTTAGTTAGATGTAAAAGAAGTAGAAGTAGTAGAAGTAAAAGTAACATTTAATCAGATGTGAAAGATGTAGAAGTAATAGAAGAAGTAAAAATAGCATTTAGTTAGATGTAGTAGAAGTAGAAGTAGTAGAAGTAAAAGTCACATTTAATCAGATATAAAAGATGTAGAAGTAATAGAAGTAAAAGTAGCATTTAGTTAGATGTAGAAGTAGTAGAAGTAGAAGAAGTAAAGGTAGCATTTAGTTAGATGTAGAAGATGTAGAATTAGTAGAAGTAAAAGTAGTATAAGAAGTAGAAGTAGAAGAAGTAGAAATAGCATTTAGTTAGATGTAGAAGATGTAGAAGTAGAAGAAATAAAAGTAGCATTTAGTTAAATGTAGAAGAAGTAGAAGTAGAAGAAGTAAAAGTAGCATTTAGTTAAATGCAGGAGAAGTAGAAGAAGTAAAAATAGCATTTAGTTAGATATAGAAGATGTAGAATTAGTAGAAGTAAAAGTAGTATAAGAAGTAGAAGTAGATGTAGAAGAAGTAAAACAGCATTTAGTTAAATGCAGAAGAAGCAGAAGTAGAAGAAGTAAAAGTAGCATTTAGTTAAATGTAGAAGATGTAGAAGTAGTTACAGAAGTAGGAGAAGTACAAGTCGTATAAAAGGAAAAGAGAGATGCAGAAATTGTGGAAACAAGAGATGTAGAAATTGTGGAAACAAGAGAAGCATTAGAATTGCACATAGATGAAGAAGTTGTAGAAGTACATGCAAACTGTATCATAATCAGGGGTAGATGTAGAAGTATTAGAAACCAAGTACCCTCAGAATTGAAGGTACACATAAATTTAGAAGAAGTTTTATTTTAAATGATATCAAAAGTAGATGTCAGATTAACAGAAGTGAAAACAGTATCAGGTGCAGGTAGTATAATTTACAGAGAAGGATGAAATAAGATAAAGGTAAAAAAATAATTTGTGAGCTTTCTCATTCCATTTAAATATCAGTTTAGAGAATATCATAGAAGAAATGTCCCCTGAAAAAGGACTGCTTTTCAAATGCCCTTATACTCAAAATATGACAAGAAACAACTGAAGTGTTTGTACCAAACTTTAATGAGACATTTGTTTGTAGTCCCATATACCCATTTCTGTGTGCAGTGCATTTGACTTTCTGCATGACTGAGTCAATTTCTTCTCATTTTGGTGATTCCAAAACCCCACATCATACACCCATGTACTACATAATCAACCTTTTGTTGATCGCTTCTAGACAGTTTCCTTCACAATGTAATCGCCTGACCAGGGGAGCATTTCATGAAAGGAAGTTGTCGGATATTTTATCCGACAACTGTTATAAGCTACTAAAATCCTTGCATCTGATTGGCTGAGAGCAAATTTGTCGGATAAAATATCTAACAAGTCCTTTCATGAAACGCTCCCCAGAACCCCCAACTTTGTCTTTAATGGATCACAGGATCATCAAAAGTAGAAGTAGCTACATAGAACAAGCGGGAGGCAAAGTAGTATTACATATATTAGAAACAGTGTAATTTATATGTATTAAAAGTATAGTTATAAGTTTGAAAAGAAAACACATCAATTATATTAACCCTTTCAAGACAGGATATATTTAAGGGCTAAATTGATCACATTTTGTTCTTCAAATTGGCAACAATAGTATTTCTCTTTTAGTTCTACATGGTTCTAATAAGGTGTAATGTCTTTGAAAACAATATACATGAGTAGAAAGTTTGTCGAAAAGTTGAAAAAATTGCCAATTTGGATAAAAAACAATGATTTTGAACCTCTTAATTAATGTGTTGCCAATTTTAGGATTTTAAAGCTTACTCTTGTTTTTAAAATTCCTGGCATCAAACTCAATATGGTAGTGCAACAAAAATGGACATAATGTGTGCAGAAATTTTTGCTCTTTCTACTTATACATCTGGTATATTTTGTAGAGCTCTGAATCAAAGTTATTGAGCCAAACCACAAATGTGGTCAATTGTCTAGAAAGGGTTAATGCAATTAGTATAAACTTACCAAGGATTAGACCCACAACACAATTATGATTCTTGAAGGCACCAGCCATTTGAGTCGCTACTGTATCGTTGATCACTGCTACTATGTCTACCCGTACATTCTACAGAGACAAATAAGACCAAAAAAAGAGAGAGTATCGAGTTAAAAATTTCAATAATCTTTCAAAGAAAACTATCCCCATATCATTTAAAATTCATTGATTAAACTGCCAAATATGAATTTCTACTAAACATACAATAGAATGGTGAAAGGAAGAAGACTAATGAATTTACAGAAGATCTAGCTTCTCCAGCATTATGTGAAGCAAGGTAATAGTGGAAGAAAGGTAATAGTGGAAGAAAGAAAATAGTTAAATAGTAAAAATAGAATTTAGCACAACTAGAGTCACATCTAAAAAAAAATATGTATAACAATGATACACTGTATCTTTCCTTGCATTAACATTTAAGATGTTATGATACTGTGACATTCATGTAGAACGGTCGTAACGAAATGAAAAGCTGAAAGGATATTCATCTATATATCTGTGATATTCTTCAGGACCCCTTTATCTCTTAACACATTGACTCTAAGAGGCGACAGTGTTTTAAACTCTTCATTGTAGTTCAGTACTAGGTAATGCTTGATTCAAATTTGGGGATCAATTAATATTTCTACTGTCACAAATTCCCCAAACCAAAGTCATAATCAATATAAAGTAGAAAGAAGAAATAGTAGCTCCTAAAATGTAAAAGGGGGCAGTCATAAAAGTTGCTTGGCATTTCTCCAAACATGTCTCTGGCTACAATCTTGGCATTCCTCCAACATGGGTTTACAATGTTCTTGTAGGTCAGTCAAGGACTTCTAGACCCCTGCTACACCTACATGTAAATGTACACGTAAAAGAGTGTCTGAGGCGGGCCTGACACCCTGCCCAAACAGGTGACCTGGGGAGCATTTCATCAAGTGTTTTGTCAGTGATTTTTGCAGACAACTGTTATAAGCTACTGAAATCCTTGTATCTGATTGGCTGAGAGCAAATTTGTCGGTAAAAATCACTGACAAAACACTTCATGAAACGCTCCCCTGAACACTATTGCAAAGAGCAGGACCTTAATTTCACCCCCGTTTATAACTCAATATGATAAGGTGGCCCCTAGCTGACACGATTAACTCGTAGGACCAATGTCCACAAGGAAAGACAGAAAATAGGATTTTTATCATGTTTTCCTTTCTTAAAAAATGTTATTAAGGAGCAAAAAGGCCATTTAATCATATACTTTAACATAGAGCTATTGGCCTTCTACGTGTCAACAGACAATATGGTTCATACACATATGGGGTGTTGCAAGAATGTTGCGATTGACTGCAAGTTGCAACTGATCGGTACTGACGAATCAAAATCAAGCGCATCTTCTTGAATGGGCAGACCCTGAACCATTCAGAATGGTTGTTTTAATTTGCTTTAAAATTTGCAATTGATTGCAACTTTCTTGCAACACCCCATTAGTTGCATTATTGGAATTATGCACCTTAGAATCGAATAGGCATACTGAACAAATTTGCAAATAAAGAAAATAAAGAAACAGTTTTATAAAGGTTTAATCCAAGAATTATCTCCATTCTTTTGTATTATGTACACCATAAATTAACATCTAGACTATAGACTTGGCACAAACTCATTTCGAGGACCAATAAATTCGGAATATATTTTCCCCCAATATCAAATTATTACTGCCCCATTCAAAAAAAAAAAAGAAAAGAAAAAGAGAAAAACAACATATAAAATACCTTTCATCCTAAATTACCATACTTCTTAGACTGGAAGTGAAAGGTAGTAATGTTGCTCATCTAACAATACATGTACATGTACATAATTGTATTTTAATATACCTGGGGGTTGTTTCACAAAGAGTTAAGTTGGACTTAAAGTCACACTTTAAGCTGTGTGCTGTATATTATGCATCACTGCATTGGTCAGACTCTTAGTCCAACTTAACTCTTTGTGAAACACCACCCAGGTATCATATAAAATACACAGCACGAAGGCAAGACAGATGGGTCACATTTTTACCTTTCTTTTGCAAGCAGCTTGAAGGAGGGGTACAACATCTTTTCCTTCCACACCAGCTGCATCATAACCCTTGGTCCATGTTACTAGAGTAGCTGCAAGGAACAAAAAAATAAAAACCATTGTCAGATGAGTGAGATACGGTATATATAGATATAATCAATCATTAATTACAATAATACTCCTATAAAATTTCAGCTGATGCCTCAATGAGCCCATACCTTGGGGGACAGGTCTGATGAGTGCAAAGCTGAGCCATGCTGGATTTATATTTTTTTTAAATGCTGGCAGAAAACAATGATTTTTAATAGTAATACCCTTTAGCGAAAACGTTTATACTAAAATAAATATAAGTTTTGTTAAGTTTGATGCCATATCCTTCATACAACATGACTATGTATTGCATAGCAAAATATACATTTACATTTCTATAAAACAGAAGTTGTTTTTTTCTTACGAAGAAATTGAAGAATATCTCTGTTTTCCTGAAATATGTTTGAGCTTTTGCTCTGGACTACTTTTGTCTCATCGATAGTTTAACTTTAATCAGGCCCATGTAAAATACATTACAAAAACAGACACACATAGGTTGTATATTTTTAATCTACATGTATAAAAATATTAAAAGTGGATTTAAGAATGATCTTATTCATTCCTTTTTGCATCCTGACGCAAACTTTATCATCATCATTTCATTAGAATATTAAAAAAGGTTCATGATATATCTACTTTTACGATAATTTGAATTGCTTATCAATATTCCTACCATTTTATGTTAACATTGCACTACTAGTCCTTGGAATTCTCAATGGAAATTTTATAGTAATACCGGTAAACCAAAATTGAATTGAATTGAATTGATTTAGGTGTTTGTATGGTTATATCGACTTGCAACGAAGCATTTTATTTTTTGGAGGGTACTTCCTAAACCTAACCATGCATCCTATTCCTTTTCGTCAATAATGAAATACTAGTATCGGTGGTTAAATAATGTAGGCTATAGCCACACATACTTCAAACAAAACACAAAATTCTTGCATCATTCTTTTTCCCTGCCTCATGACCCTTGTACTACCTTATCATTGACTTATCATTCACATATTTCTGCTCTCAAACTTGCCCTATAATCAGGTAATCATTAACCCGATATGCCAACGTGTCTACGCCAATATCGTAATAGTTAGAGTCCCAGCCTCTGCCAATCCCCCAAAACAAATAGCACGTGAACGGCGAATAAACATCCAATGTTGTCCTACTCAGTGATATAAGCAACTTCTCTTCCCTGTTTAATCATCACTTTTGGCTTCTTGCCAATTAGCGCACGCACATCAATATTTCGTAACTTTTGTATTGTCTAAGAGAAATTTTCCATCTCAAAATATGGCGTAATGTTATTGATTCACGCCTTATCTTGCCTATTGATTTCAATACCGGCAAACATTGTTGTATCCAATAAGCAACCAAAGCCACTGTACACTCCCACTTTTGGAAGTGACCGGTATGTGATATTGTGAGATTCTTAGTGAATTGAACCCAAAGTCTAACAGTGTCATTGCCACATATTAAACTTGCCCTCGAGACAACATACCGATGTTTAGTCTAGAGGATTTTGTGAATCATGGGAACTGTACAATCTCCCAAAAGGAGGTATATAATATTTGTCAGTAATATTCTTTATTGGCTGGGTATCAAGCATCACCAGGCTGATAGTAGGTTTATGTAGCAGATCTGAAAGAACATAGAAATGGGTATATGGGACTGCACACACATGTGGCATGAATGTTTGGTCAGAACACTTTAGCTATTTCTCATCATATTTTGAATATGAGGGCATTTGAAGAGCAATCCTTTTCAGGGGGCATTTCTCCTTTATGATGTTCTTCCAAACTGACATAAAAGGAATGAGAAAGCTCACAAATTATTTTTTACCTTTCACAGAACTCAACGTTCTCTTTAAGGTCCACTACTTATGAATTCATGCAAAACTTTAATACACAGGGTTATAAAAAAACAACAAAATCCTTACGTTAAAGACAACCACTCATAATGATAACATCGTAACACAGTATTAGTCAGCAATACTATTATCATGAATCGGTCCATATTGTTATCAAACAAAGAGAACTGCAAGATAAAATCAATAGACAAAAAATGCTTTCTCATTATCACTTTACATTAATACTCTTTCCGATATTAGTAAAGAACATGTACACGCCATAAATATTAGGCTTATCAAAACTTCGAAAAGCTGTAAGCATGTTGGTTTCTTTATACGACCGCAGAACTAGTCTCCTCAATGATCAAAAGAGGGCAGCATTTCATTTCCAACGATAGGGAACTTGGCATTGATGTTTACAAATATTGACATGTATATCAATAGTGATGACGTACGCAACCATGCTTCTAATAATTCAATATCAGATGTCTGGTGTGAGATTTGTAAAGATCTTATTCCAAATGTCATGTGTGAGGCAAGGTGAGGGAGAGGTGAATGAATTCCAGGAGCACATGCATGTACATGTACTATATAGGTTATGAGAAAAGGCTTTATGAACTCTTTAGGTTTGGTATAAATTAATCTTATATTTTCTCTTCACAGTCAAAACAATGTGTGAGAGGGAGAGTGAGAGAAATAGAGAATTGAAGGAGAACAGAGATAAGAGATAAGAGAAAGAGAAAGAGAAAGAGTGAAAGTGAGAGAGAGAGAGAGAGATGAAAAATGGATAGAGAGAGAGCGAGAGAGAAGAGGGGAGAAAAAAGAGGCATGGGTAGAAAAGAAAAGAAAAAGGAGAGAATGAGAGAAAGAAGAAGAAATTAATATACATAGAGAGGGAAATAAAGATAACAAGAAAGGAGGACAGAGAAAGAGAAAGGGAGAGGGGAGAAGGGAAGGGAGAGGGGAGAAGGGAAGGGAGAGGAGTGAAAGAAAGGGGAGAAAGGGGGAGAGAGGGGGAGAGAGAGGGATAGAGAGGGGAGAGAGGGGGAGAGAGGGGGAGAGAGGGGGAGAGAGGGGGAGAGAGGGGAGAGAGGGGAGAGAGGGGAGAGAGGGGAGAGAGGGGAGAGAGGGAGGTGGGAGGAGGGGAGGAGAGGGGGAGGGAGTGGGAAGACGCATGGAAGACGATAAGTAAGAAAACACCTTACTCCCACATCAAATAGACTGTGTAAACATTATCCATCAACTGTTACAATAAATATAATTTAACAACAAAGTACTAGTCAATGGACTTATCTTATGATATGTTGTATTATTCAATTCTTTAAAGGGGAATGAAAGGTAACAAACATTAACCTACAATCATGTAGATAATTGTCAGCCTTTTACAAATATCTTGAAATTACTCATGTTTGATTATTGAAGAAAGATAACAGTGTCTCAAAAAGTTGCAGTTTCCTTGTTAGACATTATCCCATGGGGGCTGCCATTTTCTTTACAAAGTAATGTCAGAGCAGTTATATTTATGAGATACCCACTGACCTATACACTAGCTATAATAACACTCATGATCACCTGTGGAATGCATGACACTGGATTTTCCCATAATACATGTAAAGCATTTTTGTAGTCATGTACATTCAAATGAAGATACTATTTGTATCAAGATATTTGGTTCAGCTGTTTCTTTTGTTAAGCAGGATTTAACATGCACAAGTTGTTTGGTCAGACAAAGGTTTGTCAATTCTACAAAAAAGTGACAAAGACCTACAACTGCTCTTAGATATCACCTGTGCGAGACAATGGGGGTACCAAGATGGCTGCCATTTTGCATTGTGGCTTTAGTTGTACAATAGCTATTCAATATGCAACATCATATCCATTATATACAGGTAAATGGACATGTACTCATATGACATCACAGTTTTTCAAAATGGCAGCCCCCATGGGATAATATCTGGCAAGGAATCTGCAAAATTTAGAGAGATTGTTCTCCTTATTAAGTAATCAAATAGGAGTATTTTCAAGATATTTCGAATAGGCTACCAATTTTCCACTTGATTATCAGCTAATGTTCGTTGAGTTTCATTCTCCTTTAAATAGAATTTACATTAATTTGAATACATATTCAACACTTTAGATTCTAAATGTGACAGATTCAATATCCTGATCAGTGAATTTCTACTGTCTTATTAAATCGCTCTGTAAATCAATGAGTATCCTCTTCAGTTGTGTAATTCAGCACAAGAGCACCCCCCCCCCCAAACGTTTATTTCAAACTGCAAACAGAGTACCCTTGTAATGGTAATGGAAACTAAATCCAATTGTAATTCACTCCCTGGACAGAGTCAGACACACGTCAGGTTTCAGTATCATCCCAGCATGCAAAATGGAAAGGTGCTGTGAAATCCAGAAAAAAAAAAGAATGAGGTATACAATTTTGTTCTTCTTTGTCCCTTTCCATGGTATTTTTTTGCTAAGAATTATGAGAGCCAAGACTGTTCAAGGAATTTCACTGATTTCATTTAGACTACCATGCAGTGTAAATCACACTTTTTGCACAGGAGATCTTTCGGGCTCTTGGATTGTTACAGTACAATTTTCCCGCAGTGATTGTTACATATTTTTATTGTATTTTCGTTAGTTTTCCAGAGCACTTTTGAACTTTTCCTGAGTTAAATTACATTTATACTTGTTACTCTTGTGTATTTCCCCCGTTTCAAGGAGGGAGCGGGGAGATTACGATGTTCTGATTTTCTACAGGGTGATGGAATGGGAAAATAGACATTTTCACTACATTTCCCCAATTTAAAAACAATATAAAATTAGCTCACTTTGCGAGTTTTTAAGGCATTTTTTTATTTATCATTTTTTTTTTTGACACCATAAATGCATCACACGCTTCAAACTACTTCAACAGCAAACACTACCCTTTTAACATGTTTTTTTTGTCGCACATGTGTATAGCAATATATTTCACTGCCCCTTCCCCCAAGTGAGATATGCTTCTCAGTAACGGCATGAAGACAAAACATTCTTACCTGAAGCCAGTCCTTTGTGAAAACATGGGAAGGAGAATGTGAAACCAAGTGGAATCCTCATATCGCACAAGTTATGGTACCTGGTGAACTTGGCAAGGTGTTCAGCAATGTAATCAAAGAGCTGTCAAGTAAAGCAGAGAGTGGAAAATCAGGATTACAATTGAATATCACAAACTGAATTTATTAAAATATGAGAGGGGTTACATGTACTTACATGTACCACTGGACCACAGTAAGAGTATAAAATTAAAGCATTTGACAAAACTTGAAGGGGAGGGGGGGGGGGGGGGGGAGAGAAAGGAAATTCACAATTTATGTACATGATACATGTACATGTGATAAATTAAGTTAACCTCCAAAACAACAACACAAGAACAAAGGGGAGGGAGAGGGGTAGGGAGAGGGGTAGGGAGGGGGCTAGGGAGGAGGGACGAGGAAGTAAGAAAATACATGTACTTATGTGGCAGAGAGAAAGAAAGAGGACGGGGTGGGGGGGGGGGGGTGAGAGTATAAATCGTTACCTGATCAATAAAGGATACAAAGAAACCTAACCAATTGTTACCTTTAAAGGAGAATTAACCCCCGAGTACAAATTTACTTATATTGGAAGGTGTAATATATTCCTACTTATTGGCCTAAATCATTTTCTAATAAGATATCAGAAAAGGGTATAAATAAAGATATTCCAACACCAGGTATCGTCTCCTACTCATTTACATGGGGGCTGCCATTTTCTTGCTGATTTGGAGTTGTACATGAACCATTGAGAAATATTCCAGTCAGGAAGATAATTTGAATCCAAGACCTAAATTGATTTTCTTCATTACCTAAAATCCCATATGTGACGAAAAATATAAAGTGGGTGTTTACATATATTATACAAATTAAATCTTTATAATGATACTTTTAAATTGTCTGGTTTTGCTTAACAAAAATCTATTTTCTTGGGTTTGCCAAACAGAGCAGAACATAATATATGCAGCATGCATTCTGACTTTTCAAGTTCCATTATCCGAAAGCAGGTGAATGCATAGTTTGCCGCTATAGATGCTCAGGGAAGAAGCATCCATAAAATTTGAATTAATTTGCTCCGTCCCATACGTCCAGTATCGAGAAAATAGATTTCTATTAAGCGAATATCGATATATAAGGAAATCTTCAGTTTAAAAATAAATTGACATATCTATTCTATATTTTTAATCTCAAATGGGTTTTTAATTTTGAAAAAGGCAATTGGGCATCTGGATTAAGAAAATCTTCTTGTACACATAAAAAAATGGCAGCCCCCATGTATTGCTAACAGACGATACATATTGCTAGCAGATGATAAATTTTGCTCAGAAAATCTTGATTCGTATCGATCTCGTATATTTTGACGCAAAGCCATATAGTCTAACAAGTAGGAATAAATAACACCTTTGAACACCATCGTCTTTATTGTTTGAGGTTAATTCTCCTTTAAAGATAATCTCTTTAAATCTTTGGAAAAAAAATGCACATAATATCTTCTGAAGATAGGAACTTAGCAATAAGCATCAAATAAGACTTTATACATTATGACTGTTGATAAATAATTCAACATTTCTCATAAATTATACCTACATGTATAAACATGATTTACCCTACTGATGGATGAAATCCTAATAGCACACATGAATTTGAACCAATGCAAGCAGAAATTACGACCAAATTTTTTCAGTAATCATGCTTTATTCAACTACATGTATTATGGAAAGTTCAGATTGTTTAGAAAATGAATCCAACCAAACATATATCATATTTTTCATATGAGTAGTTCTTTTGTGTGAAATGACCATTTAAAAGAAAGCCCATGATCAGAATTTACCCTATATTGGTGTGAAACCTTTTCTTGCAAACAGAGTTAAATGACCTATCAGCTTTCATTAGATGATATGACCCAATTTTGAAGTGATAGCTACATATAAAACTTTATGGCTCTATATATACTTATTTGCTCGTGGAAAACAAAGATCTCTACAGAATGAAAACACCTGTTATAACCCTTCAGTGACCTCATGTACACCCAAATCTAGTAGAATATTACACCCAAACTAAAGTTAATGCAGGTATAACGACATATTCTTCAATATAATCAATAAAAGCCAACCGGCAATAGCAGGCATAAAGAATAAAGAACATTACATGAATGGACTTAATTGAAACGGCAACTTTTAAGAGGCTCATTTCAAACCTTATGTGCGGCAAAACCTGCCAGAGAATTTGAGAGCTGAACAATGTGTTTGGAATAATAATGGTTAGTAATGGTTATTAACAAGGAATATTTGTCATGGAAACAAAAACAGGTGGCTTTATTATCCAGTTTGTTCCCATGAAATATTATTTATGCCCAATTTAAAACAGACAATATAAGTCAGAATCAAACATCTGGAAGTTCATTTGAGATATTTTTCAAATCCTTAATGGCACAGAAAAGGTTAAGGATCAAAAATGAATAATTGTAAATTTACTTTTTGGTAGCTACGTGGACTGTACTTCAAGTACAGACCACCTTCTGTTTTTGAACGAATATTTCTTTCTTTCTTTCTTTATTCGTTATTATTATTTATTTTTATTTCTACCCACTATTTTGTACGCACAATAACTCCAAAACGGCTTATTCAAATGTAATCAAATTTTGGACAATGGCAGATATGCTTATTGTCTCAGTACAGAATTTTTTTTGGACATAGTCAATGCATTGTGACGTCATCTAGGCGCCATTTTGTAAAATTCTGGCATATGCTATATCTCTGCATGATGCATACACGCGTGTCGGTGAAGTTGCGTGCGCGCAAAATCTGAAAATGCTCAAAATGGTCTATAATCAATTTTGGGCATGTTTCAGGTCATTTTAAACATTTCAAAATTTTCTGCGCTTGCGCGTCAATGGCCGTAAGTTCCGTATACAGCATGAAAATGACGTATCTTGGACTGTTTAAGCTTTTTCTTTTTCTTAAACGCGCACATACGCGCATGAGCGCACACGCTAAAAAATGCCTTAGATTGACTATAATAGACTGTGCATGTGTTATAGGGCATTCTTGATCATTTGTAATTGATGCGTGCATTATTACCCTCTAGTACACGCACGCGCAACAATATACGCGCATGCGCGCAAACATGTTAAAAAAAAATCCTTTTATTGGTCATAATTGATTCTAAAATTGATTTCACATCATTTTGACATTTTAAGACACTGCACGGTACACGTGTCAAAGCATTTATGTACATGTACATGTAGGAGCATGCCTACTTCATACCTCGATATTATTACTCTATCGCATTTCAAGACTGTTCCATAGCCAACCTGTATACTGTAGTTGTACTTGTTCGACTCTAGTTCTAGTTTATTTTGTGGAGTGAGGTGTCTAACCCCCAAAACGTGCAAGTGTTTGCGTGCATGCGTGGGTGTTTGTGGGTGTGTGGTGTGTGGGGGTGTGTCCGCAATTGGGTATATAAAGACACGTACGTATGTATCAGATGTGATTGTTTACAGGGCCTGTCATTAACCTAACCATTTGATTGGTGTGTACCAAGATCGAACAGGAACAGTCAAATACATGTAGGTAGACCATAAATGATTATCATCCAAGGAATAGGACAATGTCATCCCAAATAATCACATCAAAGGGTATTTCTAATAATTGGCTTTTATCTGAATCAATCAAATATATATGTATAAGATTACATTCACAGAACACGTGTATTCCTTTCATGTTCTTAACTACTACTAGTTCTGAGTTCACTCTACTTCAATTATTCTTTCACATGCGGCAAGGGAAGTTATTCTTTAAATACACCAGATAACATGTGTATCTATGCAGTTTTGTCTGGATCACACACTAATAGTTTTGTAAATATTTAATGTTTTAGCATACCATACATTCTCTATGTGGATGTTATATTGATCCAATATCGACCCTACATGTACACTTACATTCTACAATCTCTCTTTTCAATAAACACCTTCATATTCTAGTACATGTATGTGCAAGCTAAACTGCATTGAACTACTTGTGTAACATATTATTTGAGGTTTGACCTAGATGTGTCCACGTGGAAGAATAGGCAATGCAAATACCTGCCCCATTCTGATCGACCTTTGGCTGGTAGCATGACCATATAGATGTACAATGTAATAGCTGCAGGATCCCAGGACGTATTTCTACTAAACACAGTTTTGTACTGTTTGAAAAGGTCTGATTGTTTATTTTAGCTGACTGCTAAGAAAAGCATGTGAATGCTTGTAAGTATGCAGCCAGGGGACCAATGGCTTTAAGTCCTCTCCGAGGGACTTGGTAAGGAGGATTAATGCCTTATTAAAGGGCACTAGTGCATCCGCTTCGTTTCGAACCAGAGTCTTCCCATTTACGAGACCACTGCTCTACCACTGAGCCATTGCAATGGCGCCCGGGGCAAACAATGAAGTTGCCTACCCCCCACCCCCCCCCCCCCCCCCCCCCGATTCCCCAAATTTATTTAAGTTATTGTACAAGTGAGGGAGCAATGTTTAACCCTAAAAACGTAATTCCCTGTGCATTTTATCCAGGAAATTTTGCAATTGACTACTGCTATTGAGCGATCGAAAAGTACGAATTTTGTACATTGATAAATGGTTTTCTATTTCCTGAAAAGCCCAACAAAGTTGGCATTCTAAACCAACTGGATTTTACCTCCATGATTCTTAACTGGTAAATAATCGCCTTGAATTCAAGCAAATTTTGTACTTTGCTCTTTAAACCATTCCTTTGATCATTGACCCTGCAACAGGGGGATGTTTCATCAAGCGTCTTGTCAGTGCTCTTTACTGACAAATTTGCTCTCCGCCAATCAGATGCAAGGATTTCAGTAGCTTATAACAGTTGTCGGTGAAATTCACTGACAAAACGCTTGACGAAACGCTCCCCTGATCTTGATCGTGATTGTACCTAACAAGTTTCCTTTAATAATATGCAGTCTATGTCACTGAGGATTGTGGACGTTGGCAGCAACATTTGGAAGATAAGATAACTGTGAGCACACACATGCATGGATCTGAATCATCTTCAAAATAATCTATTGAATATGTAGAATAATATTCAACTACAAATCAATTTATCAATAATTTTAGTCTTGATTTCAATACTTTGCTGAATGCTCGGATGACTTCACAGTCAGTTGCCATAAATTATATTTTTTTAAAACATTCAACAACTAGATGAATCTTTGAGAGCGCTCGGTCAGCATTTATGCCTCCGCCATCACCAGATTGGAAATGTATATGCATGTACACTCTAAAAAGTATTGGTCCAACAAAATTACAAATCTTTTCACTTAAAAAGCACAGGAGACAGAAAATTTATTTCATTTCATTTTCAAATAAAAAAACTTACCATTGATGACTTACAATCATCAAATACACGAAGGAAATAGATATTTTTTATAGTAAATAGGTATTCCTAGACTCCATACATCACAAACAATTTTTATGTATATAATGACCTCTATGACCTTTGAACTTTGACCTTGAGACCCTAAAATATAATCAGTTCATCGTCCCTCGCATATGCATACATGGGCCAATAGAGGTTGATCTGTCAAACAGTTCTGAAGTTATTGCGAGAAGGAACCATTTTTATGTACATAATGACGCCTCTGACCTTTGACCTTTGACTTTGAGACCCTAAAATCTAATCAGTTCATCGTCCCTCCCATATGCAAACATGGGCCAGGTTAGAAGCTGATCTGTCAAACAGTTCTTCAGTTAAATATTGCGAGAACTAACCATTTTTATGTACATAATTACCTCTGTGACCTTTGACCTTTGACCTTGAGACCCCAAAATCTAATCAGTTCATCGTCCCTCCCATATGAATACATGGGCCAAGTTAGAAGCTGATCCGCCAAACGGTTCTGAAGTTATTGCGAGAACGAACCATTTTTATCTACATAATTACCTCTTTGACCTTTGACCTTTCACCTTGAGACCCCAAAATCTAATCAGTTCATCGTCCCTCTCATATGAATACATGGGCCAAGTTAGAAGCTGATCCGCCAAACGGTTCCTAAGTTATCACAAGAACGAACCATTTTTATGTATACCGGTATAATGACCTCTATGACCTTTGACCTTTGACCTTGTGACCCCAAAATCTAATCAGTTCATCGTCCCTTCCATATGCATACATGGGCCAAGTTACAAACTGATCCGAAAAAAAACGGTTTTAAAGTTATCGCGAGAACGAAAAGGGGACGGACGGACGGACCCGAAAACATAATGCCTCCGGCACCACCTATGGTGGGCAGAGGCATAAAAATATCGGCAGGTTTTTATCAAATGTGCCTAAAAAGTGCCCCAGATATGTTGAAGTCCCATATGTTTTTTACAACGTGAAGCCTGAAAAGGCATGAAATGGTGAGGTGTCAGTACCTCAAATCTGGCATACCTGATTACAGGTAACCTTGAAAATATTACGAACAGGACATTGAATGAATTTGGGACTTTTCTCTTTTATTTTTCTCTCTCTTTTTAATGATACCATGACTTATCTACATTTCTATTCCTGAACCAAATTCAGCCGAGAAGTCTCACTTCTGAAATCAATCTCATGATCACAGTGAAATAACAACTCTCCCACGAACCATACATACTGACTTCAAATTCATTCTGACCTGTAGAGTTCAAAAGCATGTGTCGTAAGGTTTAAAGGTTAACACGATTACAATCTGCTGGTTGTATGTTGCCATGGAAATTGACATATAATACATGTTTCCAATTATGTATGCTGTGCGGATAACTCTCTTGCAATTGAATAGGTACAACGCCTACCTCCACACCTCCATTCTGCCCAAAAAATATTTTTGACCTACTCGCTCACAATATATATGTACATGCACAGAAACATGGGTTGAAGGTGTACATAGAATTGCCCGTTTCAAAGGAATGTTATATTTATTGAAATGTGTAATAGATAAAAGAGCATCTGCACAAACAATTTGGAAGTACCATCTTTTAAATGCCCATTTTATGTTTCCCTTGGCAAGTCTCTCTGCAGGAGCAGTTAAAGGAATCATTTTCAATATTCTTCATGATTTATTATCAAACATGTTATCCAGTGCAAGCTGGATAATAGTCCATTTGACACTCCTATACAGCCAACAGTGAACCTAGAAAAGTTATGTCTGTTGAAACTTTTTGGGGGATTTGTAATTGTAAGTAGTCAAAGAACATTTCAGCTTTGTTGCGCCTTGGGCAACCTTGAGCAATTTGCATAATTTGCATATAAAAATACAGTGTGTTATTCATCTTATGCAGCATAACCTGTGGCGCAGTGAACAGAGAATATACTGGTCAGGGAATTGTTTTGTATCGCAGGTTTCATTGAACAAGATTAACACACTGTCAGCGTTAGGTGCAGCGCACACACAGTACGTGAGTTGTCTTGGGTGGTTTAACAATGCCTGTCTATGTGATGTTTTTGATTTAGGTATGCAAATCATGCAAACTGCTCAAAGTTGCTTTGGGGGCGACAAAGCTGAAATTGTTCATAGACAACAGAGGATCACAAATCAAAAATCAAAATACTTCAACGGACAGAACTTTTCCAGGTTCATAAAATGTCAAGTCGGCTATATAGAGGTTAATTATGATAGTCAAGGTGTCAATATATCGTAGTCTGCCAAAAGACACTTGAAAGGGGCAAAGTTCTACTTGAGATACCTATCTCCCTAGGAGTGTCTGGTTCCAGTCAACAGGTTAATGTCCTGAAGATGTTCTAAACAGCCAGATACATGTATGTCTGGTGTAGGAGTGGACTATGGCCACTTGCAAAAGGGCAACGTCTCCTTCCGCCATCGCTAGATGTCTTTAACCTAATTGCTGAATGATTTTGACAACTTGCATGCAGCTGGGGAGGTAGATGTACAGTAGTTTCACGCACAAGGCACATGTACACATGTAATTTGACCCATGAGCTGAAACAGAGTTTAAATCAATGTAATTTATATTTTGGATAATTTGCAGTAGTATGTACATGTAATGCCAGGAGCTGGTACAGTTTTAATACTCTGACCATTACAATTTTTCCAAAATAATATATGATTTGCTTTTATTCAAGTTCAAAAACCTATTTTCTACTTTACATACATGTGATGTGAGAATCTCAGAAGAGATTTAAGTGAAAGCATTGTAAAAGTGCCCAAGCTCACATTTCCTTTTTGAACATTCATGCCTATATCCCATTTGAGTCGACAACACTCTAAAATGATCCAAAATACCTGTGTTTTGCTATACATTTTATTTGAACTTAATACGAGACAAAAATGATTGCTAAAGAGTTAATCTCACAACACATATTGTTTTCCAAGTCTGAACAGGAGGAAAGGATAGCTATAGACTGCCCTGGATTATACATCTTGCAATGTCAGCAAGTGATATATTTATTACATGATACTCTACCCAACCCTAAAAAGGATCGTACCTTTCAGATGTCATATAATAGCAGGGAAGTCGATGAAAAAAAAAACTATGTGTGTTCCACTTTCATGCAATGCTTTTTCCTAAATCCTTATAGTTTCGGAATAAAAATGCTCTCTGCTCCAATGCATTTTTTTGCCAGCTGGCATAGTTACCAGGATAGGGAGGCTTACTCCCTTTCGTGAAAATAACATTGACATTACCTTGGAATTAGACAAATCTCTGACTGAAGAATGAGTCTGAGGGTGTGTATGTGGGTGTGGGTTTGGGTGTGGGTGTGTGAAACTGGATTAATATCATTTACGTCTGGGGAGCAATCTCTAAGATCACCATCTAATAGGCACGCATCAGTTTCAAGCCAGGGTCTATACCAGTTATTATGTTATCAAAGACAGAGAGATAAACACAAGACCAACTCACATCTACCCTGACAGGATATGGCAGCTATAGCAGGTCTCCCTCCAGGATCAACAAAACATATCGTCATCTGGCTGGTAGAAGGACGTTAGCATGCCACAAAGCAAATTTCTGGTAATTAAGCGCTTCAGTGGTTTTGATTGCTCTATACATGTTATACCATCTTTTAAACATTGACAGGGATTTCTCTCTTTATCAACTAATAAAATATTGAAAATGGATGGTAACTACCTAATTTTATTAGACTGGTATCAAACAAGCACATATTTTGGAAGTTACAGGTATTTTAATGCTAATAACTTTCTGCTTTTCCGCAAAAGTGTGCATCCGCATTTAGCCGAATGACGCAACATGCTCACGCCCTCCTGCCAACAGCACAACAATATGGGTCTGTTCACAAAGTTGGGGCACCAAAACGTGACATTTTATCGTATGACTTACACCATTAATTTGTTTTATATGAATGTACTTGGTGCCTCCAGGAAGCTTTTGAAGAACACAAGACAAATTGTTTTGAGAGGCATTTTCAAAATATTGACAAAAACATACTGGTGTCCCATTTTACATCCACAACCACCTTTTTTTTAGATAACCAGCATATCTACATGCATGATACTTTACATAGCTAAATCCTAATGGGTACAATGTGTTATGGTGCTGACGTAATGAAGCAAAAGTTTTAACAAAAGAATAACTATCTTCCCTGAGTTATCATGAATGTTGTGGGTGTAACGGTTTCCTATCAAATGTCACAAATTGTGGATGAACGGGACACTAAAGAATATCTGCAACTTTCATCAATAACTCTTGAAGTCAGTATACTCTCATTGCAGTTGTTGTTGCATTGAATTAAATAGAGAGCCTAAAGTAACCAGGCAAATACTTATCATCAAGAGCATTATGGATGTGCCGTTATGTCTCAAAATGAGACTTTGCGGATGTAACACGGACACAATATCCGGTTTCATAATTATTTCCAAAATACATTGTGGAACAACATGTTTATGATTCTCAGATGCTTTTTATTTTCACCAGAGATAGAATGGCCAAGTAAGAAAATTCTAACTACATGTAGACTTTTTCATCGAATTACAGGGGATTAAAGAAAAAATGCCTCAAAAGGTGCCCAACTTTGTGAACAGACCCATATACTTGTAATGAGAGGTAGAACAAGTCCCTTAAGCCTCATTCAGACATGAGGCAGAAAACTGCGTTAAAAAAATCTGCAGCAGAATAAACTAAGACACGGGCAGTGCATTTCACACTTCTGCATCTTAGAACACACAAAATACTGGCTCTTGCCATTCATTACGTTAGCATTTTTGGGAGGAAATTTACGGCATTATGTCAGAACAGGGCTTTAGCCTATGAACCAGGCTATGCCTGGGACATAAAAACATTCATGACTACCCTAGATGATGATATGTCAGCAAGTGATCATATATTACCTGATCGCCTGGCCCCCTCATCACCTCCGTGGGGATGGTATAAACATCCATGCGGGCTTTGCTCTTCCCATTCTTTATCTTCACCCACAACACTCGGAAGTTGGAGCCTCCAAGATCCAGTGCCAAGAAGTCACCATTTTCTGCAATGAGAATTAGATTATGAAGAAACAAAAAGAAAGGGGGTGGGATTATTATATAAAGAGACAAATTAGGATGAATGGTAAAGCTATATATTAAATCAGTAGGAAGTTAAATGGTATTGGGAAGTCCTAGTTGGAGTTGCTATATACATGTAGTTTCCATTAAAAACTATAATATCACTGAAGGTGATTAATACCCCCGCCCCAATGTGTGTGCCGAATCTCCTGAGCATTGCTCCAAATATGAGAAAGTGGTTTGATCTGCAACATTTTCCTGTTTTATTGCCATATATCATTACCATGGCAATACAGTTTGCCACATATTGAAACATGTCTTGGACATCATTTACCACTAGAACAATGTGTGTGCCTAATTTCATGAGCATTGCTTGAAAAAATGAGGTAGTTGTTTGATCCGCAATATTTTCACGATTAACTGCCATAATATGTCTTTACCATGGCAACGCAGTTTCCGACACATTCCCGAAATATGTCTTGCACATCTTCATCCCAAGACAAATGTGTGTGCCAAATTTCATGAGCATTGTTTGAAAAATGAGGAAGTAGTTCAATCCGCAAGATTTTCCACTGATTTATTGCCATAATATGCTGTTACCATGGCAACGTATTTCCGACACATTAAAAAAATGTCTTGCACATCTTCACCACAAGACCAATGTGTATGCTGAATTTTATACGCATTGCTCAAAAAATGAGGAAGCAGTTCGATTTGCAAGTTCTTTCACTGATTTATTGCCATAATATGCAGTTGCCATGCCGTTACCATGGCAATGCAGTTTCTGACACATTCAAAAATATGTCTTGCACATCTCCATCCCAAGACAAACGTGCGTCCCAAATTTCATGAGCATTGCTCGAAAAATAAGAAGTAGTTCGATGCACAAGATTGCAACGGACGGACGGACGGATGGACAGACGGACGGATGGACGGACAAACCGACCGTACGCTGATTCCTATATATTACCCCCTTCAAACTTCTTTTGGTGGGGGTATAAAAAACTATATATCTTATATGAATGTAGCTGTTACAAAGTACAAGCTATATGTTTTTATAAAGATTATCCAAATACGGACACCATCACTAACAAGTCATTAGCAACTTGATAATAAGTAGTTCTTACCTCAACTATGTCATGTCCATGCAAATCTATCAAGAAAATACTTAATGTACATATTTTGTGCAGTATTGACAGAACTCCCCCTCACTGGAAAAAAAAAAAAACTTTCTGGATTTCAATGGTTATATTTACGCACACACTTTTTCCACCAGTTTTTTTTTTGGTTGTTCCCTCTTGAGAATTTGCTAGATTATCTTTTTAGGCCTTCCATATTAAATCTGGAAACCTTTGAGCGTTGCGTGAAATTTCAATGTACTTTCCCTCACAATTTAGGGGCAAACTTGAGAATTAAACTTAACAATTAAATCATGACTCATACTCTTATTTCATAAAGGGGAAATACTCCCTGGACTAATATACGTTAGCAACTACTGGATATCCATATACAGCTCCGAGTGTCAATAAAAAGTAAGTACTACTCATCATTCATCCAGGAAGAGCTGATATTAAGAGCATGTGTTTGCTATGATTTCCTTTGATTCCCATGACAACTCTGCCTCTCTTACTGTCCATTGAGAGCAAGGCCCAAGATATTTTCAGGCTTGCATCAGATTGCATCAGATTGCATCAGACACCATCTTAAAATACAGGCGGAGAGAGTCTGATCACGTGTCCAACGTGTGATCAGCCAAGAATTGAGCATCTCGTTTTTATTGCAAAAGCATGGTAGTAAAATTTCTATCGCAAATAATCATCAATGGACATTTCGGAATGAAAAATTCTCAGTTTACCTCCTTTCACTATTTAATATGAATATCAAATTACAAGTGAGAATTGAATAATTTTCTTTTACCTCATTTTTTATACAAATAAAATTATAACAACCCATGTAATGCGAGAGATACAGCCCTGGAAAAAAATATTAGACCAGCTCATTTTAAAGGCTTATGTGGGAAGTGTTGGCTATATCAGTAATTGAACTTTCAAACTGATTTCTACTAGCTATTACTGGATGACTACTCCCTAAAACACTTACCCTCTACAATAACTAACCCCTGGGACAATTGCCCCCAGGGTAATTACCCCTGGGACAATTACCCCCCCCCCCCCCCCCCGACAGTTATCCCCAAAGGACAAGTAGATCTAAAGACATAAAGGCATGCACTCCCAAATGGATAGATACTTCAGATTAACTAACAGAATTAAAATATCATAGAGGATAATTGTCCTGGGAATATTCTCCAGGGGTAGGAAGGTTTTGAAAATAATGTTCTGACAGTAATGGTCTCTGGGAAAATCATCCAGGGGGTATGCCAGATTGTCATGTTAAGCCATGTTCACTTCTCTAGAGGCAGTTTGTCCAGTTCTAGGTGGAATAGTGCAAATGTACATTTGAAGATAGCAGCCATGCCTTGTAGCATGCTGTCCATATTAATTAAAGGGGTTGCATTTTTTCTCTTCACAGCAGCTCATTTATGTAGCTAGAATCTTTTCTTTTTTGATAACTTCAATTTTCTATTGTCTTTAATTTTTATGGCACTTGAAATGTTCTCAGTAGAATCATGAGCAGGCCATAGTGCTCAAACCAAGACCAGTAACACTTGAAATTCATCCGCTCAGACATTTATTGTGTATTATGGGGTAAAAATGGAAAATGGGGGGAGGGGGTAATTTCTGGGGAAATTTGTCCGGGGTAGTTTGTCCTTGTCGTAGTCGTCCTAGGGGTGATTGTCCTGGGGTAATTGTCACAAAGCCAATTATACTGGGGAGTAGTAGTCCATTAATAATGAATTAGCTGTTAATAATCACTTTCCTAGTCCCATAGACAATGGACTTAATAAACTACCTCTATGCTTCCAAATGCAGCTGGTCTAACATTTTTTTCTCTAGAGCTGTATATCAGTCAAACTCAAACTCAAATGTGGACAGCAATCAGACAATCTCATCCTCATCATCATAATTTCATCTGTGCAACCATTCCTAAATGGACATTATGGGATGAAATTTCCCAATCTCATATACCTTCTTTCACTTTTTAATCAAAATATCAGGTTGCGGCAACTGAAGATTTAATAATTTTCTTTGCCTTATCTAGACCTTTAAAAAAATCTTTTTTGACTTGAAAACTGTTCAAAGCTTTAAAAACAAAATCAAAGGCAGAATTTTTTTTTCAAGAATTTGCAAATCGTGAGTCAAATTACACCGAACTGAAGCCTCTTTAGTATTACACAGAGAGCCTACACCAGACCTGCCAACCCTGAAACCCAAGAAATAGGGACAAATGACAAGGCAGAGGCTGAAAATAGGGACATTTCTGAGTTTCCTATACATTAAAATAGGGACACAGTGATAGAAGTGGCTCTTTCTTTTACCAAAAATCAGGATTGTCCCTGTTAAATAGGGACAGTGGGCAGGTATGCTACACTGGATTGAAAAAAAAACATCCTGATATCTGATTCAATTTCATATTTTGGGCATGAATCAATATCAATTTATAAAATGGACAAAACTGTTTGATTTTTGTCAACAAATATATAATCTGTTACCTCAAAATTACTTCAGCAGAATATGCCTATTTTCATGAAAATCAAAGCATACTTTTAGCAATGTACTTAAATCAGTTTTAAATTTCATCCAGTTTTGGCACCAACTCAAGGCGAGTGTCCTTGCAGTAACCCTAGTTTAATAGGTGGGTTGATAGCTTGACCCTTTTATATGTTTGACAACTTGACATTTCTATCTGGATGAACGGTGAATGTCAACTGACCTTAAACCTTTCATATTTGCCTACAAGAATTTTATAATAGGCAGTACACTCGTATTTGCTCACAAAGTGGGAGAAACCAGCACATATACCATAGCGAGGGATATATGAGGATATGTATGGTATCTACATGTATAAAGAGAGTACTGTTTTGTTTTAATATAGGTGCTACCCTTGAGTATCCCCTCACTTGCAGCTTTGTCAGATGGATTAAAATAAATGTCAAATGTGAGAGATGCAACTTACATGTATATGAACTTCATGTACAGAAAGGGGATAGAATAATTGACGATGGTTCAACGAAAATAAACAAATAGTGACTCCTTTAACTGACCCACTCTAGAGTGCATCCCAGAAAAAAGTCACAAAAAGTCTACTGATAAACCAAAACTGATGTCCAATTTCCTATGATGAAGAGACTTGCAGTTCTGAGACAACTCTATAGTTCTATGTCTCACATTGTCTAATCTCCTAGGCCTAGGGTTACAAATAGGGATTCATTATACCAACCAGTCAGTCAATTATGACTGTCAGTGCCAATATACCATTTAATTATATTTTTTATATTCCAAATTTTATATAATATAAATTAGGACAAGTGGGACACCATTAGCTTTTATACTACTTAGTCCCACTGCCAAGTGAGTCCCATGAGGGTAAGCATTCAACAAACCAAAGGAACCAAGGACCAATGGGCAGTGGGACTAAGTATATATGGGGTAAACCTCAGGTCTACACACATACACTTTGTAACAAATATGGTAAAATCAGAAACATTCACAACATAAAACTTTTGATTTAAATTGCCAATGTTTCTGGGTTTACATATATATCGCTTCCATTACTTTTGAAAGTTTATGATTAGACATGTCCACGAAAAGAAACTTCCACAAATTCCAGAAAGTTTAGTATTGTAAATACCTTGCGGCATCAAACTTTCACAAATCTGCACCACTCATGAAATGTTATCAAATGCAAAAGTTTGGGATTTTACTGTCTACTTGCTTGAAGCGCAAAACGTACCTGTACCATCAGGTAACGATGTGACATATGTTGGTAACATCTTGATCTTGGCTGTGGGATTGAGAGCAGCCTTCAGACCTTTGTTCATCTCATCATCAAGTCTCTTCATGATATCATACTGAAGGTCTCGGGTCAGTTCAAAGCCTTTGATGAGGGCAACCACCTCCTAGAAAACAAAGATAAGGGGAAAGTAACAATAACAATGACAATGACATTTTATTTCTTGAACGGCCCCTCATGGGGGCATGGAAGAAAAAAAAAACGTGATAGAGAAAAGAAGAAGACAAAAAGATACAGTACAATTAATCATCAACTACATGTACA
Source organism: Heliocidaris erythrogramma (assembly GCA_025617745.1). NCBI lineage: Eukaryota > Metazoa > Echinodermata > Echinoidea > Camarodonta > Echinometridae > Heliocidaris > Heliocidaris erythrogramma. The sequence continues at coordinate 24,715,993 of CM046868.1, read as the reverse complement.
TAAAATTAAAACAGATTCACATGTAATGGCAGCATGATAAACATAAACAAAAAATGAAACACATCTACTATATCTCATCATCAATTCTCCCCATGATGTCAAACTGAAGGTCTTGGGTAAGTTCGAAGCCATTGATGAGTACTACCAGCTACATTCATACAGGACTTGTGGTTTCGAAACTTTAAGTTAGCGAAATCACAACTCTCTAACCACAACAAGGGTTAATTCACACGAGCCCAAAACAACAAGCTGAAAATACAGGAGGTTAACCCCGTAAGTAGATACTACCGATTGTGTGTACGGTACACATACAGATCCTGTGTTCATAATTCGCGCGAAGGGTATTTCAAGTTTAACATGAACAGCGAGGTCATCACTAACTACCAGCTTGCAAAACTTAAAGTTTATCCATTCACATGGTCTGAAACTGCGCCGGAGGACCACCCACTGCTCGTGGTTTCAGCCTTAACTACGAGCCTGCTTGTGGTTCTAGAACTACAAGTAAACTTAAAGTTCCGAAACTATGAGTCTGCTCATACGGTCTGAAACTACAAGATAACTAAAAGTAAACTTAAAGTTTTGAAACTACATGTACAAGCGAAACTTAAAGTTTAGCTCCCATCGTGTGAATGTTACTTGAGTCTGATTAATTTGTCTATCTCATCATCAAGTCTCTTCATGATATACTGAAGGTCTCGTGTCACTTCAAAGCCCTTGATGAGGGCAACCACTCCTAGTAAACAAGGAAAAAAGAAAAGTTGTTTCCAGAGGTCATATTCTTGCAAGACACAAAAAGACTTTTCCATGAATTTGTTCATCTTATTTTCAAGTCTCTGCACCCAAGGGAAACAGACGAAAGTAGCCACTGTACACAGCTTTATACAGTGTAATTTCTTCCTAGAGGAAGATTATATACATGTACATTTAAGTGGCCACAACTGACAGGTGGTCTACATGTATATAGGGAAGTGACCTATGACACCATAACGATTTTTTCCAATACTTTTACAGAATAAAAACATGAGCACTAGAATTCTCAAAAAGGCGTATGAGAGAAGAGGAAAACAGAGATAAAAATTGCCTTGAGCTGGGGAATCTTACCTTTCTACTGGGAAATTTGACCTTTGTTTAATCAAGAGGAGGCCTTACAAACAAATTATTATTATTATTTATTCTTTGTTGTTGTTGTTTGTGTTTGTATTGTTGTTGTTGTTTTTTTTTTTTGGGGGGGGGGGGGAGGTGAAATGTGAGTACATGTACATTGTATCATTTAATGTTCACCTGCTTTTGCTACTTTGTGAGTTTCCTTGATCTCTATCTATTAGAAAGTAAAGGATAGAATCTATCAATGATTTGCACCTTGTATCTTTCCTTATACTAGATCATATTGAAGACACAGTCCTCACTGCATGCATGACCCACGATGCCTTCATTCTTATCAATGGTGACTGGCCCTGTGTACACACTTGAGCAGTCCATTTTTAAAATTATATCTCAATCTGCATAAAGGACAATGTCCACTTCTTTCAACTGGCAAGGCCTACACTGTAAACAGTGCAAGGATACTATCAATCAATGTGTGAATGACTGCAATTTATTTTGCATTTAAATCAGTTCTCCTCAACCATTATGGAATATAGGTCTATCTACATGTGATTACATACAGCAAATGGTACCCTGGGGTACCAAATTAAAATATTCCGCCATTTTGTTGATTTTTTTTTTCAGGGCTGTACAACGCAACGTACACCAGCGCTGCAGCTGCGGCACCATTGCTCTGCAGTACGGTCGTACTTCGGGTGGACACAAGATGGTGATACACAACGTTGTACCTCGGTGCACGGTACTCCAGGGTACTGTGTGGTGCATCATATACATGTGTACATGTGTAATTCAAGTTACATGAACCACTATCAGAATTCTGAGAAATTTTCATCTTTCTTGTTTAATATTAACAAATATTTATTTCATTTACATGTAAATGTATGTCTAGTGTCATCTGATGTATAAAAGCATATTACATATTTCTCTCTAGACACCATAACAATTTTTTCCAATACTTTTACAGAATAAAAACATGAGCACTAGAATTCTCAAAAAGGCGTTACATGAACCACTATCAGAATTCTGAGAAATTTTCATCTTTCTTGTTTAATATTAACAAATATTTATTTCATTTACATGTACATGTATGTCTAGTGTCATCTGATGTATAAAAGCATATTACATATTTCTTTCTAGACACCATATCTGATGTATAAAAGCATATTACACTATGCGCTATACATGTACATGTGTGTATGTATGTTTCTAAACATATGTCATTAGCGAGCATTGTAGCATACATGTATAAGCTGGCTATAGTATGAAGAGTTCCAACATAAACAGAAAACATTGTCATCACAAGCAAGCCATTAGCGATATTGTGTCTTGCCCTCTTGCGATAACTAGAAATATTGCGATCTCTGTTGCCATGCAACAGGTCCCCCAAGTGCATAAATTTGCATGAGTTATGCTTTCATAAATCTACATTATTAATGTTTGGAAAGTGACGGAACCTTACAAAATTATTTGTCATAAGAGTCTTGCAGGTAAAGTTTAACGTTTGACTTGAAATGACCTTTGACCTTACCATGTGACCTGTGATGGCAGCATAACATGCAGGTCCCTCAAGTGCTTCTACAACCAAAGTTTGGTTGAAAAGTGAGTGATGGTTGCAAAGTTATCTGTCATAAGAGAGTCTTGCAGGTAAACTTTAAAACGTTTGACCTGAAATGACCTTTGACTTTATCATGTGACCTCCAATGGCACCATAACATGCAGGTCCCCTTAGTGCACCTACAACCCAAGTTTGGTTGAAAAGTGAATGACGGTTGCAAAGTTATCTGTCATAACATTTGTGACGGACGACGGACGGATGCCATTTGGATCCCTTAGTCTCACCTTCACCTCCGGTGGGCGAGACAAAAATTAAAAATAAAGTAGGAATGGCAAAGAATTCTTAATCAGGGGAGCGTTTCATCAAGCATTTTGTCAGTGAATTTTACTGACAAATTTGCTCTCAGCCAATCAGATGCAAGGATTTCAGTAGCTTATAACAGTTGTCTGTAAAAATCACTGACAAAATGCTTGATGAAATGCTCCCCAGTAGTAGATGAGAATGTATAGCGTATGTAATGTACTAGTCAACTGAAAAACTATATATATAAAAGAAAAAAAAACAACACATTTTTCGACACTGCCTAAACAACACTTCTCTATCAAATAGCAGAGTTGTCCATTTTCAGTGAAGTGATTAAAACCTACTGTAAATGATTGTATTATTTGTATAAAGTTCATAATTAATAAAAAGAAACAATAAAAACATATCCCGTCTGTGATATGTATAGTATATACAAATTTGAAAGCAAGAAAATTTGCTCGACTTATTAGGAGTCGACAAGTTCTCTTCAGACTAATAATGCAGATCAATACTTTGTATTTTGTTACATTTATCAAAGAAATAACATGTTTTGCATTATTCCTGGGGGAGATTATATAATATCAAAAACCTTTCCCAACATCTGACCCTTTTCATCATGCTCGCGTCTTTATTCATCTTGTTTTGGGGTACATGTACAGTACCTCACAAATTCTACATTTCAATGTTTATTTTCAGACAATTTGATCACAAACTTACAATATGTCATACAAAGTCCAACTACTTGTACAAGCATTTCATCCATTTCTCACCTACTTATGATTGACTTTAATGCGATAAGTTAGAGTATTGGAGCTGAACAGCATGGTTCAAGCCATTTACATGCGCATACAACTTGGCAAATATGAAGACTTTGACCATTGTAAGACTTGGTTTGTCAATTTGTAACCATGAAATGTCAATATTGCAGACAGAATCATTGATATATCTCGGTTGTGCCAGTGTACGTATATATATGTACATTAAGTTCTGAAAGAAAAATACTTATTACTAGTTCATCTGCCAGTATCAAAACTGGTATTCACGACATGACTACAGTTATTCCAAAGGAACTATGTATGAAGGTTTAAAAAGGAAAATCAAAAATCAAAATAATTTGCAAAATATAAAAAGAACAAGATTACTATAATTGCACTTTGGTGATGCCACCCATATGAGAGATGCCCCGAGTTCAAAATATGCCCAAAACTTCCCTAGGCACTTTAATATTGTGGAACAGAAACACATTTAAAGAATGTCTGTTTTGGTACATATTTAATCAGTATACCATCACCCTGAATTACATACAGATGCCATGGGCACTCCTAGAAAAGGTCATGACCCCTCCCACTCTCCAATCAAATTGTTTGCTGGTAAATCCACCACTGATCATGTCAATTCTTCTTTAATACTTTTACTTCTGATTTTTTTCAACCCTGTTTTTACCCTTGAAAATATAGCTGTTTCCTTGCTTGTTGAAATCGTCACAAATTTGGCCTACAAATTTCTGGCAGAATTTTGCAACTTTGGTTGGACAACCCCTCACAAAAAAAAATCTAGCGATATCCTGACAGTTGCAAAAAATAATGACAAAAGTCTTTAAATGGGTGTCATTCGTCCCTCAGGGTTAATGGCATCGGAGAGACTTTTTATTTATCTTATGCAGGTAAAAATATCCCATCGTACGATCTCCGTCATACCACCTGAAGGAAATAATCAGAAAGATAACACTAAGCTCTGTGTGTAAATAAAAGATCCTTAAGGAGCAGCGCAGTTGAAGAACAGTTCATGGTACTTCGCAATGAACATTGACATTTATATGCTCATTATATAATTCCTGCATGTCTTTAAAATAAAATTTGATACTACTTAAAGAAACATGCAGCTAAGGTCAGACATTGAACTGCAAGAGTCAACATTGTTTTGCTAAGATCAGGCACTGAACTGATATGAAGAATCAACAGTATTTTGCTGTGGCTGCAATGACTCTCTCCAAATGATACAGCTGAAACTAACACTTTTAGCCAAGCCCTATCACCATAAGTTTTGGGTTTAGAGCTCCAACTAGCAAATGTACATTGTAGTCTACCTAGACTAACACTAACAACATGAGACCTGCATAAACCTACAGAATAATACCTAAATGTACATGTATAACACCCATAGAAAATCATTTTTACACCATTTAAAATCAAATTGTATCTGATGGGTTAATTATGAGACGAGCTGCATTTTTTGCACTCACTGGTTGCAGACAATTCCTTAAACACTTAATAAAAATGTATGAATAGAAAGGAAAAATAGAGAGGAATAGAAAGGAAAATAGAGAGGAATTAGGAAGTTGCATGTATATCTCTAAATGAGAATGATTTCTGTTGAGGAGGCAAGCATGGGCCAAATCACTATTCTAAATTCATATTATTTTCATATGATGTTATTGGGTAAACATTCAAAAATTTCTATACACATGTTGCATTCATGTACAGGTAGAGGTAGAGAAATCTTACTAATAATGTTGAAAAGCATGAACATTTTTATTTGAACCACCACTTCGCACAAAAATTCTCTGGTGAACCAAGGATTCATTTTGTCACTCTGATTCATGTTTCTCCTTTAAAGGAAGAAAAAAGCATAGTAAATAAGTTTTAAATCAATATAATACCAAATGATAAACAAATGATCTCAACAAAATCTATAGAAACATGAAGCACACTGAAATGGTTCATGTACATGTAACTACATGTACATACATGAACCTATCTTCATAAGATATGAACAGGTTGAGAGATCTAAGATACATATAATTTATGACCTTTAGCCCTTTAAGTATAAGTTCATCAATTTTGACCAGCAAAGTGGGAAAGAGCAATTTCTTAGGCCCTTGTGTAAGGACATTATAAAGAGTAAGTACACATAATTTATAATAAAAACACCTGTTTCACTTTTAATGTTGGAGTGCCGATTTGGCTTCTCCTCCTACGAGGAAGCTTGTGACCCCCTCCCCCCCCCCCCACCCATCTCAAATTACTTTAATAGGACTATCCAGAACCTCTATCCTTTTGAGTTACACGTTTGAATGTTCAAATCAAATGCTCAGATTATAATCGGACAGGGGTGTGCGGCTGAGAACTCCAGACCCATACCCACATCCAAGGGTCCTTTTGCTGTAAATAGGCACCCATGTCTAAGGATTTTTTGTGAAAAATGTAGACCCGTTTTTTGGGGGGGTCTCGCCAGCTTCTCAAGAAGTCGCTCAGGGGACCCATGTCTAAGGATTTTTTGGGGGAAAATGGGACCCATGTCTAAGGATCTTTTTAATGAAAAGGGGACCCATGTCTAAGGATCTTTCTTCAAAAAGTCACCCTTCCCAGCGGCACGTCCCCGTATACCTAATATACGCGAGTACCCCCCCCCCCCCCCCCCCCCCCCGGGACTGAAACCTACTTTAACCTTCTGAAACATTGAGTCAATACAAAGCTGACCCAGCAGCACTAAAGTGTTTACAAGTCAAATTTACAACCACTGAAGTAATTTCATTCACTTTGATGATCACTTCTGAAGCTTCATATCCAAATATTGCTTCAAAAAACTCTTCCTAAGAAGAATGGAAGGGACTATTTATCATTATGATATTCATGATCTATCAATTGGAAGCTTACTCCAGTCTACGTTCTAAGATTACTAAGACCAAAATTGCCTGCCCTTCCAACTTCTTGAACCATCATGATATATGTATATGTACATGTACATGTAGCATTGTATTCTGATTGTAATACCACGACACCATTCTCATTTATTTAATTGACCCAGTTTCATTTCATAAGATCATATAGTTCCATCAAATAAGATCATCTAGCTTGAAGACTTACAAATGGCAAACACATCCTCGCACCATTCTAAAATCGATTTGATTATATAAGATTTCATAGCAAAGTTAATCATCAACCATGTCTCAAAAGAGATAACTGGTGAATGCATACAGGTAGGACAAAATCCTAGATACTGCCACATCATCAGTATTTCAGCAAGACTATGTAAATAATAGCCAGTTTTATTAGAAACCTTTTAGAGACAGAGACTTTCCCCACATTCAAAGCTGCTGAAATTATCTGCATTTAAGTTTGTAAAGCTACTAACATGGGGTTTGTTTGGATCAGTATAGGTTGGGCCATTACAGCAGCAAATCTATACTTAACAGGGGAGCGCTTCATCACGCGTTTTGTCAGTGATTTTTACTGACAAATTTGCTCTCAGCCAATCAGATGCAAGGATTTCAGTAGCTTATAACAGTTGTCAGTAGAAATCAATGATGAAACACTTGATGAAAACCTCCCCAGGTACATGCATAGTTAAATTGGAAATGGTACTGCCAAACCGGCAATGGTCTTGTATCTGGGAGGCTACACACTAAAATATTAAGTAAATTTTATGCATGTTTTGGTATAGTACTTGTCAATGCTCAGTTAACAACATACAGTCCTTTGGCAAGGACTTAATGCCATACCCTCTGGTACTTTTTAATATCACACTTTCTCGACATCAAAATTATAACCAAAACATACATGTAGGCTTGATGTACACCTTCATAGCAGATTCTGTAAAGGGCAAGGGCAAGGGCATGGGGTGGGCTGGTCAGAATAAGAACCTGTACAAATACAACATGGGTCACTGGATGGTCAGCGTTAGATACGCAACCTCATTGCAACCTGATGTTAAGTGTGTAACATAACACGTGGGGACCACATGCATTAGCACAAGTCCCAATTTTTGTGAACTTTTGAGGTAACAGAGCAAACAATTTTCTAAGATTTCCAAGGCTCTAAGATCATTTTGAGCGTTAAAATTTAACCAGTAACTCTGTGTTTCACGACATTAAGTGATTGCCTTGTGAAAAATATTACTCTGTTCTTCAGGAGCTCTCATTTGTATTAAAAAAAAAATTCCCAGGGATATTTTCTGTTCCTTTATTGTTGTGCTTTTCAAGCCCTTTCATAGTTTTCAAGAGCTCATTTTAGGCTTTCCAGAGCTAAATCATCCTCCATTCCTAAATGCCTGCACAGGCTACAGTGTACCATGCAAGATTTAAAAAAAAGAAGAAAAAGTATTAACCAACAGATATTGCAAAACAATAATTTGTTTGATTTCCTTGATCAACATGTAAATTAGATTTAACCTTAGATTCTGATGAAGACAGGATCTAGGAGAGTACCCAAACACCAACCCTAACCCTAACCCTGGATCATCTGGGCCTAACTACATTGGGGGCAAACAATTTAAACAGTCACAGGACACCTACAGGTACATGTAGGTATGAGGCATGCAGTATTATTTGTTGTTGTTAATTTAGTTTTTAATTTATGTCATGTTATGTACATTAGTACAGTCTGTCACATCAACACCCAGGCTATTCGCCGATGACTGATCTACAGGCCTCTTGTTGACTCCGAAGATGAAGTCTCCTTCCAAACTGACCTAAACAATCTGTTAGAATGGTCAAGCAAGTGGGGCATGAAATTCAACTCATTGAAGTGTAAAGTGATGAGGGTCTCCAGAAAACGAAATGCTGGGAAGATCGACTACCAGATGATGGGCGGCCCCCTTGAAGAAGTTAAAGAAAATAAGTACCTAGGAGTCCTCATTCAAAACAATCTGAAATGGGACAAACAGTCCAGCAATGCTGCAACTAAACTCTAAAGCAACCAAAATGCTTAACTTCCTTGAAAGGAACTTCTCCTTCTGTTCAAGAACTGTTCAAAAAAACTTGTATAAGTCCATAGTTCAATCCCACTTAGAATATGCTAACTCGGCGTGGAACCCTGGGACCAAGAAAAACAAGGATCTGCTGCAAAAAGTGCAGCGAAGGGCAACAAGATTCGTCTTAGGCGACTTCAGACCCAAGTCCAGTGTGACCAAAATGCTGAAAACGCTGATTCACAAGATATTTAATGCAGAGCTGGATATTCCACAAGAAGATTATCTCCAGAGTAAAGGCGAAAGAAGTAGACAGACACATGATTAACAATTTACCATCTTCAACGAGATTCCGTACTACACATATTGTTTACATGGAGTCTGTCCCTGGTTGGAGGTGCCTGGGCTGGATGGGGCTCCTGGCTGCTCCGCCCGCTGGGTTTTTGTTTTTTTTAAAGAAAGAGGTTTCTTCAAGCCTTTGCCTTGTTCCTCTTGGCAGCTTACTGGGTCAGTGGAATATGCATACATGTATGTTCTGATATGTTACCCTTCTTTTTTTATTTTTTGTTTTGTTTGCTGTTTTTTATTCGATGTTTTTACTTTTTCAATCACTGTAACAATTGCCTGTAAATGTATGATTTTGATGATCTAATAATAAAACATATAAATAATAAAAAAAAAACAACAATTTACCATCTTCCAGTGCTCATCAACACCGTTTGCAGAATCCTTCTTCCCTGAGGCCCAGGGGGTTATGTCTCATTGAGGCCTGTACGGCATCCGCGTCCATGACTTTCTGAAAAGCACCCTAAACAAGGATTTCGGTCGAGAGGTTTCTGATACCCTTTTCAGGGAAACCTGCCAAAAATGTCTGAATGTTATATCCTTAACAGGGATTTTTTTAGATTTTGCATAGTACATGTACACCCTATTCGAGGATTGGTTCTTCTTGGCCCTTTTTTGGCCAAAAAGGAAGAGTTAAAGACAAATATTTACTTTGGAACACATTACAGAATTACATTTTCATTGAAAGAATCGGAAAGAACCTCTTTGGATTCATGAAAAAATATCCACAGGAAGATTTTTAGATGAGCTGCTCCTGACCGGCTCCTGACTGCTACTGTCAAATTTCCTACCCTTTTCAAGGATCTTTTATCACCACTTCTAGTGAATTTGATACCCTTTTTTCAGAATTTTCCTATTTTTGATACCCTAAACGAGATCCCCGGGTTACCTGTCTGGTGGTGAAAAAAATTCAAAAAACAACCCTTTTTACTTGTTTTCATGGACGCGGATGCCGTACAGGCCTCAATGAGACATACCCGCCCGGGCCCTGAGGCTGAAGTAGTAAAGCTCTGGAATGATCTCCCCCAACAGAATGTGAACATCAAATCCAGTACAGTATTCAAATCTTCAACCCAACAACTTAACCAAAGCACATAACCTTAAAACACTCACTCTCGTCAAGACCTAGTTCCAGTCATAGACATAGTTCCCAGTGGACCACTCGGAAATGATCAACACAAAGTAGGCCTACATCATGTATTACTATTAATAACAAATTCATTTTCAATAACATCATTAAAATTATACTTTTACTAGTTACTAAGTGATAGACAACTAACTGCTTTATTTATTCATCTTTCTGACATAGCCTAACTTAACCTTGAAATAGTTGAATGCAACTGACAATGACAAATTGAGGTACCATCGGATAAAAAACAAATCACAATCTCACTCAGGCACACACACAAACACACACACGACAGTCATGTACGGTACAGTCAGCTAGCCTAGCGGAACATGCATGCCCGATCGACAGAGCAGCTACGGCTCCAAAGAGCTACGTTACCCCCCCCCCCCCCCCCCCCCCCCCTCCCCCAGCGTTACCCAGGCCGCTGCTACAGGCGGGGCCAAAGCTAGCGGCCGAGTCGATGAAGCAAGAGGCAAGACAGAGACTGAGAGAGGCAAAACGGCGCTCATCATTTGACACTAAAACCTGATAAAATTATACGATAATTATGATTGAATACTTACACTGGGGAATTCAGAAGTTTGTTCGCCAGGCATTTTTAGCTGAAGTTACGTTTCAAAGTCGACAAGATGTAGATTCTGGATCTATTCCACGGCCACGTTGGTGCAGACGACACTGCTGTATTGTCAGCAGAAAGAAAACGCGTGCTTGTGAAACGTACCGGTATGGTATAAGCAGCATACTAGGTTCGGTCGGTCGGTCTATTTGTGCGGGTGTTTACATACTGACCTGGATCATGGAATACCAGATAGCTCTATAAATAGCTCAAGCTCGAGACCAAACGATTAGGATAAATTTCATAGGATGGCAAATGTGGTTTTTAAAAGACATTGTGCCCCCCCCCATATTGTCAAAGTGATGTTTATACATAAACCACCACTAAAACTAGAATTAATGCCCTTTTGCTTGACATAAAATTTCTCATCACCCACATCAACATCACAACTAACATAATCACTATTAATTATTGTCATCTTTATTAGTCATCAACACGATTGTCAGCAGAATACCCATTAAAACTAGTCGTCGTCATCAGGGGCGGATCCAGGATTTAGTATGGGGGGGGGGGGGGGGGGGGGGGGACACAAATGCAGGTTTGTCAACTTTTGGAAAAGGTAGACCCATATTTTTTTTATCTTGCCAGCTTCTCAAAAAGTCGCTCAGGGGGGGGGGGGTATGGGGGTCCAGTTTCCCTCCAAGCAAAAAAAAAAAAATAAGGTTTTCATTCTAAAAGGGGGGGGGGGGGGCACAATCAACAAAAGAGCGAATCCTCTATGGTCAAAATGCATACTTTTCTTCCAAAAAGGGAGGGGGGCACGGGCTGGAAGTGCCCCCCCCCCCTGGATTCGCCAATGGTCATCATGATTATCATCACCATCATCACCATCATCAACTTGTCATCTTTATAATACCTATGAAAACCTGCCATCATCATCCACTTTACACAGCCAAGAAAGTGCACTATGACATTGAATTTGCAAAAGGCAACATTTCTCCAAATTTTATTCATATTCTCTTCACAAATGTTTGTACAAATATTCTTACAAATGAAAGTATCAAACTTTTTTTTATCATATTCCCTTCATCAGTATAGTAATAATGCTATTCGACAGTCTCACTGTAACATGATATAAACCATTTTTTGGCCTTCCTTTTCTGAAACAAAAACAAAATCCTTAGAGGGAGAGTAACAAAATTACAACATGTAGAACATTAAGTTCCATTTTGGGCATTCTGATCACCTAGATTTTAACCAATTATTTTTACCTTCTCATATTACACAAGTTTGAGATTGGGCACCCCCCCCCCCCCCCTCTTCAGTCACTATTCCTTGATTGTATGCAATGAAATATCATACATGTATGTAACATGAAGTGAAATTTACTACTTAAAAAGACGTTTTGAATTTTGATGAAATAGAGGGGGGAAATGGGTATCTTTTTTAATTCATCTAATTATAAATATTAGAGAAATTTGTCAAATTCATTCCACGGCTTGCCAACACTTGTCCATGAACTTAAATAAGCCAGTCTGTAATTACATGTACAATTTGCGCATAATGAAGATCATTTGTACCGAGTACAATTGACCTTTATAAGCTGTCATTTTGTACGCACCACGATGCGCGCACCAGTATGATTTTACTTGTTAATTAAACAAGTAGGGCGTCCAACTTGGGGTCATTTCAGGGATATTTGTACCATTTTCTAATTACGAACTGGCTTATTGGCGTTTAATTTAATACTGTATAAGCTAATATTTTTGCGTACAGATATTTTCGCGAAAGAGACACTCCAAGACATATTCACGCATTGTTGCTTTCACGAATGGCCGACCCAGGCCCAGGCATGTGATCTGTCTATCTAGCGATAAACAATACACATCGGCACTGCCACTCTAGTCAGTCACACAGCGCTGTATGCGAACTGTACTTCACACTGCTACTATACATGTTCATGTACCAGTAAATCATACACACCCATGCTGTTGCTGCACACAGCCTAGCGAAGGGATACACACTTATGCTTCGTGCAACACAGTCCATGTTGAAATGGCATTATATTCGCGTGGTGTTAAATTCGCGATCGGCAGGTTACTCGCGAAATTCGCGAAAATAAAAACCCTCGCAAAAATTTCAGCTTATACAGTATCAGATTGATATTTCTTCCTTGTATTCCAAAGAGAAAAAGATATAGTGTGCAATATTTTTTTTAATGAGAAATAAAATACTAGTATAACACACATGTAGGGTAGGTAGGTCCATACACAATCTAAATTTGAAATTTCACTCTCTCAAACTGGATCTTTGCTAAAACTCAACTAGACATGCCAAATCAATCCTGTTGATGCTGTGATAAAATTCAATTCTTCAGAAGCTTGAATTATTTTTAGACAAGAATATTCGGCTGTACTACGTCTAATCCAGCCACTATAAATTAATGGTCATTACTAAAAAAGATTGTCCAGTTCTGGCAAGTAAATGCAAAATGAAATATTAAGTGCTTGCCTGGCAGAACTAATTGGCTTCATTAATCATCCAAAAAGGGTAATGTTGTAAATCATTTCTTTGCAAGGAAACTGATCTCAACATTGGATTTTCTTACAATCAAGCCTATCACTGGAATCTGAAATTTTTCCTTTCCCATCTCACTAAATTACCCTCAGTCCACCTTACCATCAGATGCAAGGATTTCAGTAGCTTATAACAGTTGCAGATAAAATATCTGACAATGAAACGCTCCCCAGGTTTATGGTTTTAGTTTACCTCCTTGAATCCTGTTCCTGAACAAGTTTTGAGGAACACAGGATTAACGTACACAGGATCCTAAATCCTCAATACTACACTGTCAGTATCAGTAAGTCATGACTGATCCTTCATGGCAATTTCAATTAATGGCAAAGGTCACAATAGTGAGGGGAAACGGTGGAAATCTTATTGTTATTAGATAGAGACACCTCTGAAACTCCTACCTAAGTATCCACAGGAGAATTGTCAGGGATTTTTAAAAATGAAGATGTAATAGATGGTGGCAAGTCATCTAATACTTAATCCAACTTTCCACATATTCATTTCCTCTCTAAAAGTTTTGTGATTTGGCTTGTAAGTACATGTGAACAAGAAAACAAACAAACAAACAAACAAAAACAAAACAAAAAACAAACAAGACACAATAAAACAGTAGAGGTGTCATAGTCGAGTGGTTAAAAACACTCACCTGGAAATACGAGGATTGTGGGTTTGATCCCCAGTATGGCACTTATGCCCTTGAGCAACGCATTTTATCTACATTGCTCTTTTATCGTACATCAAATAAATGGTGTTTGGCATATTAATACGTGTGTGAGTGTGTTTCTTTAAAAACCCTAAAACAACAAAACAGACAAAAACAATTACCAATAGACTTTGGGGGCTTGCAAATACTGTACTCGGACTTCCGAGTAACGCGAGAGCCTTTTCATAAACTTTCATCCAAGGCAGTCCCTACATATTGATGTACAGTTCTTTGCTAGTAATTACCAAATCATATCCCTATATAAAACATGTGCCCCTTCTTTAAAGGTAGCTAATATGAAATGTTTGACTGTAATACAATTTTGCAATAGCCCAGACTTCTTGTTGGGTTAGTTTCCACTAGAAGTCCTGTGATCCTACAAAGTTTATTGATGCAACATATCGTCATTTTCTGACATCTTCACTGGTATAAAATTAGATCATTCATACAGTAAGAAACGATGCAAGCAACATATAGAATCCGTACCTCAACGTTTTGGGTAACCCATTGCAATTTAAAAAAACTACAGACTGGATAGGTTCAAGGACAAGATTTAGAGTCCTGAATACCATGTATTTATCACTTATGAATATTAATGGATAATGCCAAGAATACATCATTTTCATTTTTAAAAGAATTTTGCATTTTCCACTCTGCATTACTTGACAGTTCCTCACTACCATTTTTGCCAGCTTTCAAGACTTTTATAACCACACATATCAAAATGATATGCAGATCGGATATTTCATTACACCAGCTTGAATTCTGTTGACTTAACCCTTTATTCACCATGGATCAAAACCTTGGAGTGCCACATTGTTTGGAGTATATCATATGTATACACTGTACATGTGCCAAAACTCGACTGTGGCAGTCATCTGTTTGTTCCATCGGTCGACAAAAGCCAGTAAAGAGTTAGTGAAAATAAAACTTTATCACTGGCTTTGTAATTAAGGACTCCAGGAGAAGACTTTATAACACATTACTTGAACCTAATTCTATTGTGTAAAACGCGGTTTCATGAAAACAAAAAGAACATTTCTAAAACTTGACAACGGGCTGCCTGCTAGTTGATTTGACCAAGTCTTCACAAGTGCATAATTTACAGTCTGTACCAATAGATTTCTTACAATTAATATGGATACTTTTATGCAGACCATAGTTTAAATTGAACACAAGGGCAAATCCACGGTAACGGAAGGACAATCAGACACAAACTGTATCTGAATGTTCTTCCGTTACCGTGGAATTGCCAACAAGTTGCATCTCTCCCCTTACTTAATTAATAGCAAAGTTATTAGGTATGTAATAACAATTACAGTTCTTTTAGATATTATTTCCCACAATTACACACCTAACAGCAATCCCCTTTTCCTTCCTTATTCATTCACGTAGCTTACCTTCTCCATATTGTTCCGCCCTTATCCACAGATGACGAAAGCCAAAAATGACATGATTTCGTACTCTGTATATCGCTGTGTGGCAGACAGGCGAAAAAATGGCCAAAGAAATGCCAGAGGTTGTACATTTCTAGAAATATGCAGTTTAAAGTTTTTACCTTTTTTTTCCACATTTCTGTCCATACACAGTTGTTGACAGTGATATGTTTTAACTTCTCTATTGATATCTTTTCTGAATCCTATTATCAGAGCATTTAGAACTGAAAATAAAATATGACCCAATACATGTTCTCATCCTTCTGCTGGGCACACCATATAGTTGTCTATGATAGTAGCAGACTTCAGATGAATATTTTACCATCTATTAAATGTTTAATATACAGTTATTACACAGAGGGTGTGTTTCCTTTAGAATTTGTGTAGAAGAATTAGAAGTTTCCAGCACATCCCCAAACTCACTGAACTACATGCATCATGCCATCCTGTAAATTTCACTTCCTGTCATATGTAAATACCACACCAGAAGTTTATCTATGAGTCTCTCTTCTCTACCCCCAAATATGTATAATGAAAACTGAGACTGATATTTTTTTAAAATCAACAATTCAGATCTGCTCCCAAAAGTATTCTACACGCATGATATTTATTTCTAATTATCAATTTAGACCTGTTACCAAAGGTATTCTACACACTTAAAAATATAAAAGTGTAGTTTGAAAGAATGCTTGTGATTTGTCACAGTTTCACAGTTCGCAGCATGGGCAGAAAGAAATGACATTTTTTTTCTTCTTCAGTAAGTCATATGCAAATTATAGACAAACAAAAGAAGGTACTTGAATATGAAGTTGCATAATGAAGAGCATTACATTAAATTTGCAGCATATGAGCTCACTGCAAACAAGTATGCAATTTTAGAAGCACAGTGTAAAAGTTTCATCACAATCCATATTGGAGAGGGATTCTTGACATCTAACCCAAACATATGTCCCTTTGATTTGTACACGGAAAGATTAACCAGCTAACCGAAGACCTAAACGTATGTTACCACAAAGGAACAAACCTTCTCTGATATTGGAATTGTATAGGGTAAGCCAGGAAAGTAAACACTGATGAAAGAAAAAGTAAATCACCTCCACAGTCACACATGATTTAAAGTGTGTTACAGGGCGCAGAACATTCTGCACGCATGTATAAAACCACTCATCCCATGATTACAGTTCTGAACATGTTAAGTATGAATGCATGACCTCTGTAGTCCCATATATGCTGTTTTCTGTAGCTATCCACTAATGAATCCATGACTTATGTAGTCCCACATATGCTGTTTTCTGCAGCTACCCACCAATGAATGCACAACCTCTGTAGTCCCACGTATGCTGTTATCTGTAGCTATCCACTAATTTGTATCCATCCACACCAAAATCGCCATCCACCGCCACATATATTACTCTATGGTTTGATTAGCGATAGCAGGAACATACAGACCCTGAATGACTCCCTTAGTCCCACATACATGGATTCTGTGTTAGCTCATCATGTCCACTGTGACTGTCGAGTTGCTCCCCGTGCTTCCATCTCCATTGTTACCGGACGTGTTTGACGTTCGGAGAGAATCGTTGACGTCCCTTCTGAATACAGACAGGTTCTGGGTAAATCTGAGGAGAATAAAATAAGAAATATGCTTCATTGCATGTTTAACAAGTACAATGAAGAATGCAAATGAGTTGGTTGCTCAATTGTTGGATATCTTGCTTGATTGTCCATATTCAGACACTGTACAATGTCTAATTGAACTTCAAGATGTAAATCCATTACTACCAAAACAACTGTTAGAACTTAGAACAGACTTTTTTCAAAATACCAGTGACCTTCTACTCTATGGTTTAATAATTTTGCAACCAATAAAATTAATTCTAAGATCTTGTTCACTTGTCGAAAGTGAAATACAATATAAAGTGTACATGTATGTAACACCAACTCTATTTTCATATCTTTGTTGTTGTTTTTTGGGGTGTTTTTTTTTTTTGGGGGGGGGGGGGGGGGCTGGAAGGTTTTTACCTATGGACAGGGGACCCTTAGGTTTCGGTAATTCAATTTGCCTGCCTCATTCCTGGCAACGTGTCGATGCACTCTGGGGGTCAAATTCTAATTTCATTTTCAACATCCTTGTAATGTATTATTTGTTCTTCTTTGTATGTAATTTGATTTGCCAAATAAATAATACTACTAAACATCTGAGACCATACACACTTTAACCAAGTTTCTAAAATTATATTCGTTAAAAATTTCCATTGCAATGCCCTGCAAACAATGTGACACTTCATGAACTATGGACTACAGGGCATACATACTTTTTAACCTCTTAAATATCTAATTGCGCTCCAAATCAATAACACCACCATTGGGCATTGTAATATCGACATGCTCATAGACATGAATTCTATGTGGAGTACATTGTTCTGGTTTTGGTAGTCCTACCAACCAATAGATTGTTTATCAGAAAACAAACTGATAACAATTGCATTCATGATAGCTGAACTAATAAGCCAGTTCCTAATTAGTACATGGTACAAATGACCCTGAATTGACGGTATTTATTTAAAGGGGAATTAACCTCAAACTATAAATGTGCTTATATTCAAAGATGTAATCTATTCCTTCTTGTTGTCCTACGTAGTTTTGCATTAAAATATACGAGATGGGTAAAAATCGTGATTTTCTCAGCAAGATTTATCGTCTGCTAGCGATACCCGGGGGCTGCCATTTTCTTGATGTGTACATAAAGATATTTTTAATCCGAATGAAAAATGGTCTTTCATCCTGATACAAAATCCCATTTGAGATTTAAAATATTTAACAGATATATACATATATATATTCTAAAAACGAAAGGTGATTTATATATCTTTGAAAATTACGATTTTACTAAATATATATGTATGTTCTTGATACTATGACATACGCGACGGAGCGAATTAATTCAAATTTATGGATGATGACTTTCCCGAGCGTCAATAGTGACAAACTATGCATTCACCTGCTTTGAGATAATGGACTTCAAAAGTCAGAATGCGCATTGTATAAATTGTTCGGCAAGACCAAGAAATCGATTTCTAGTTAGCAAAACCAGATAATTTAAAAAGAAATATATGTATACACCTGTTATGTATTTTCCATCATATATAGGGATTTTTTATAATGAAGAGAAGCAATTTAGCTCAAGGATTGAAAATATCTTCTGACCTGAACGGATCCATAGATTGGGTTATCAGAAGTGTGTAAATGATATTAGAATGATGTCGGTTCATAGGACATGCCTTGCATACAGTACCATGACAGAATAAACAAGATGAATGCGACTGCATCTCCTACATGCCTCCGCCTAAATTCAGTTAGGTTCATGACTAAAACTGTTCTTGAAATATTGAGATAACCAGAATATGAAGCCTACAAATACAGATTAATTGAGCTCTAGCAAACCAAAAGTCCGATCATTTTATCTCCTCCCAGTCATGTTTACAATTTAGTTAAGATATGGTGATAACAAAACTAACAAATCCTTGATTTCTTGTATAATGACCTCGATGACCTTTGACCTATATAAATAAAATCTAATCAATCAATCAAACTCATCTCAATATGGTGATGCACACTACAACCAAGTTTTAAGTTAATGGCTCATAATTGTTCAAGAGATATTGCAATAATGAGGCTACAAACCTGACATTTCATGGTATATGACCTCTGCGACCTTTGACCTTTACCTACTTACCCCCAAATCTGATCAGATTGTCTTACTACAGTGATGCATACTAGCACCCAGTTTGAAGTTCGTACCGCAAATGGTTCTTGAGATTTCGCATTAACGAGAAAGCGGGACGGACATACGGATTGACGGATGGACTGGCAACCCCAAAACATGATGACTCCGGCACCACCTTCGATGGGCGGAGGCATAAAAATATGAAATGCAAAAAACTAGTACATCCCAAGATACGATACAGATAATATGCTAAAAGACCAAGATATGGAGTAAAACTAAGACAAAATGCTAAGGTTTTAAAAACTTTACTCCTTAATAGAAGCATCCAAAGAAGTGATGTCAATGCAAATGGGTGATGTGGGTTCTCATGGGAGCTCTCAAACAAACTCATAATAGAAGAAATCTAAGATATAAAGACGGAAACGCAGCGGTATTTTCACTCAAAATATGATCCCAAAGTCTGGGTGCGGCCTATGGGCAACAACAGACAAAAATGAACCGCCTCCAAAATCACCACACGTATTGGAATGAACGGGACAAACGTTAGATCTACAATAAGCCTGTGCTCTATCTCTAACGATGTACATCTAATTATCTTTCAAGTACTGAAATATTTTCAGTCATAATTATATAATTCAGAACTAATAACTACATATCTTATCAATATAGTTACAAACACGGCCTCGTATGGTTTTCCGAGGTTGACAGAGCACTCGTACGAAGCTCTCTATTGAGCTCGAGTAACGTGCTGAAATCAGCCACGAAAAATACCTAAATTTTCTTCCCCGGTAGATTATATGGTAGTATCAAAGAGGCAGAAGTATTTTCTGTTCTGTGAGCTACATGTATTGTAGTGGATGTTACAGCACTACGTAGGCGCTTTGTAAGTTTTAATTTGTCTTTTGAGGACACCCCACGTATGTGTTGAGATCGATGGCACCCCTCCACCTCCGCGCTATTTCACGGAGATGTGTGTATTTTGTATGGAGAACGGACAGTTATCACAGAGGATTTTTCATAGCGCACGTGGCGTGCGCGTTATCCTACATTGTAGGTCATGGCAAAGATCTTAAAACATAAGATAGGACATTCCCGTTTCTCCCTAATTTTATGTAACGGAAGTGGCCTCATATGGAGAAGGGTGCCCTTGCCTTGGCCGTTACATCGGACCCTTTACACAATCGGGAGAGTGTCCTATCTTCCTTTTCACGATCTTTGGTCATGGCAAGGACATGTTTCCGCTTGCAAATCGTTGTGACAACGTTTCAATTTCCTCTTCGAAACCATCATGCTGTATTATGTATTTTTCTGTCTTTGGATGTCACATAGGGAACTTGCACCTATGTAAGATATCTCTTCACGATTTTTTATAGTGGTGGAAATATTTCCTTTCCAATTTCATTTGTGATTGTGCCTCAATTTTCAAGTTGCATTCACGGTTGATAGTTCTGTTTGTTGTCAACTTTTATAGTAGAGAGACTGCACGTACCGTATAGTACTAGTCTACAAAGATGCACGTGTTGGCGAGCACTACGCATCGTCAGATTCTCTTCAAGTTCAACTTTTTAAATTCTTAATGACATAAAGCAATGACATAAATAGGAATAATAGTCTTCAAATAGTCCATACAATAAAAAGTTTGGCCCTTGTTTTTTCGTTGTATGATATTTGGGGGGCAAAATTTCTTATGCTTGTGATTTTTTACCATATTTCTTTTTCTTAAAATGAGTTGTCAAAGTTGGGGTGCGGCCTATGCGGCGCTGCGGCCATTCGGCCGGTGAATACGGTATACTGAATAGCAGGTTTGAAGCAATACATTTCCTGGTATAGCGTTGTTTTCTTACCTATCTCTGTTCTTTGTTCTTAGATTCCTCTCAATGCCATCCATCAGGTTCTTGAAACACATGTGCATGTCCTGTTGCTTCTCCACGGGCTGTGCGCTGATCACAGACTGCTGGAACTCTTGGAAATACTGAATAAAATGTGCCAAAAAAGGAAGAATAAAATCTGTTTCAAGAAAACTGTCATATTAGTCATTAATGTACTTACTCCTGATCCTCTCATACTCATTCATTAAAAATGTATTTGTGTCTGTATATTATGGAATATATAAAAATTGCAAGATAACTCTGAACTCATGATAATGCCATTACCAAAGTATCATTCTGAGGAAGTAAAAACGTAATGTTTTCTTCTATCACATTTCAGTAGGTTATACCGATTACCAGAGAGTTGTTCTAACTAATGATACTTGTAGGAAAAGCAGACAATCAGAATGGTTGTTTTGCAAAGTACTTGGCATTTCAATGTTTTTTTAAAATTACATTCCAATCTAATTGTACATACTACAACACTACATTCAATACAACCCAAGATTGTAAACAAGTCAAATAATTTCCCCAATTTTTTTCCCAAATAAAGAGAATATAAATTTCAAGGAACACTGTTAATATTTTTTTTTTTGAAATTGAGCACATAATCCACTTCAATTCATGAACATAATGACATTAACACAGCAAACTCGAGTAAAAACCCCTACTTTCACCATTTTCTGGCTATTATTTTAAAAAGAAAACAGCAACAAATCAGTTGTTTTCTTTCACTGGTTTACATGGACTTACATCTTCATTGAGTAAGATGAGACCTAAGAGAGGTCTAGACATGGACCATTGATTCCTGCATTCCTCAAACATGATGATATTCAGTACTGTTGACAGCATCTATACACAAACAGAGGAACAATAATTAAAAGCAGTGTGCAACACAAAAACTTTCCGAATGGCATATTTTTAATGTTACTCTTATTTCTCTAAAAAAAGGATGATTTCTAAGATATCACAAGATAAATGTTCATCAAATTGAATTATATGTGAACAAGCAGTTCTAACAATCTTATGGGGTGTTGCAAGAAAGTTGCAATCAATTGCAAATTGTAAAGCAAATTTGAACAACCATTCTGAATGGTTCAGGGTCTGCCCATTCAAGAAGATGCGCCTGCAACAATGATTTTGATTGGTCAGTACCGATCAGTTGCAACTTGCAATCAATCGCAACTTTCTTGCAACACCCCATTAGACAGCAACCATATAGATATACAAATTTTCATGTGGTAGGGGCAATGAGAAAACTCCATGGTTCAGAGTAGAGTGTGATTTTGTCCATATATATATACATATATATATATATATAGCATACAAAAGACTAATTCCCGGAATTTGAGACAGAGACCTTTTAACATACCATTTGGATGTGACCTTTAGTATGGAGAAGACTCTCGGTGTGACGCAAGTCAATGATATTTATGAAAAATTTAGCTATAAAAATATGTCTTTTCCTCTTATCTTTAATGAAAAGCCTGTGCATGAATTAAAGACCTAGTTTCAGTTTGCACATATTTCTTAATTAATTGCAATTATCTATGTATGTGTTGATAATCGGTTATAACGAGGAAGAGAAAAGGACTGAAAATTGTGCAAACTGACCTGTCTGAGTAGATCCCTTGGTACATCTAGCAGGTTGCTGTAGTTCTTGGTGTCCCCTCCAGTCTTGGGCCAGCTGTTCGTCTGGCTCCCTGTCTTAGTGCTCTTGGTGAGTTGCTTGAAGAGGAACGTCACTATGTGATCCAGGATGGCACAGCAGCTAGTGCACACCATTGTATCTGGGCATTACAAAATGGAAACATAGAATTCACTTGCTAAATCTAGTCTTTTAAATTATGACTCTGGACTATCACACACTATCTATATACATTTTGGTGTCCCCTCCACCCTTTGGCCAGCTGTTTGTCTGGCTCTGTCTGACTGCTCTTGGTGAGTTGTTTCAAGAATGCCATCCAGGATGGCACTGGATGACACAGTAGCTTGTACACACCATCGTATCTGTACATGGCAATTTGACAACATCAAATTCACTTGTCGAGTCTCTAGAGTCTTGAGGAGTAGAGACTTGGATATTGCGGAAAACTTCCAGAAACAATTTTATTAGCCCGCCAGCAGCACCGACGGGATTTTCCCTGACGTCCGCATCTCGCTCACCGATCGCTCAGTCCGCGGCTTCTGATTGGTCGGTTTCACGGACCAATAGCAGCGCGGCGGTTCCGGCTCCCTCGGAACGTAGCTTACGCTATAAAAGGCGCTTGCAGCGGCGATTGTCCACATTGCCTGACGAAGACTAGCAGTTAGCGGTCGAAACGTCGCAACCCTCGTTTGCTCCATCGTGTAACAGATCAACTCATACTCTTATTGTACTACCACGATGATCAACATCTTTCGCACTAACAATTTTACTGTTTTAAATTTTACAAGCTAAATGGAGGAAGTGACATTCAATAATCATAACAATTTTCAAGTGAGTTAACTACGATATTTGCCAAATTCTGAATTATAAACATGTTTTACATCTCAGGGGTTCTGGGTTGGTTGTAGAATTCTTTCAGTTCAAGGGGGTGATCTTGATAGCAAACTTGCAATGTTGTAACACTGGAAGAAGGATTAAGCCCACTTTTCTTGTTGGGTGTAACATTACCAATTGGATCGGCAAGTCACAGATGCTCGACTATATGTTCTAATTGGCTGTCAACTTACCTAGTGCTGTAAGCCCTTCTGATACTGAAGATAAGACATGGAGGAAGACTTGAGGTTCTAAGCTACTGATGAAACCCATGTGATCCTGGGCTAAGCATTCTAACAGCACGTAGTAAGAGCCGCTTAGCTTTGGGTAGTCCTGCAAGAAACGGTAACAAACTTTAAATCTTAGCATTCTTGTTTGTCCCAATAGCTTCCCTCTGCACTTTGCAGAAATGTTGCAGACTTGAATAAAAATATAAAAATTAAAAAAAAAAAAAAATAATGCTAAAATAATGAGAATTTTGGTGTACATATGGACTATCATAAATATATTGGTAAACACTTTCTGAGAAACACCTTTAAAATGCTAGAAAGAGGGGTGTTCTTTCATCAACATTTTCCTGTTTCCTGGGTGAAAAAAGGGGGTAACTGACAATATGGAACAATCATGGGTTCCACCTTCATGTTGGAATAAATCTTCATTTGCAGTCACTAGTCATATTGCCTAATTTGATATGAACCGGATTCTTCAGGTCCTAAACCACTGACAGGAGTGAATAGTTTCTGGGTTTGAAACCAAGTTGATGCACGAATGCCCTTTAGTAAGGCAATTAATCCTTATTATCAAGTTCCTAGGGTAGGACCTTACAGCCAAAAGTCCCCCTACAAGCATTTACTTGCTTTCAAAGCAATCCGGTAAAGTAACTCTCAATCCAATCTTCAATCAAATGACCCATGATATATCCTTGCTAAAAAAATGATACTGTTATACCGAAAACACTTATGCAGGGGTCACACCTTTGCATATTTGGTTGCGTATTGCCTGAACGCAGACATAGGTAGTCATACCCAATAAAGCGCAATGAAACATGCTCACTACATACTAAATATGCAGACTAGTGCATAGGCCTGCGTTGGTTGCTCGCTACTTTCAAAATATTCTAAACTATCGCAAGCAATCGCAGGTCAAATCGCCTACAAGCGGATACGGGCAACAGCGAACGGCTTAGCGCAGGTATATACGCAATCATACGCACCTCTTTTTGGAGCGCGTTTCACTGCCTTTAACTGCAGTGAGACGCAACGAGACCAACTGGTGCGAACGGCTATAGAGCAGCAAACGAACAAAGAATGAGCTAGATACGCAATAGTGTGACTGCTACCTTCAAATTTGCCGCGTATGGCTGGGTACGGCTGCGTACTGACATACCCCGCATAGCACAGCAATACGCAGCCATATACGCAAAGGTGTGACCCAGGCATTATCAGGAGATTGCTGAGAGAGATGGAGAGAAGGAGCCTGACAAATATTTGTTTGATTTGAACCCAGTATCTTACTATCGTCAGGTTCCAAGACTGCATTAACCACTCGCAGATACTATTACAACAGGAACACTTACCAGCAGATTGCTGAGAGGGATGGAGAGAAGGAGCTTGACAAACATCTGGAGCGCTTCTTCCAGCGCACTGTCACCATAGAGACGGAATACACCAAAGTTGACATAGCTGCCAGAGAGGGCAGCCTTTAACATGGAGAAACATACAGCTATGCCTTTCAATGTGGAGAGAGGAATGATAGTCAAGGATCACATACTACCGCAACAAAATATTTACACATTTACTCCTTTTTCAACTCAACTTGGAATGGAATGTACAAAAGTGAAAAAGATTTGTCAGAATTTTTATTGAACTATTTTGGACAAACAACTACTTGTTTTAGAAATAATTTCAATATGCTTTGAAAGTAACAGTCTGAAATGTTTACTGTAGTATATATCATGTTCTAACTCTCCATTATACGTAGAAGATTATGTTAAAAAATAATGTATAAGTGACCATTCAGTCCTATTAATACAAGAAAATAAACAAGAGAATAAACAAGAGAATAAACAGCCTCCCTTTTTGTACACATTTGTTATAAAAAGGATATTTCATCTGGTAGATCTGATCTTTTGGAATGTCTCGAAGCGTTAGCAATCTTGAACCTGTAGAAAAGGAAAATACGAAGAGAGAAAAATAATATCGATGCCGACAGCTGCAAACAAGCACATATGACTAATGAGCCATAAAAACCCATAGGATGGTGTCCTCTACAAGTCTGAAAATGTATTTATAACAAGGGAAAAGAGAAAAGAGCCATTCAAGTGAATTGAAACAGCAAGGATTTTCTAACGAGTAAAAAATTAAAAAATCTTATTTCAACATTTAGATATCTCTTTGTAACCAAAACAATTTTCTGTACACTTTAATGGTGAACAGAAGCATCAAGGAAATACTTATATAACCCTAATCCTCTAACTACTAACATATTATCACTAGAAGAAAACAGATATGCAACCAATGGGGTTACAACTATTGATCTGTAGAAGAAAGATATCCTATTAGGTCATTACACATTGCATGCAGATGTACAGGCACTTTACCAATACTTTTGTAGACCAATAGCACGAGGCCCTGAATAGAGTTCTGATCATGATACAAGAGGTATTATAAAATGGGCGGAAGAATTCCAGCAATCTGATTGGTCAATTACCGTGTAAGAACTTTTTTAATGGCTGCACTAAACGTAGCGACACAATAATCTGCAATTGACATGGACAAAATTCTGTCAAGTTCCGAATTAGCTTCTGCTACACCAAGAGGCTTGCAAAACAAAGTGTTCATAGATTTGATGACATTCTTTTGTAACAGAGGTCGTGAAAATGTCAGAAATTTCAGAGTTTCTGACTTCTCAGTCCTTTACATTTTAATGGTGAACAGAAGCATCAAGGAAATATAACCCTAATCCTCTAACTACTAACAAATTATCACTAGAAGAAAACAGATATGCAACCAATGGGGTTACAACTATTGATCTGTAGAACAAAGATATCCTATTTTAGGTCATTACACCTTGCATGCAGATGTACAGGCACTTTACCAATACTTTTGTAGACCAATAGGTCCATGCACGAGGCCCTGAATAGAGTTCTGATCATGATACAAGAGGTATTATAAAATGGGCGGAAGAATTCCAGCAATCTGATTGGTCAATTACCGTGTACGAATTTTAATGGCTGCACGCGATATCCACGATAGCACTAACGATATCAACGATAGCTCTGTTGTTGTTATTGTCGTCTGCGGGAGCAAAATGGCCGCTCGCAGTGATGCTTTGTTTCAGCTACTTTCCGACAAGGAACTTAATAAGTTACTAGACGATACAGATGCTGCCAGCACAAAAAAATCAATTAAGTACTCATTTTCTAAGTTAGAGAGATTTGCAGAGCTCAAACATGTAAATTTAGAGGTCATTTCAACTTCAGAACTGGACAAAGTTTTGTCGGAGTTCTACACATTAGTGCGGAAGACCGATGGTGAGCAGTACACAAAGAAATCACTGCAATAAGTACGGTACAGTATTCAATGCCACTTTCTGGACAATGATAAGTTTGACATTTGTAACAAAAGTGTCTTTCCCGAAAGCAATCGCATGTTTAAAGCTGTGCTTGTCAAGTCAAAGCGTGATGGTCTTGGTAGCACTAAACATAGCGACACAATAATCTGCAATTGACATGGACAAAATTCAGTCAAGTTCCGAATTAGATTCTGATACACCATGAGGCTTGCAAAACAAAGTGTTCATAGATTTGATGACATTCTTTTGTAACAGAGGTCATGAAAATGTCAGAAATTTCAGAGTTTCTGACTTCTCAGTCCTTCAAGATGATGATGGTGTACGCTACGTTACAAAAAGAAAACGACGATGAGAAAACTGGCGGTTACATGTATGAAGTTCCGAACAGTGAAAAGTGCCCAGTTAAATCTTTTGAGAAGTATGTTGTAAAACTACAACCTGCATGTGAGTGGTTATGGCAGAAACCTAAGAAAACTGTCCCACAGAATGAAAGTGAGCCATGGTATTGTAATATTCCTGTTGGAATTAACACACTTACGAACAAAATGAAACAGATCTCGACTGCAGCTGGGTGTAGTAAAATCTACACCAACAACTGTCTCAGGGCAACGTGTGTCACAACACTGGATCAAGCAGGCTTCCAGTCACGAGACATTATGGCAGTTAGCGGTCATAAGAGTGAAAGCTCAATCAAACTTTATACAGAGACAAGTGAGGGTAGAAAAAGGGAAATGAGTACTGAAATTGGCAAACAATGGCCTATGTCCCGGACCCAGCTTCTACTGTTGCAAGTATTCCAGCAACCACAACGTTGGCATTGGAACCCCCACCTAACGTTAAAGTTACTGCTCGAGAGCCACTGGCACTAACTCAAGCACTGGCTCAGCAGCATGTACCACTTGCATTGTCTCTATCATCAGAGAACAATTTGTGTACTACTAGTACCAGTCACACCTTCAACATCAGTGATTGTGTAATACACATTAACAATCATTAAATGACACCAGCCTATCTGTGTATATAGTGTATATAGAGTTAACCTGTACTTCAGAGAACTTTTCTTGTTCCACTTCAAGTTCAGCATTCATCGTTTTGTTATTTCTTCTTGGAGCTCGAGTTCATATCATTAGTTTCATGTGAGGTGAGTCTTGAGCATTGTTTCCTTTACATTCTTACCATTTGCCAAAATCATGCGTCCAGTAATTACCGGATGCATGATTTTACCATGTACAGTCAACACAGTCTTGGGGCCTTTTTTTTATTTATTTATTTTTTATTTAATTATTTATTTATTTATTTTTTATTTTTTTTATTATTATTTTTTTTTTAAATTTTATTTTTAATTTTATTATTATTTTTTTTTTTTTTTTTTTTTTTGGGGGGGGGGGGGGGGCATTTTAAAAAACGTATAACACACAGGTTTTGGTTCGTGGGTTAGTAGGAATTGTGTACACGCAGTACCTCTGAATTGTCTGAACCCACGAGGCGTACACAATTCCTACTGACCCACTCAAACCTGTGCGTCATTTGTTTCCGTCTTCTACAATGGCATTGCTTTGACACTACCGAGTGATTCACGTCACAATTGCGTCGCTGGTCACAGAATACTTGGCCCCCACTAACTTCCACCTAACCCAGTTATTACCCTTCAACAAACTTCTCCCTTGTCTCCCTCATTGAGCAAGGAAGCGCCAAACTGTAAAGATATCTATGGTCACAATCCCACCTATTTCTTAATTTCTTCCCACCTTTGTTGTTGTTAAAAGGATATTGATCTGTGTTGCACAGACCAACAGTTGTGACTATTAGTTGCATGCCTGTTTTCTTTCAGTGATAATCTGTAAGTATTTTACATACTCCTTATTCATCCAATTATTGATGTTTATTGCTGTTCATGTAAGTACGTTTATTTTACACTTTCCATGTTTGATTTTGTGATTGTTAAATCTTATTCACAATTTCATGTTATTTCTATACATGTATGATGAATACTTTTGATGTTAATGTGGAATAAATGCTGTATTGACTTGAAATTGTACTGAACCTATCCCTCTCCAATACCTACCGTACGCTACCATCATCTTGCTAGTTTCCCTGAACAGCAGGATACCGTTGGGTGAGGAGACATCAAACTGCAACCTCTGTGATCTGTTCTGGACCAGCTCGGCCATGAGCTTGAGAAGGGGTGTGGTGACGGGTGGATCATGGTACCATAACTCAACAGCACTCAGTAACACAGGAGTGTAGTCAGGGTATCTGGTGGAGTGCTCTTGGTCAAAGAAAAACTGGACATGCACAGTCACAGGATTGGACAACATACCATCCCACTAACTTCTTTTTGCTTTTACTTTTAGAGAGAATGTTGAGTTTTGGGAGAGGTGAAATATAATTTGTAAGCTTTCTCAATCCTGATGACGGACAGTCAACCTGTCCGAAACATCGAGTGTTCTCCAATCTCAGCCTTCTCATCTGGATTACAGTCCTTTTCAGGACTTCTTCAAGAAAGATTACACTTCTCCTACTTTCGATCTCACCTTGCAATTTCTTCTCCTCTCAACTTTCTCCACTTTTTTCTTCTTACTCAGGACTAACCACATGGTGA
This sequence comes from Heliocidaris erythrogramma, assembly GCA_025617745.1. Taxonomy (NCBI): domain Eukaryota; kingdom Metazoa; phylum Echinodermata; class Echinoidea; order Camarodonta; family Echinometridae; genus Heliocidaris; species Heliocidaris erythrogramma. Next base: position 24,686,309 of record CM046868.1, on the reverse strand, counting down.
ACCATAAGCCTTCTCAACGTCATCGGTATCAGTACCACCAGGCAAACCTCTGCCTTCAAAGCTCGTCTTTCTCATTCTTTAGTGTTAGTTAGGAAGAACATCGTACTAGAAAAGTCCCCTGAAGAGGATAGCTCTTCAAATGCCCTCATATTCGAAATATGGCGAGAATAGCTAAAATGTTCGGGCCAACATTCATGTCACTTGTGTGTGCAGTCCCATATACCCATTTCTGTGTGCAGTACATGTGCTTTTCAGCGAGAATGGGTCACCATTTTGATGATTCCAAAACCTCACAATATTAAACAATTCTTATGTAAACATGATCAACCATTCCCAGCTGTTTTGAGACAGTTTTTTTCACAATGTAATACCAGAACTCTACTTTATCGTTAAAAGATAGGTATAGCACAAATCAGCATTCAGGGTTGTCATAAAACTTGTTTTTTAAATAAAATTTAAGTGCTTTCACAGCGTTAGTTTTATCAAAAATACTCATTCTTTACAGTAAAACAAATAATGAGCCTTTTATGTTATATCCTTTTTAGATAAGATTTTGACCTGATGATCAAAATAATGACCTAAATTTGAAATTAAAAAAAATTTGCCATTAAAAATTACATATCACACAAAAAAAGAAATTTTCAGCCTCTTTGTTTAGTCATATGAATCTTTTCTGAGGAGTGGGAGGCTAATCGTATGCTGCCTAAAGTTTCCAAGCTGGTGAATAAATTGTTGAGCATAAAAATGACTAGTTTTTACATGAAACAGAAAATATACTTACATAATTTCAAATGTAATATTTTCATGTTCATAACCAGAGTAACAAAGTGAAAGGTTAAGAAATCCTGTCATCGAAAAACGGATCAAAAATTGAAGGTGCGCCGATAGGTTCAATCAGGGCCCTCTTGCATAAAAAGTTGTGTTTATGCAAGTCAAAAAATCAAACGCAACTTGATTCAACCAATCAGGATCGCATATTTGGGACCTGCGTGTAATTTTTTGAGTTGCGATTAAACGCAACTTTTTATGCAAGAGGGCCCAGCTCTCTTTTCACTGCATCAATTTATTCAATTGCAGCTACATTTAGAGACAGGATTTTTGTATCTATATTCATCATATTTCATCAAAGGATACATCCAATCAAAGAGCATCATGTAACTTGTCTTGGTGTTGAATGCAAAGGCAATCCCTCTGATGTCTCGAGCCAATCCTATTAATGTTCTCTGTTTATCAGAAGGAACAGAGAGAACAAGAAAAAATTGATCACATCTATGACAAACACATCAGGGTTTTTCCTCTTCACTACGAGAGAGAAGCTAAGAAGTTCATCAGTTAAAGAATTTTTTTTTCTTCTTTCAATTCACAAGTATAAATACAGCATTTATAATGCGCCATCGATCTAGTACACTATTCTGAGGCGCAGATTAATTTATTGATTAAATACACATCTGTAATTTATGCACAATTATGAAAAAATTGAAGGAAAAAAAATTAAGCAGCTAGGTTCGATTGGAATTTAAACATGATACAAATAATCATTCTGATGCAGAGCAAGTCAATGGTATTTGGTCATTTTGTGCTGACAGACGTGGACACAAACAAATTGTTGAATAAAGGTGAAAGACCTACTTCTTCATGGACTTATCCCCATGTAGCAAGTCAAACAACACATAAAATGTCAATTCGGTTGTATAATGTACTACACAACATATCAAGACAAAAGGAATGAATATCATGGACTTGCCACATTGATCATGGATCATGTCAGGCCTTGCAACATAAAGATTTACAGGAGTATCTCCTTCACTCAATGGTACCTTTATAATCAATAATAACTTACAATCTATTTTATCTCACAACGTATACATTGGATTAATTGTAGCAAGAATGGAGATTTTAGCAATTAAAGGGGAAATCCACCCTGATATCAACTTCATTTTAAAAGGAGAAAAATCAAAGAAAATATTTTATCATACATCCACCCTAGATATAATCATTTGACTTATGCATCTACACAAACATGTATGATACAAATCTATTCCCTCATCAAAAATAAAGAAAATGAAAATTTATGATTTGTTTTGTACGGAGCAAATGGGAGAGGAGCTTGCAAGATACGTCACGGAGTTGCCAATTTGTGTTTGATTGATTACAACTTCAAAAGCTGATAACTTTCTATTTCTTATCAAATTTTGCTCAAACTGTCATTGATCTGTTTCTTTCATTTTTCTGCTTCTTTTAAAACCACCTAAATATCAAGGCGGATTTTCCCTTTAATCATATGTTGAATTTTATGTTACAGGGCCTAGGTGTGGCTTTCAGCTAACAATAAACCATCTAACCTTTGTATTCGCCTCATTCCAGCCGGACCCGGTCTTAGCATTGGCCAGCTGGTTGCCTACATACTGGAAGGCTGTGGTAAGGGGTACCATGAATGTCTCAAATCTCTCCTCATCCTCCCCTAGATCTACCAGTAGTAACCGACCAAGGGCAGTGTAGAACGTTGATCGACACCTCATGTCGTGGACTGATAGCGTGCCGTTGGCTCCAAGAAATGGAAAATGGTCGCTCTGTGGTGAAGTAAAGAGAGGAATGTCAAGAAGAGGGTGAATCAGTTGTTCGACACGTGCTCCAGAGGCAACTGCTCAATGCCCATCTCCGACTCTAGATCAAACAATATACCTAAGCCTCACGCCAACACTAAACCAAACATAACCCTAACCCTAACCTTTTATCTTTGATGAAATAAAGCTTGGAGCAAATGTTGCAGGAGCAAATGCTCGATTACAGTTAATCTCTATGAAGTCTATTCAATGCATATTTTAGCAATTTCAGTTCAATTACCATTCACTACTTAACTAAGCCAAAGCTTGATCCAATACGGACCCAGTGAAAGAAAGTTAACATGATGCAGCTCTGCTCAAATAACTGCTTTTTTCTCATACAATTTTTTAAAAGAGGGGAAAATGAAGCTTTTATAAAAATGTAAATTAAATGCTTTCAAATTAAAATTCCTTGTTTCATCGAATAACTTTACAGCATGTATTCAGTGGTACACCCTCTTCCTTTCTAAACTGCTATTCCCTCAGGCTTTGTTTCACAGGCTATGTTGTAACGTCTCACCATACCTGTATGGATAAAATACACCATTTACAACTTTAAATATCTTTCTGACCCCTCATACTCACCGTATGATTAGCTAACATGAATTGCACTGCTTCTAGTTTGACTAGTTTCCTGACGCTGCTGTACCCAACAGAGAGGTCGTTGAGAAGCTGTAACGTCTTGGAGATGATTGGTTCACTGCCTCCCCAGTACTTGAGGTTGGTGATGCTGAGAAATGGGGCAACAGAGAATTATTATCCGACATAATCACAAAATAAATGCATTGTTAACTAACAATTCATAATGGTAATATTGGGTACTTATATAATCTTAAAAGAAAAATCTTGTGACCTTTCTTCTTTTTTTGTTGTTGTAATTTCAATGTTTATGAATTTTATGGTAGGAATATCAGATGATCTCTTGAATGATCTTGCACTGTTATAAAACAAGAATACTTCCCAGTCAAATATACGCAAATCTGTATTTGTGCTTTTCAACAAGTGTGATTTTTACCAACTACTTTTGACAAACAAAATAGTGAGAGGACAATACCTTGACAATTTATTGTAACATATATCACAATATATCAATACAAACTAGAAAGGCCGTCAAAGGCGGCAGACCCACGCCTTAGCGGCGCTATTATTCTTGAAACTGCAGAAATAGATATATTTTTACTGGTTGGTTCCCCTGTCGTGTATTAAAAAAAAAGTAAACCCAATATAGGTTTTGTTTTGTTGCGATTATTTTTGTAAGCAGTAGCCATTCAAAGGGGATAACAAGAGGCACATCTCCCCCCCCCCCCAATAAATTTTGCCATATCCAGGTCATAGCTTTGTGTCCCCACCCTTGAAAAAATTCTGAAGAAAAAGATTTTATTATTGAAACATCCCTCCCCTAAAAGTAATTGATTAGACATGTCAGAGAGCGTGGCGTGGTGAGAAAAAAAATGTTAGGGGGCCTAGCAATTTGTATTCAGTGTTCAGTCCAAGGCCGTACGCAGAAATTTTTTCCTTGGGGGGGGGGGGGGGGGGCAAGATGATCGCTTTCAAAGGAACCCATAACTTGAAGTCTAAAACCCGATTAAAAAAAAGTATGATTTTGAAATTTCTGGGGGGGGGGGGGGGGGCCTTGATGTCAGTGTTAGTAAATGTATTCATGTTCTATCTTTACATTGCAATTGGGTTTGTTTTTTTTCATCGGGCTTGGATAAAATAAATATGACGACAAAATAAGTTGGATCTCGACTTCAAAATGACATGCATGCGAGGCACAGAGCTTACTCACTCAGCTCAGTCACCACCCATAACAAAGTCAAAGTGTATAGGCCTACTGGCGTACATTCGGCGAACCTCAGCCACCAAATTTTGCAAATCCACACGAATTAAAAAAAAATACAGTTTTTGTATATATTTTACAACTACGAAATCCACTCAAACAGACATAAATGAGTTACTCAAATCTCAAATGACAGGACCGTTATAACCCAAAGAAAAAAGTTCAATCCTACTAGTACTACAGTCAGCCACAGGCACTTCGCGACAGCGCTGTGTATAGTTATGTACGTACAGCTACACAGCCCACTCACTCAGATCAACACACGCGAACACTCGCGAGTGCGATAGACTCACTCACGTCGAACAAACTCACCAGATTTTCACCGAAAACAATTAAAATCACGTACTACACGTCCACCAGGATAAAATAAATCACAAAAACTTCCACAACAAAGTGGAAAGAACCGGGGAAAACAAACAGAAATGCACAGAAGATAAGAAATAGAGGAGAAATTAGACGTGCTAGGCCTAGGCCGTAGGGTAGCCTGAATCTAAATGAAGTTGTAGATAAAAAAAGGTATCGCGCGCGATAGCTATATAGCCTATACCGCTTTCGATTTCGCAGTAGTACAGTTCAAGCGCGCGAAAAATCCCTTGTTGCTGGGATACGTTGCTTTGAATATTCATTGCAGGCTCGTACGGATTTGAAGTGAAATGGCAAATAATGGGTCTAAAAGTCTTCTAAAATTCATAAACCTGAAATAGATTTTTTGTGAGACGAAGTAATGAGTGTTTTGATTGGCCAAAATATTTCTGCATCGGCAGGCGAAGTTTGGGGTCATCAAACTTTCTAGTTTCTTTCCTGTCACTATCTGAACTGAAGTTCCTATACTTTACTACAGGGTCAAAACTTCAAGGTCACACAGAATTTGCAGGGGTCAACCAATCATCACCAAAATCTAATCGATTCTTTCCTGTCACTTTCTGAACATTCCCTGAAAATTTGGTGCAAATCCGTTCACCCGTTCTCTCGTTATCTTGTACACAAACAAACAAACAAACAAACAAACAAACAAAAAAAAACAAACAAAAAAAACAAACAAACATACGGAGCCCTTTACATAACCCTGCCGATTTCATCGGCGTGGGTAATTAAACAGAATAACACAAGGAAAATAAAACTCCAAGGAAGAACCTTGAACTGATTTTGGGAACTTACATTTTACCGATGAATACACTAAGAACCATGGATTCGTCTTGCAGTCCTAGCACCTGTGATAACGTCCTGTACAGCTGTATATAAAGCGAGAAAAAAAAGGTGATTACATGGGGACATAAAGAGGGAGAGAAAGGAAAGAGAAGGACATAAACCTAATTGAAATTCAATGTTCAATTTCATTAGAGTGTCTAATATCAAGGAACAAGAACAAGAATTACCAACTTTTATATGAGTTTTATGGAGTATGTGACATTTTCTTTTCCTGGAAGAATATAATAAGATAAAGATTTAAATGATTTAATACGTTAGCTATACATTGTTCAGTTTAAGATTAAGATACTAGAGAGAGAGAAATAAGGTTGGTAGTAAGAAGGTCGACTTCTGCAAGGGTCATATCAGCAAAGTAAAAGGAATCTTGTAATCTACATAAACACAAAGAACAGAAAGTAACATACAAGCAATGAATTTGAGTGGATGAAATCAACAAGAAATCAACAAGCAGATTCTAATTGCACATTCCACCTGTCATTCAAATAGTGAAATTCACCTTCCAACAGGATGAAATTTACAAGTGAGTTATTCCGAGACATCATATGAAATGTACACTAGATGTGTAAACACCGAGGAATTCAGGTCAGAGTGTCAAATGCTCATCAAATGATTTAGAGTGTACAAAGAAATGAAAAAGAACCAATGTTTGGACTAAAAAGTTATGCCATGTGATATCAAGTTATCTTCTATACAGAGTGCAGATGCTATCACTATTTGTGTCAGAAATTGACTGTTTAGTAAGTGGCACAATTTACAGAGGGTTAGAGAAGTTGATAAACTTTTTGTAACTGATTCATGAGATTAAAAACATAACCTCAGTATTTTCTGTGGAGCCAATCGTGTTTACAACCAAAGATCCAAAGAGTAAGCAATCATTTTTGTCTGTCAGACACAAACAATTATTTCCAGAAAGAAGTATACTTCTGTCACACAACAAGAAAATAAAAAATCTCTGTTGAGATAAACAATAAAGGGCTTTCTTTTGGACATTAGTAAAATTCCTCACGACATATTGCAATGTCACACCATCATATCGTCTGTTTGGAGCCAGAAGGGCATTAACTCCTATAATTTAACACAGAGTGAACACCCTTCTGGCTCTTAACAGACGGTATAGTCCTCTCTTGATTATGTCACAGTTGAAAATGAATATAAAATGAAAATGGACTTATGATTCGCAATAAAATTGATCTCAATTATAATTTTTTTTCCCCCATCCTCATTCATAAGACCTTTTCTATATTTCTTACCTTGGACGATTTTTGTATCTGATGTCCTAGATAGATCTTTGTGAACTGTTCAAAGAAACTGAGCATTGCAATGTCCAGCTTTTCACATCCTCCATGTGAAAGCTTGGCATCTGTAAGATTCATCAACTGCAGTACTCTATCAACAAGAAGACAGATATGAGAGATGAATAAGAGGAGCTTCCAAGGTTTTTCTTTGTAAGCTGCCATTATAATGAAGGCAATTCATTCATGGCAGAATAATTATCTACTTTCCCCTTTGCCCCTCAAAAATAAAGATCAAATAATGTCAATTTTCACAAATCATGATGTTATTGTGGAATGAATGATTTGTAAACTATATTCTATATCATCCTCAATGATTTGGAAGGCCAGCAGTATCTCATTTTATTGCCCCAAATTAAATTTTGAAATGTAGAGTGGTAAAATATAATCATACCCGTAATAATGCCCCTGCCAAAATTCAACCTTCCAAATATGCATTAAAAAATAAGAAAAACAAGATGAATGCGACTGCGTCTCCTATATGCCTCCGCCTAAATTCAGTTGATGGCTCAAACTGTTCTAGAAATATTTGATAACGAGGCTAAAAACCAGTAATTTCATGTAATTTCATGTAAATTGACCTCTGTGACCTCTGAACTTTGACCTACCTACCCCAAAATCTAATCAGTTCCTCTTTCTATGGGGATACATACTGGTACCTAGTTTGAAGTTCTTACCTCAAATAGTTCTTCAGAAATCGCGGTAACGGTGCTAAAAACCAAGAATTTCATGTAATTTCATGTAAATTGACCTGTGACCTCTGAACTTTGACCTACTTACCCCAAAATCTAATCAGTTCATCTTTCTATGGGGATACATACTGGTACCAAGTTTGAAGTTCTCACCTCAGATAGTTCTTGAGATATCGCGGTAACGATGCTAAAAACCAAGAATTTCATGTAATTTCATGTAATTTCATGTAAATTGACCTCTGTGACCTCTGACCTTTGACCTCCTTACCCCAAAATCTAATCAGTTCATCTTCGTATAGGGAAACATACTAGTACCAAGTTTGAAGTTCTTACCTCAAACAGTTCTTGAGATATCGCGGTAACGGTGCTAAAAACCAAGAATTTCATGTAATTTCATGTAAATTGACCTCTGTGACCTCTGACCTTTGACCTACTTACCCCAAAATCTAATCAGTTCATCTTTGTATGGGGATACATACTAGTACCAAGTTTGAGGTTCCTACCTCAAATGATTCTTCAGATATCGCGGTAACGAGAAGTGGGACGGACGGACAACCCGAAAACATAATGCCTCCGGCACCCACCTTCGGTGGGCGGAGGCATAAAAATATCACTGAAGGTGATTAATGTGTGTGCCAAATTTCCTGAGCATTGCTCCATAAATGAGGAAGTGGTTTGATCTGCAATACACTCCGTTTTATTGCCATATGTTGTTACCATGGCAACACAGTTTGCCACACATTGAAACAATATGTCTTGCACATCTTTACCACAAGAACAATGTGTGTGCCTAATTTCATGAGCATTGCTTGAAAAAGTGAGGAAGTTGTTTGATCCGCAGTATTTTCCAGATTTATTGCCATATGTCGATACCATGGCAATGCAGTTTCCGACACATTCCCAAAATATGTCTTGCACATCTCATCTTCATCCAAAGACAAATGTGTGTGCCGAATTTCATGAGCATTGCTCGAAATATGAGGAAGTAGTTTGATCTGCAAGATTTCCCATTGATTTATTGCCATAATATGCGTTGCCATGCCGTTTCCATGGCAACGGCAGTTTCCGACACATTCAAAAAATATGTCCTGCACATCTCCATCCCAAGACAAATGTGTGTCCCGAATTTCACGAGCATTCCTCGAAAAATGAGGAAGTAGTTCAATGCGCAAGATTTGCAACGGACCGACAGCCCGCCCAACCGCCCGACTGCCCGACCGCACGCTGATTCCTCTATACCCCCTTAAAAATTTGTTTGGCGGGGGTATAAAAAGTGGAAACTAGAACTCAGATATTACCAGCCTCCAATAAGCCAGAGCTCAACACTAATTATCACAAGTATTTTCCTAGGGAAACTGTCAAAAAGAGATATTCTGCAATATCTCTTCTGACTCTTCATAGCATATTTGTCAGCGTGGAGGTTGGTGTATTTTATGTGATGATTCACCCCCTGTGCCCCTGTTAGCGTTGAGCTCTGGCTAGTCAATCAAAGCATTACAGAGTTAATGATTTACCTGCAGACTAATTCCCCATCAAGCCCATCGTGTTCATCTGCACTTGTGAAAGAGACCCGACCACCGATCACGGCACCAATGATATACACCAGCCAAGTCAATCGACCTGTCACCAATGGGGGGAGAGGTATAGCAAATGAGTCAAAGAGGAGCATTACAGCTGTGGGTTGCCCAATTACTAATGCATCACTTTTATGATCTTATATCACAAGATCTACTCTTGGGAAAAGCTGGTAAGAATTTGCTCATCAAGGTTTGTGGGGGGGGATATGGCCTAATAAGGAAAGTACTAGTGTTGTTAACTACAAGAATCATTTATGTTAATGGCATTGGCACTATATGAATAGTTAACTATGTTCCTTTTTTGGGGTTAAATATAAAGGGAAGAAGTAACATAAGGTGACCTCGAGCCACTTCCTGAGAACCAGTCTTTTCTTCAGCTGTATGCCACCCTTGCACATGTAAATGAACAAATGCAAAAATTACCTATTTCTATAAATGTTACTAAAACCCTTTAAATTTTAATACTTATCCCTCAAAAAAAATGTAGTCTCCCTTTCAAAAAAATACTAAGTCTAAATAGGTAAAAAAAGAAAAGAAAAAGAATTTAAGTGGCTGTGTCTTGTCTTGGATAAAGCAAGTTTGGTATCAGTTCACTTGCTTTTTTCCATGCCATTACTATTGTGAAGAGAGAATAACATAATACAAATAGAGCAAGCAGAAGATCATGATTCCAATATAATCAAAAGAAAGAGCAGATCCAGCATTTTTTCCCCTCAAAATCTCAAGGTCTCACATGCATCAATTTTGATGACTCCATTTAGCCCACAAGTAAAAGTATAAGGAACTATCAAAAATGATGTTATACAGTAGTGAAATCAATAAAACTGAATGATGGAAAATAATTAAATTGCTAGCAAAGACTAAACGAACACAGAAAACTTAAAATTGATAAACAAGCCACGTAACTGACAAATGATGAAGAAAATTACTGGTAAAGAAACTGTATTACAAAGTAACAGACTTTAAAGCAGCTGTGTTTGTCCTTTTTTTCTCTCTTCATGAATTATGCTTAAAGATCCCACCTTCCACAAGCTGGATTAAAACCTCTTCAAAGCAGAAATCACTTTTATACACCAACACACTAAACATGGACAAGCCACAATATTACAATATAGCAAGACATGCAATTCAACTTGACACACAATAGAATATGCAAATTTACTCAAGGAATTATAATCTCTTCAGCCACCATATCATTTGATTTATAAACAAATATTTTCCTTCCATTAATAAAACAAGATGAATACGACTGCGTCTCCTATATGCCTCCGCCTAAATTCAGTTGATGGCTCAAACTGTTCTAGAAATATTTGATAACGAGGCTAAAAACCAGTAATTTCATGTAATTTCATGTAACTTCATGTAATTTCATGTAAATTGACCTCTGTGACCTCTGACCTTTGACCTACTTACCCCAAATTCTAATCAGTTCATCTTTCTATGGGGATGCATACTGGTACCAAGTTTGAAGTTCTCACCTCAGATAGTTCTTGAGATATCGCGGTAACGGTGCTAAAAACCAGTAATTCCATGTAATTTCATGTAAATTGACCTCTGTGACCTCTGACCTTTGACCTACCTACCCCAAAATCTAATCAGTTCCTCTTTCTATGGGGATACATACTGGTACCAAGTTTGAAGTTCTTACCTCAAATAGTTCTTGAGATATCGCAGTAACGAGGCTAAAAACCAGTAATTTCATGTAATTTCATGTAAATTGACCTCTGTGACCTCTGACCTTTGACCTACTTACCCCAAAATCTAATCAGTTCCTCTTTCTATGGGGAGATACATACTGGTACCAGGTTTGAAGTTCTCACCTCAAACAGTTCTTGAGAAGTGGGACGGACAGACGGACGGACGGACGGACGGACAACCCGAAAACATAATGCCTCCGGCACCCACCTTCGGTGGGCGGAGGCATAAAAAGGCACCACTAAATTGATGTAAATATTAGGAAGCAACAGACATATTTTTCTGATTTTTCGCAAACAAGGACTATTCCCATGCCGTAGTATGTTCCACAAGTTAAATGTTGTATTCAAGAATGAACTTAGGAAATGCCATTTTAAATCACTATAAAGTTACCATTTAAGGTTGAGGCTTACATTTGGCTTACAAGAATACTAATATATAGTTATTCTTAGAAATTAAGTTTGATGTTCGAATGAAACAGATGAAACAATTTTTGCCGAATGTTCTACATCCTCTAAAAGATAGAAGTAATAAAATCACATAAGCTTTGTGATAAATGCATAAAAAGAGGGAAAGAAATCCTTCTCTGCAATAAGCACACATACTTGCCAACATTTGGAACTTGGAAATCAGGACACCTTGGCCGGGGGTCCAGTGGGCTTGGTACACTGTATGGTGCCGCTATCGCTAGCGCTGTGGTGGCAGCTCGCAGCTTGATTAGTCAATACAATGCACACGCATGCAAGGAGGTGGTGTACGTACGCACTTATATGATCCCGCCCTCTTTTGATCTTTTTTAATTCTCCAGACAGGGTCTGTGGCGATTTTTACAGTTTTTTTTTTTTTCAAGTGAAATTTCAAAAATCGGGATGTCCTGATTTTTGGCCGTTTTGAAAGTTGAAAATCGGGACAATCCTGATAAAATCGGGACGGTTGGCAGGTATGAGGACATAAAAATTAAACAAAACCTATTTCCTATAACACATATGCACTAAATTCCCTAAACAGAGTCTACATAATAGAGAAGAAAGTTCTATCAAGATGATGGATCAACTTACCTTCTTGTATAGCCATGTCTGGACTAGAGGGTATGGTCTTCTGGTATTCTTGCGCTGACTGGTCAAAGAGCTGAATGAGTAGTGCACAGGTCTTCTCGTATTCACATCGACCAATCGTGGACAACTGTTCAGATCAAATGGAATAGAAAGACACAATTATTAAATGGTCCAACCCTAAAGTTCACTTGATCAAAGCCCACAGAAAGATTCAACTGTTAACTATTTGACTGTGCAAAATTCACAGCAGCACTATGAAATTCTAAAAAGATGATTGCCCCTAAATATATGTTTTGATTATTGCCAAAAACAGTTCCCATAAAAAATGAACTTCTACATTTTACACAGCTATGTGATATCTAATACAGAGACTTGTTTTATGGTAACACTTTTGAAAGACAAACTAATGTATTGATTTGGATACATTTTACAGCAAATTTGATCTGCTTTTCCAAGCCAAGCAAAAAAATGATGGGCTTCAGCATACTTCCCCCTGGTATTTAGACAAGTGCTTAACCCATTTATCTCTCCCCCACCCTCCTCCCCCACCAGTGTTCATGAAATGGGTTCTACTATTCACCTGCTCCAGCTGCTGCTGCACCATACCAGTATCATCCAGAGGGTCCTCCAGCCCATCTCGTATTACCATGGTAACAGAGTCTAATCTGGACGTGATGTAGGCCTTGGAGACCTCCGGTGTGTAGACTTCCAGGAGATGGGGTTCTGTGGCTTTGACGTAGGGTACTGATGCAACCATTCGTTGCCACAAGGTCAGGAGGTAGTGAATACTGTTAGGTGCAAATTGCCATACGGGTGCCTAGAAGTTCCAATAGAAACAGATTTTTAAAATGTTTAGTAGCCACTTCAGGGAAAAATTGCTGCTTGAAGTACATCAAATGAATAGTTGTCAAGAAGCTATAATTGGTTTTCCTCAGTGACGATATAATGATGATGATCTCAATATGCTGTTCAAATTTCAAGGATATAAGATTGTCTGTCAAAATCATCAGCTAGCCTTAAGAAAACCTTAGAAAATGTAAGAAAATATCATGTCATAACTCATAAATCATTTCAAAGCTCCACCTTCTTTTAGAGATCAATGCTTTCAAGTGCGATAATAAATTCAACAGGACTGGATAAATTCTTAGACATGGCTTTGTCTGTAGACAATTGCTAGCTCTTTGGACTATGGTTGCAGTATCGCTTACTTGTAAACTTGAGACTGTGAACTTTGCAATCAAAGCTATGACTTCTGTGTAGTCTTCTACTTTGACCAGTTCACCCAACTGATAGTTGGACTTTAATCTTGCAAGTAGTCTGCAGAACTCATGGTAGTTTGCTGCTTCTGAAAGACCCTGTAGCAGATAAGAAGGTGATGAATCATTCATTAATTAAGAAGGGGTTTAACATATTATTCCTCACTGGACCACTTTCCCTGAAATGCCGGATCTGTTCTGAACTTTCCCCTTTCATAAAAGTATCATAACCTTTTGGTTTAATTTCAATCTATAGAACAGATTTTGTACCAAATTACATTTTGAGAATAAAACAATATAAAGACTAAATTTTCATTTGAGGTATTGAAATATTGAGCTAATGAGGAGAACCTTATACAGGAAGATGTTATCTTTTGGTAATCCACAGGCATTGCTGGTGGGTTTGTTTTTTTTCCTCTTCTTCTGTTATTTACTTCATATTTTGTACTCTCTGTTACTGTTATATTGTATTCTTGGAAATGAGATGAAACAAAAGTAATAAAATAAAATTGATATTAATCCTCTATTACCAAGTCCATCTTAATTGGCTGCTCATCTAGAAGCATGTACTTGCTTTCTAAGCAGTCAGGTAAAATAAATAATCATATCATCAATCCCAGATGAATATGATCTTTGACTTACTTGTGGATTCTCCAAGATGCCCCTGACCCCGCTGACCAGCTGTGATAAAAACTTGGCTCGTTCTGAATTGTTGAATAAAGACCGCCGTACTGATGCTATCTGAACTAGGCAGGAGAGGGCCTATATATTTAACATAAAATGTGGAAGTCATTAAAGACATATGATGGCCAACGTGTGGTCAGCACTCAAAAACAGTAAATGGGCAAGTTCAAGGTATTTGGTCATTTGATGTCCTATCCGTTACCAAGTATTATGGAGTTATGAATACTTATATTGTCATCAAATGAATAAGTTTACTTCATATTTCATAGAGATCCCAGCTCAAGTAGGGATATTCTCTTTATAATGCAATCATCAGCAACACTAACTACCTTATATGTGGTTGGTATACGTATGAGACAAAATAGCTTGGACATGCCCAAATACATCCATTAACTGAAATATGAGAAGAAACAAATTCTATGAGGGAACAGGCTAACCACAGTTATCTTTCTGAATGTATCCAATATCAGAAACTCCAACATTTGATATTGATCTATGAGTGTCATTTTTATATCATACCCATATCAACTCAACCATGACATCTTCCCGGCATACAATTGTTGAAACATATCAGTTTAAAGAAAATGTCCAGTTTTTACATAAAGCTTTAATTGTGGCACATGTTTTGTTAATCACAAAAACATACTAGTGCAACATACTTAATGGTCAGAATTAATAGCTTAGAAAGTCATGAAAGCATTAACTCTCTTGAACTTACTATAGGTGCTAAAGTTGCTGGTAGTGCTTTGTAGAGATCAAAGAAGAGATGTACAGTGCTGAAGTCCAGAAAAGCTAGGTAAATAAATAAATTTTTTGCATCAAATTGGCAATGGCAATATGCAACCACATACGTTTGTAAGAATTTGGTCATTTTATACAAGCAGGGAATATTTCAATTCATGTGAATTAAAAGTGTTAAGAAAGCATGTGTAAGCTTGTAAGTAAACAACTGCGTGATCGACAGCTTCCAGTCCTCTCCGAGGGACTTGGTAATGAGGATTAATGTCTTACCAAAGGGCACTAGCGCATCCACTTGGTTTTGAACCCAGATCCTCCCAGTTACGAAATCACTGAACTTTATATGCTAGCATGGCATATAAATAGCCATATAACTCAAAAGAAGTGCCCTAATTAGCTAACAAGCAGGTTTACTATGCATGTGTGTAACTGCAGTTTGCACTTGGCTTGGCAGTTGAAAAACGCATATTGTAGTCCACTGTAACATTCTCCAGAGTTTCCAGATGAGGCCTACATAAACTGATGATAGCCTTGCACCTGTATGTGCTCGCATGACTACTGTACATCATTTAAAAGGGAAGGTATGAAATGTAATAAGCTGAAAAATTAGTCAGGGAAAAAACAAACAAAAAAAAAAAACAAAAAAAAAACAAAAAAAAACAGCCAATCATTCACAAGAACTTGAATATGCTTTTTTATCGATCTCTGAACTTTGCTTACCTGACCTCCATCCTGTGGGTATCTGGACAGTACCAAGGTCATCTGAGGATTCATCGGTCAGGGTTCCTATGAAGTCAAAGGTCAGGCAGTTCCTGGCTAGCTGCAGGAGCTGGTTGATCACAGCTTGCTGTCAATGAAAATATCACGCATAAGTGGTTGTAAGTTTACACAAAGTAACAGAATGATTGTGAAAAAGTCTAGGAATTAACAACAGGACCTGTACAAACAATAATATTGAGTGCCTCTTTCTTCACTCATGTTACGCCGACTTGAACGACATACCCTTGTTTCCCCTCAATGGATTCTACAATAAATGCTCACGAGACAATTGCTATGCAGCCGGTTTCTAACAATAGTCCGATTCCCAACATCCAGCCCAACACTATACCTATCCCTAATCCTAGCGATGTCCCTTATCCTCACCCTGAACTAAATCTAAATCCCAATCACATCACATCTATTCCTATATCTTTGACAAATCAAAACCTGGAGCAAATCTCTGATCACCCCTCAATGCCATTCGATATTCTAGGACTATCCTTCGTACCTTGCTGTCATCTTGCATATTGATACCGCCTTTCGAAGCTTGTTTGAGTAGATTGCAGGCCATGTTGAAGATCTCAAACAGCATGGTATCTCTGAAGGACGAGGCTATCTTTCTATGCTTGGTCAGGGGACGGATGTTGTCAGGCTGTAGAGAAGAGAAGACGGCAATAATTTTAAACATGGACAATGTAGTGGACAGTGGAGTGCATGTCTAAGGAAAGGATCTGAAAATGAAATAAATTAAAGCAACGAAACGCCAGGGTCAAATATTTTCAGAATTTGATTCCATTTTTCATAAAAAACACAATATAGGGGCAGGGATACCAGTTGCTTTACACAATGAGCCTGAAAATAGGCGAGACATGTTTTGATCCTAATACATACTGTACAATATAAAGTCCCCAAAGTCTGAAATCCGGAAATAGCCTGAAAACTGGTATCCTTGTTAAATGGCTTTGACCAAATATGGAAGGCACTTTTTGATTGTTCTCAAAACACTACTCTGGACTTCCATCAGGAAATTGGGAAATAAAATGAGTCTACTATGTGTCTCGATATTATGCGATTACTTAAAGGGACTGTCCCTTTACTTACCTGATTGATTTCACTGACAAGCTGTGACATGAGTTGTACTCCAATGACAAAATGTTCCATGGAACCCTAATATGAAAGAAAATAACCACCCCACAATATTGTTAACTCCTGTCTGGTGTAAGTTGCTTATTTCTCTGTGGATATTAGGGGGTCATTCTGAAGAAATAAAGAACATAAAGGTAAGCATTATCTCTTGAATTTATTGTAATCACTATTACAATCTGGTGGTTAATGTTGATTTTGAGAACCATATGCCCTAGGCCCCTGTTGATGTGGGGTCATGGCTTGTGTAGTGTAAAACCAGAAACTATGCAGATTTTTAAAAAATTCCCTGAGTGGTCCAGATTAAAAAAGTTTCATTTCACCCAAGTTTCCGGTTGCAGAGTATAACATCAATATTGTTTGCCCACCTGGAGAAACTTTGAGACGTCCGACATGACATTCCTGAAGACATAGTCATCTTTCCTGCTGTCAAACCAACCTAGCTTTGTGATCCGCACCAATAACTGCAGGGTGGGAAACAGTATGAGGTTAAAGTTAGAGGGGGGTACAAACTGACTGGGATCTCTATGTCCTGAACAAGATAATTCAACCTCACAGTGGATATCTTAGTTTACTTGCCAGATTGGGTTCACCTCACATCACATCATACACTATTAATGAGATAAGTATTTTTTCTCTCCTCTAAGGAGGTGACTGATTTGGCAAATAAATCTCTACCAAAATGTCTAAATTCATATAACCCTTTGCAAAATATGAGAGGGGGTGTACAAAAACTACATTCCTATGACACATCTTTATAAGTCAAAGGATAAGCATACACAGATTATCCAATTCCTTACAATTCCATATAGACAACATTCAAAAAGAAATAAACTAATTCACAACAGAGTTTCTGGTTTTCTTCATTCTCACAATAACAGCATTTTTAGTATTTACCTGTATGAGCGCCTGGGATACAAAGTTGGGCAGTTTCGGTCTGTTGGCAAGATAGTTCAACACATAATTTTCTGCAAAAGAAAGACAAAGTGAAGTGGAGGCAGGTTTAGTAAGTGTAACAAGTGAAAATATGTTTTCATCAGAATTATTATCAGGATTGCATAAATTAAAAACACAAAAACAGTTTGCCCAAATATTCTGGGCTTCTCCAATAAATAAATACCTGCCCTGTACAAAATAAACTATGTATTATCAGGCCTGTAGGTAGCACAATTTTGGTGGCAAATGTTGAAAATTTACATACTTTGTTTTGTGTGTGAACACAATTACAATTTTGTGATAAATTCAACTTAAAAACTATGAATTTTGGACTCCTGTGTGGTGGGCTCTAGTGCCATATCTGCTGGTTAGTGCTGGGCTCAAAACCTGAAAGGTGGGTTCTGCTGCTGAGTATCATCTTCCACAACATTTCTTCTATTCTCATGTTTCAAGGAACACAGATATACTTACTGATGTCTATCCTTTGTTCAAGGGGAATGACTGTGGTGGTCTTTGAGACTAACTTGATGAGTGATGATGAAGCAAGTAACTGGGCATATGCAGACTGGATGAGAGAAGCAAGAGAAAGAAGAAATTTATAATTTTTGAGGTTTTTCTAATTGGTTGTAGAATGTGACACCAATTTTACGTACATGCAAACTCCCCTTTCATTTTTAAAATAAATTTGACATTCATGTAGTTCCTGTCATTATGACTTTAGTTTAATACATCTATTCCAGGGCTCGACACTAGCGGTAGTCCGGAGGTCAAAGTCCACCAAAATGATGTGTTGAACCACCAAATATGAAAAAAGCAAGAAAAATTTTGAATTGCTGATCCCCCCAAAGCAAGGAAAGAGCTCAAACGCGATGTTCAACTGTGATGCACATTTTCACAAATGGAAACGTTCGCGTGTTGATAAACAGCGAGTTAGGTGCATGGTTTAAAAAGTCTTTCATTAATTTGAACATAAACTCTGCCATGTAAAAGTTGGTTAGACACTGAAAAAAATTGGCTTAAATTTCACTTTCATTGTAGCTCAAAGCTGAAACCTTATGCCACAATTCGATCTCTAGTAAAAGACATTTGTTTTACTATTTTATTTAACTTGATTTTTTGTTAGATTCCTGTTTCAAAAAGATGGTTTTGGGGTAAAAATATTGAATTTCTCTGAATATCCTTCCTTCTCAAACACGTATACATGTAGGTCACAAAAATTCAAGCCAACATTTGAAGTGTCTAACCAACTTTTACGTAGTAGAATTTATGTACATATTAGGTGCTAGCAGCTTAAGCTTCAATCATATCGATCTTAAAGATCACATTACAAGAAAATTCCATCAAAGTAAATATTGGCTTAATACTTTTTATTGCATAGATGGCATACATTAAACAAGGTTATCCAAATTCAACGCTTGGAAACATTTGAAGTAATGATTACTATCAATTATAAAACGGTAAAATACAGCCCCCGATATAGCAGCTGAAGAGCTCCTCGAACGCTGCTGAGATGTGTGATGACACACCAGGGGCCAGTCCTGTCTAAGCAGACAATGTCCCATAACATCTTACACATTTTTCAGTGCCTGTTTTATCATCTCCTCTTCACTGTTAGTCTGTTGCCTCACTCTTAACTTCGTGTATGGTATTATTTTGATGAAAAATGCAAAAAAATAAAAAAATAAAGGAATCAGTCACTTGTAAACAAAATAAGACGCCATTGTATTTTCAGCTGCTTGCACCGGGGCATGTTCGGCGTTTCAAGAATACCATCCGTGCTATTATTCGCAGGGCTTTTCAATTTGAAAATGGGGTTTATTTCATTGATCATTGACCCTTCTCCTGTGTATTTACAATCAAACGGTTTTAGTTATCAGAATCAGTTTCACTTTCCCTTTTAGAATGGTGTGAAATAAGGTCATGTTTAAATATACCAAACTCTTTATAATTTGATAAATAATTGCATTGCAATTACATTCATTCATTATAGGACGTCGTCTGCTTAAAGACCTCAGCCTGACCCAAAACAACCATATATTGACGTAAAGCTTAGTAAACAAAGAATATAATTACCCTGGCTATTCATAAATTTTCGTCTCCGTTTATCCATAAAAAATAAAAAAGATAATTTTTTTTGTCCGCCCCCTCCCTATTGCGTAACAACAGAGGAAACTGCAGGGGGTCGCTAGACGTGTGACGACATGTCATGTATACCGCTCCGAGTGCGTCTACACGATATGTCGTCATCAAATTTTCACCCCCCGCAAAGTAGCGTTCCTCAGAGACGGGGCCCTCGTCAGAAAAACCACCGGGGCTCAACATTCGGGAAGCTGTTACTCATTCCACAGGAAACGGAATCTCATGAAGTTGGTTTCAATTTGTTCAGAAAATATATAGCTCCCCGTGGATGAATAAAGTGTATATTTCAAAAATCGGTCAGGCTGAGGTCTTTAAGCAGGATCGATCCCTAGTGTGACGACATCAAAACATCGCTATATTTCTGGCGAGTCCTCGGATATTCCAGATGCTTACAGTAGAAGAGCTTTTATTTATGTTGTTTTTATAATCATCAGATACGCAGTTGACATAAAACTTATACGATTGCCATCTGTAAGCTTCCCAGTTTCTAGTGATGCATTAATTGCCATATTTGTGATTTTCTTGTAATGTGATCTTTAAGTTCAGTTCTCAGGCTTCACTTTTTCAAGGCGCAAATTAATGCAGCCATAATCAAGTGGCAATATTTTCGTGAGCTGTTAAATTCACGAAAATGACAGCTTTTACCGTATGTGAAAGTGAAAATGAAAGGTCAAGCGCATTTATGAAATTGAAAGCAATACCACAAACAATAATTCTAAACATTTGAAAAAAAAATCTTATTTTATTATTTAATGTGGACCACCAAAATTGAGTGTGGTCTACCAAAAGTGAAAATAAGTCAAATTTTCAGTTAGTGTCAATCCTTGTCTATTGCAAAAATAATCTGGTAAAATTTTATCAATCAATGCCATCAATGCATTAAGGCCATTTTCCTTTTATTGAAGCTTTACTACTTTTTTTTTCAATCACACTACACAAGCAAATTAAAAAACAAAAAAAAATGAATTTGAATATGCACGTTTACAGAACCATTTTTCTTCCAACCACAGAAAAAGATATCTACATGTATGAAGTATCAGTACTCCTGCTAAACTCTAGTAGTAACTGTTTAACATTCAAGGACAATAAATACTCTTTAGAAACTGATTCCAAACTTGTCAAGCACAAGTGGTCGTTAGAATAACGTAACCCCCCACTCACAAACTGCCACAAATGAAATTAATCTGATATGCGAATGTAGCCTAAAATAGCGCACAAAGACAAGCTTCTACACAATAGGTTCCTAAACTCACAGGCAATCAACCATGGTAATACAATGCATCTTTTGCTATTGTACAGTAAATCTAAACACCTACATTATAATGAGGAAAGTGCCTTTATGTGTACTGGAGAGAAACGCAGCAAATGTGAGTCCCCCAGGGATCTGTAGTTGTTAATGTTTACTTAATGCCTATTCAGATTATGATTCAGAAGCACAATATGAATTACCACATGCATGCAGATGACTTGTAACTATATTTTACCTGCAGATCAGTCCACAAAGACATCAAAATCATGTAATAGGAAGTAGATGACTGAGAGTCATTCAAAAGTTAATGATGAATGAAAAGATACTGTATATGCATTGGTAGATGAGGCAAGGAATCTTGGCTTACACTGTATATTCAATTCTTTGATGTCACTTGAAGAGTTGAACTCTATTTTTCAAACTACAGTACTATTCCTGCAATTACTGGTAGACAGTATCTTTCAATCCAATCCACAAACAGTTACATGTAGTACATGCTATTGTTATTCATGCAGCTGCTTGCAAACTAAAGAAGGTCATCTGATCTCATATCACTCCTATCCTGAAATCTCTCTCCCAGTCCCCACACACTTGATAACTTAGCTCCTGAATATACTTCATCCCTTGTAACACCCCATTCCACAAATCGTTCTGGTTTACATATGTATGAACATCAAGTAATATTCTCTCTTTCTTGGGTGTTTTTTCCACTGACCTCTACCACCTGGACGGATCATCGCCCATTCCCGCGCGTGCGAGCACTTGAAGTGGGCGCGGCCATGTTACTCTTCCGAGAGCGATGTGGTTTATTACACGTTACGCACTGAACATCTGTACTTGTCTGCACGTTTTGACCATGGGCGTCCGCATGATTGTTGACAAATCTGTATTCCACCTTTCTCGCGCGTTGATTTTTCAGAAGTGCAACATGGCGGACCACGACTTCACTTCTCTGAGCCAATGAAACGTCCAGGTGGTAGAGGTCAGTGGTTTTTTCCCATGGGCCTTCTTCTTTTGTTACATATGTCATATATCTTTTATCACCTATCAAGTCAGACACCATCCCACTTCTAAATGTAAGTCTTCCCTGTTAGCTATCCATGTACCCTTCTAATATGTCTCTTGAGTATGTTAATATTAGGCTTGAGGAAATCCAAACTAAAAAAAAACCTGGGGGATAGAGCATATCTGCATCAGCAGCTCCTTCATTGCAGAATAAGTTCACTTTTATCCCCCTCTTTAAACAGCCAATAATCTTAAAACCTTCAGAACCAGACTAAGTCTCACCAAATGCTTACTGCCTTTTTAAACTTTTTATTCGATTTACTGAATATATTGTATGTTGATTTCCTCCGTAATGGCATTTAACTGGAATTATTTTGCAGGTGCCTTAAGCATCTCTGAATATGGAGATATGTGCTTTATAAATTATTATCATTATTATCATGAAGACATACTTTCTCTTGAGGAATCAAATATACAACATGTTTACCTGACAATCAAAATATTTTATTTTAAATAATCCACAAATGAACAGGTGTTTATTCTTTTTGATACAGCACTATTTCCAATGATGAATGAGCAATCCTATCATTTATGCTGGCATATGTGCTCCCAAGAACTATGATTACACTCAAAATGATCTCACATACAAGTACCCACTCCCCAGCACTGGCCATTAGACAGTTCAGACTTCTAAGCACTTCAGTCAAATGGTTTCCTATTACTGAATTATAAATTAAAAAGATATTTAATACTTCTTTAAATTTGCTGTACTGACATATTGCTTTTACTGCTACCAGCATCTTCTGCTACACTCTTCCAATGAAAAGGGATGGGGTCTACATGTACTTCCACTTGTGTGTACTGGGGCAGTATTTTGAGAGCTCACTTAAAGCACTCAATTGCATCTCAATAACTGGTAGCAAATCTGTATTCTAAAGCTCACATAGGTCAAAACTTCTAGTTTGCAGTTAAAGATAAGTAGAAGAGAAGTCCCTTAAAGGAGAATTAACCCCGGCATATAAATTGTACTATGTTCAAAGGTGTAATATATTCTTAATCATTGGCCTGTATCACTTTCGAAATAAAATATCAGAAAAGGGTTTAAATCAAGACATTCTGGAACAAGGTATCATCTGCTAACACTTTACATGGGGGCTGCCATTTTCTTGATGATAACAGAGTTGTACATGAACCATTGGAAACCGTTCCGGTCAAGAAGATATTTTTAAGCCTAGAGCTAAATCGGTTCTCTTCATTGCAAAAATCCCCATATGATGGAAAATACATTATATTTTGAGGTTAATTCCCATTTAATATGTCACACCCAAATGACCGATTTGCAAATATGAAAGTCCCACAAGTGCTGTGATTACAACTTTTAAAAATTCATAGCATTATTTCTGTTTTTCCAATTTCATTCAACCATCTGTTTGTCTGATTTGCGTTATTCACTCAATAGACAATACATTGCAATTTTTGCATGTTTCTCTCCAGAATCCTTAGTTACCAACTATTTAGTGCACCTGCTATGCATAATGGCATCTCTATGGACGGAATTCATTTTCCATGCATCAGTTGTTATGTCAGGCAAGCCTCTAGCAAGCTTTCGAGTTCTCAAGAGAAATTTTGTTCATGAAGTATGCATAAAATGAGTAAACAGGGGAGCGTTTCATCAAGCGTTTTGTCAGTGATTTTTACCGACAAATTTGCTCTCAGCCAATCAGATGCAAGGATTTCAGTAGCTTATAACAGTTATCGGTAAAAATCACTGACCAAACACTTTATGAAACGCTCCCCTGGTCTATTCAACCTGTTTGAAGGGTTTGACTGACCTTTGAGTGAATTCTCAAAATACATGTACCACTCATGTACAGGTTCCAAGCTGAGTAATGCAAACCGTTTGGGTTTTTGCATGAAGCATTACTATATCGTCTGTTTGGAGCCAGAAGGGCGTTAACCCTGTACAAAAGATAGGAGTTAACGCCCTTCTGGCTCCAAACAGACGATATTGTGTAAAATGGTCTTACTCAAACAGCTGTACTTACATTTCCTCTTTCAAGCAGAAGCTGGCATTTGTTGAGATCTGGAGAGTTGGTGAAGCTGACCAAAGCCTTCTCTGCCTGCGTACGCTGCTCGGTGTTTGGACTCTCGTACAGCTGCTTGCACAGCAGCTCTAGCTGCACAAGCTCCTGGTGGAGATAGAAGATAAAACAAAGCTGGTGAGAGGATTTCTGGTATGCTCAAATACTTAGGTTGTTGCTTGATCCTAAACATGCCTGACTGGGCAGTGTTTCATCAAACCGTCATACATTTTGTAAGTACAAGTTTGCCGACATCCCATTGAAACACTTGTATTAAAATCAACATTCATTCAATGGGATGTCGGCAAACTTGCACTTATGACAGTTTGATGAAACGATGCCCTTAACTCTAATGTTAGATTCTACAATTCAACTTGTCCATAATTGTAAAAGTTCAGATATCACAACATTATGCTTCCTCCTAGGGAAACGTTTGCAATTAGAATTTCTTTTTGATTGACCCTATTTTTACCAAAAATGCAAAAAAAGATCATAAGAAATTTCAGAGAACTCACCAGTGTTTGTGTATCCATGCCTCCTCTTGTCATGCAGATATAAAATGGCGGCACTGTCGACGATACAACCATAATCGAAACTATACGATATGGTACAGTGGTGGAAATGTCTGACAAAATTTCCATTAATGCTAAATTTCGGAGGGCATACTGGTATGATCGAATCTCTTTGAGTCTCAACTGGCTTAGCGCTATCTACGATGACTTCAAAATTTAGCATTAATGGAAATTTTGTCAGACATCTTCACCATTGTACCACATCGTATAGTTTTGATTATGGTTGTATCGTCGACAGTGCCGCCATTTTATATCTGCATGACAAGAGGAGGCACAAACACTGGTGAGTTCGCTGAAATTTCTTATGATCTTTTTTTGCATTTTTGGTAAAAATAGGGTCAATCAAAAAGAAATTCTAATTGCAAACGTTTCCCTAGGAGGAAACGCTGTGGGGAATGCCCTGTCGGTCGCGGGAGTTATCAGAAAAGTGTGATTTCAGGGCATTTTCAGTCCTGCTAACCCGTGCGCAATTTGATTGCTGGGGATGAACGCCTGGCTTCGTGATGTAAAAGGCATATACCCAATTTTTTTTTTTTTTTTACACTCACGAAGCCAATCCTGGCTAGGAAAGAAGGTCATAGACAAGATGCAGGATCAGCTACTTAAACTGCTCCTCAGCCGACCAAGGTCGACCCCACTGGAGGTGGACTTCCATCAATTTCATACTAAATCAATCTTCTACATCTATGCCTTGTATAGATACAATCTCTTCCATCTTACAGGATGAAAGCACAGGCTTTTGTCCAGTGCAGTCTGCCTCAAACCATCAATACCAACGTGTACTGTCAGGGTGTTGTAAGCCATCTTTGAGAGATACAAACTTCCTTCACTTCCAGACCTCATCCTTAACATCATCCCAACAATCTTACCCCAATGCGACATGAAAAAAGATACATGTAGCAACAGAAGCTGTGGAAAGAAGGGCACTATCATCAAAGAGTAATAAAAAAGTTCATGTCATCTTTCCTTCCATAAAACAAGACTGAGCAGACTCTTCTCCAAAACGGTCTAACCATCACCAACCATAAACACTGTGAAAGTGATGAAAGCCATCTAGAAGAAATATGACCTTCCTTCGCTCACAGAACTCATCCAGCAGGCTACCCATATGTACACATAGAAGAAGACAGCAAGAGAAGCAGTGGATGAGTAGAAACAAAGTCTCACTGATTAATGGAACATCCTTCAAGTCATCCCTCCTTCTCTCATACCACACAGGACTGACCGCAGACACTTTTTTTCTTTTTTGAAGTGCAGTCTGCTTGGAACCAACCATACCCACCATGAAGGTCATGAAAGTCATCTTGAAGAAGTTTGACCTTCACCCACCCCAAGACCTCATCTAGCTAGTTTATCCATTTGCAACAAGGAAAAAGAAGAGGTGGAAACAGAGGCCCTTTCATCTCAGAGTAATGAGTCTTCTCTCATGTCACTCCACCTCATTACCAATTACAGTACAAAGATTTGTCCCAGCTTAACCATGTTCCTCACCTCCATCATTCATCCCACATATCATCAGCATTATTTAATATCTCTATCAAAGCTCAATTGCTGACTAGCTTATGTCCTATAATGGCCTCTAGGCTTACTTCAGACACAAGTTGACCAGCTTACTATGCTCCTGAAGAGATTGTCTACAACCTGGTCATCATCTGTAGACTCTCATCTGCGAACATTTGACTAAAGATCATCATATTGACCTTCTTATATCTGTTAAACTTATGGTCCAATATAAAATGAGATTGTAACATTTCTCAAACCATTTTCTTTAAATTTTTTAGTTCCTTCCAGTTCATCTCTAATTCATTTTGACGAAAATTTGAATAGGGCTTGAACAAGGCTTTGCAGAAATAGAGAAATCATGGATCAAATAAAGTTCCAAAACACTTAAAAAGTAAGCAAACTTTGGTCACCCATAAAATGCCACTGCCCATATAACTTTGATTTGTATGATGTGTCATTCACTTGCTCATGTAAGAGCTTAAAATTGTAGTTCTTAATTCTCTTCAAATTGTTTTCTTCACATGAACATGTAGCTGTCTCATACTTGAATGTATTCTCTTTTCATCATCTCTACCCAGTTCATGACTCTTTTACTCATCCTTCATTATTATTCAGAACAATCACCTCAACTTATGTTCATCCCATCTCATTCTCATTCGTTTGCCTTTCACCCTTACTTAGATGCTGTTCTCATTACGAGATTGGAAAGTGGTTCGCACTATTATGGGGTGACCCATGGCGTGTGCCAGGGAGGTCCACTGGCACGCCGCGGGTTCATACCTGCAGAGGTTAGTGCGATCTATCTTGGCACTCTCTGCACAGGAGAATGTGAATTAGCACGCTCTAGATCGTGGACCACCCCCCAGAGGTGGACCACCTCTGGGGGGTGGCCCAGCGGTCCGCCGTTCTGACCTTAGAGGCAGCGCGATCTAGTGCGCTATCCCTTATAATGAGAACAGGGTCTTAGAACAAGCTTATAATAGCAAATTTTTCTACTTTCAGGATTCTGTTAATAAATCAGAGCGCTACTAGACTTCTTGTCAACAGCTTTATTTCGACTCTTCAAGTAATCATGTACACCTGTAGAGGTCTACTTCTGTTTTTCTACTTAAATTTTCAGGGTCTGGTGCTTTCAATAGATGTTTATTTTGACTGAGTTTGATTCTTGTATTTGTAGATGTTCGATCGTGGGGTGATGATTCACTGACAATCCTGAAGTGTTAATTCAGGAATTTTCTTTATATTACGGTTCACTTTCCTAAGTCTTACTTTTAGACTCAGTCACTCAAAATAAATTAATCAGTTTGTAATAGATTCTAATGTTAGACTAGGGGCGGTATTCTGAAAACTATGTTATCTTTTATGTTAAGGAAAACTATGTTAATTGTCATAACAAATTGAAATTGCGCACAATAAACACTAATCATTGATGCTTGCACAGATGTCTCTGTTAACTTTACGCGAGCACAGCTGTCTTTGCGCATCATTAACCAATGACTTGTCCTGATTTTGATTTGTTATGACAATTAACATCGTTTAAACATAAACGATAACATCTATGTACGAATACATAAACCATGGAATAATCTTTCCAACGACACCATTACTGCTCCAAGTGTGCACAGTTTTGGAGTAGCTTTGGATAGGTGCTGGAAAAATGAGCCCATTAAGTACGATTATGAATCGCCTGCACCAGTAAACGACTGGGCGTTGTGGCGTGCGCCTGTAATCCAGCTAACAGTGGAAGTTACAAACTGATTCAGCGGACCCAGGTTCGAGACTGAGTCACGTCTTTCGGATGGTGACGTTAAAGGTCGGTCCCCAGACGTAAATAATCATATCTGATTGATACACGTCTGTAAAAACCCAATCACACACACACACACACACGATCCAGCCATCTTGAAGAGGAAAAAGAACTTGGAACTGAATATAGAGGCGTAGTGCCTGCGTTCAGTATCTTCCCTAGGTATAGTCCTAGGTATAACAATGTGGTTTAATTTGAAATAAAACAATTGTAAATTCCAGAAACTGACGCTGTCACTGCTAGGCATTAACAGTATTGCCATTGGACACACGTGACACAGAAGTCAGACAAGTAATTTAAGTGTCAGAAAAACCGGACCAATCATGCCAATGTAAGGAAACACAACACTAACAGTTACAGTCAACATTACTGCGGCAGCCCGAACGCATAGCGTTCGGGCTGCGATCAGCAGTCCTTTGAAAGGTTGGGTGCCTCTTAATTCCAAGCTCGTATGTCAAAATTATACCATGAAATATGCCATAACTTCATTTAAGGCTACTTTAGGTACTTACAATACTTTCTGCATAACTGTCAACTTTCTTTTCGATGAGGATGATATAAAAAATGTCTATTAATTTCCCGGCTCCTGTAATAAAAATTTCCGTAGGCCGGTGTACAGTTTGCAATACGCATGTGCGTCAGTATATGTTTTGACGTACACGTACGTTCGAATTCTCGCTTGCGAGAGACGAGAGGGAGGATTACAATTGAGTAAAAAAAGTGACAGTTGATCGACTCTATACATTTATGAGGAAGAGCTGATCTGCGGAAGGTCTATTTAAGTAAGTGGCATTGCATATATGATATGATTTTAAAAATATGTACCTACGATGCAACTATAAATCGTCCATTTGCCCATGTAAATTGTGAGACCCACGGAATAGTAGTGGTTTCACTCAGGACGCCATATCTGCATGACAAGAGGAGGCATGGATACACACAAACACTGGCGAGTTCTCGGAAATTTCTTATCTTTTTTGGATTTTTTTGTAAAAATACGTACGATCAAAAAGACATTCTAATTCTAAACGTTTTCCTAGGAGGAAACGCTGTGGTGAAAGAGCTGTCAGTCGCGGGAATTATCAGAAAAGTGTTATTTCACTATTTTCAGGCATTTTCTAGTCCTGCTAACCCGTGCGCAATTAGATTGCTGGGTAAGAACGCCTGGCTTCGTGATGTAGAAGGCGTATAGCCAATTTTTTTTTTTTTTACATTCACGAAGCCAATCCTGGCTAATCATGCTAATGATGGGAAATGCAAAGATTGTCAAAACTAGACTGTCAAAAACAAGGACGACCGACTGCACTGCACTGTACTGCGCCCGTTCTTCTGATAATGAAGCACACAAAATGCATTGGCCACTACACACACGTAATCTTTTTGGCGATCTCCGTCATTCAGATAAGGTTTTTATAAACTTGTAAGCATTTTAAAACAACCTGAACAACTGATTCATAGAACTGAAATATTAATTAATCTCAAAATCGTATTAACACTTATTCTACTGGTTCCAGAGTACTAAAATAATGTTAAACATTATCAATTTATGATGCCTACCTGTTCGACGTTCGCCATGTTGTGCACGGATTTTCCCTTTTTTCGCGCTCGTCGACGAACGCCCTCATGCGGCCATATTACTTTGTTCAACGTTTTTAATGAAGAAATGATTTCCAAAGACTGATTATTATTTTTTGTCTCTTTGAATTTCTCTACCCCCCCTCCCACTCTCTCCATGTTCTTTCAATTCCATCTCTAGCCTTTCGGTCCTCCTTCTCCCCTCCCTCCCTCTTTCTCCCCCCCCCTTCTCTCTCTCTCTCTGCTGCCCCTCTTTCTCCCTTATCTCACTTAATCCTCTCATTTAAATAATTACTTTTATACCTTAGAGTAACATGGTCATTTTGTTCGTATTCTTTTACACTCACTCATTATGGCTTAGGCGCACGAAGGCTCTCAAGGGGGGGGGGGGGGGGGATATGCCTCTTGCCTGAATGTCATGCTTCACAGCTGCGAATGACCACAACTTTTATTTTTTCTAATGAATTTGATTTCCTAATCAAAATTATCTGGAAAAGATAAAGCGCCACACGAATAGACCAAGTCACTGCCCAAATAATCATTAGTCATTTAGGCCTGCAATGCGGGGGGGGGGGGGGGGGGGGGGGGGTGCAGCTCCCTGTCTATAAGTATTCGCCTATGAAGGAATAATCACCAAAGGCTGATCCAAGGTTGCCTGAAGGGCTAGGGGAGGGCGCGAAATATTTGAAAAGAGTGAAAAGTCCACGATATGTATTCCTTTAAAGGTTTCAGTAAGGAGGCACGGGGAGAGGATGGATTTTCTTTTCCAATAGCATCCATCTTTGATCCCAACGATCACATTTTGAAATAGCCCGCGGATACAGAATTGTCACTGAAAACGGGGGGGGGGGGGGGGGGGGTCCTCGGCAGGAATTTTCCCCCAAGAACACGATATTTCGGTAATCCTCTCCATTCTCCAAGGAGCTTCAGCTCCTTTCCTCTCTAACCTCCTCTCGTGTGACAGTGTGTATGTGTGGGATGGGGGGGGGGGGGGGGTTCTAAGGGGGCGTTTTAAAAATCCCAAGATTTTTCGCAAGATATTTCCCGCCAGCCCTCCAAACGTCACAAAATTAATAGCGAAGAGGGTGGGCGCTGGGTGTTTTTAACCCGATTTATTATTTATTTTGTGTTTTAGTGCCAAAAGCAGGGCGGGGGGGGGGGGGGGGGGGGGGGGCAGGAAGGGCGTCTGATTCAACCCTTGGATCCGCCTACGCTTGGTATACGAGAACATTTGCGAATTAAAACGTGTACATCTAAGCAGCGATCAACGAAGGTATTTATTTTCAATCCTTGTCAAAATCTTTTGTGAGAAAAAAAGGGCTGTAAGAAATTAGTCAATGAAATTTGAAGACTCCCTACAATCTTCATTTTTTCTTCACAAAGAGGAAAAGACGGTGGTCTCACCCACTTACCCTGATAGCAGAAAGTGTTAAAAAATGACGTGATATTTACGTCGTGGTTTTCGTCTTTTTTACGTCCTGTAATTACGTCAATAAGACGACAACTTGCACCAACGCAAGACGTCAAGAGGACGTCTTATTTTGACGTCATCTCTACGTCTTGTACACTGTAAAAACTAAAGTGCTACTTTTAGGGGCATGTATAGTGACTGCACCTGAAATGCTGTTTATAGCACTTGTGTGCTAATTTACCAGCAAAAAAAAATGTGACCGTGGCGAGCCTCGAACCAGGCTCCGCTGATTGAGAGGCGCTGACGTTACCGATGGACTAACGAATGCTTCTTGCAATCCAGTTTAGTCATGGGAGTCAAGTAGATAACATGAACTATGTGGTGTCGTAAATTCACTATGTAACAATATGATCTGCTCTAAATCGTACAATGTGAGTTAGTCTATCGGTAATGCCAGCCATTCTCGATCAGCGGACCCTGGTTCGAAGCTCGCCCAAATCATTTTTTTAAATGAATGTTTAGCAGTTTAAGGAGCCGGTCCAGCTCCCGTGAAAGTGCTGAAATAGCACGCTGTGTGCATTCAATAGCACTCTGAGTGCAGTCCCTATGCATGCCCTCAAAAAGTGCTATATACAGTACTTCAGTTTTTACAGTGTACAGATGACGTCAAAATAAGACATCCTCTTGACGTCTTGCGTTGGTGCAAGTTGTCGTCTTATTGACGTAATTACAGGACGTAAAAAAGACGAAAACCACGACGTAAATATCACGTCATTTTTACCACTTTCTGCTATCAGAGTATTTAGGAGGTCCATGAATGCATTATATACAAATCGAAAGAAAATAATATTTTTTTAATAGCAAAGTTCATGTATAAAATATGTATTTAAAGTGCAAGCGAAATTCACATCAGTATTATGCACACTACTTGTATTTCTAACACGTAAGGATACACATTGATTTTGAAAGCATGCATGTCCATTCCAACACCAGCGTATGGACATGAAATTAGAAATATTTCACAATGTATTGCAATAGATCTTTTCGATGTTGAAAGTAACAATAGAGGTATGAATGGCCTGATATTTTGACCTCCCCTATATGGCGTATCCAGAAATTGATACAAAGAGATGGTAGAATCCTCCAGCCGGACGGTTCGGATCCCCGCATGCTGTATAGACCCAATGCAAGTTGCATCAATTTTCTTTTGAACCTGTAAGGAGGCGTGTGCCGGCTTTACCATTATGCTGGATACGCCACTGCCGCCACGCTTTCGTGTGAATATTTTTAATTTTACACGCTCATATCGACATAGGCTATCCCGTGAGAGCATAGTCGAGTATCGGAGACAGTGGTGCATAAGTTTGATGTTAGAACAGAAGAGAAGAGCAAAGAATATATCATCTGCATTTTAACACTGCACTACATAATGGAAAAATTGTAAATGAAGAGGGGGTTTTACGATAGAACAAGTTAGCTACAGGTATAATGTAAAATCTACCAGTATATAACATATGAAATATACCATGTCACTATGCAATACATGTACATGCATTTTAAGCGCTTTTTGTAACACACAATGGAGTAAGAAAGACATATACTATGGTTTAATATAATATATCATGAACTTTTTACAGTAAGAGCATAATACAGGTATACAATTATTAGTTTCTTCATAACGATAACAATAAGGATTGATTAAAACCATTTCAAACAGGGGCGTCGCTAGAAGGGGGGGGGGGGTGTCGATATATATATATATTTACATATACATGTATTACGCTGCATGGTAACTTAGCAGGACATGCAACAATACGGTTTATTCCGTCACAATAGCGCCCCCTACATTAGCAGGACATTTCGAACATTAAGTGGACATTTGAACAACGGAAAAAGGACAATAAATGTCCTGCTAATGTACCATGTAGGACAATATATATATATATATATATAATGTGTGAGAAATTTGTTCTAATACTATAGCATCGGCAACTCTCGTGGGTAAATTTACATGTGAGAAATCAATTGAATTGATTGAGAGAAATAATTTGCGTATAGGTAAATTCATTGTTCCTCCTTACTGACTTCCTTTTTGTGGAAATAACTGCAGGGTTTGCAAAAACTGTAAGGAGGAACAATGAATTTAGCTACGCAAATTATTTCTCTCAATCAATTCAATTGATTTCTCACACATATATATATATATATATATAATGTCGAAACGTTTGTGGACATAAAAGTAAAACTTGAGCACAAGCAAAAAAGAAGACAGTCATAATCCTCTGATTATTTTAGAATTTCCCAAGAAGCGTAAGGCCCGTTGAATACGAGGCGTCATTATTTCGCCTGACGCAGGCCTGCGTCAGTGACTAATCCGGTCCTTGACGCAGCACGTAAGTGGCATGTACAAGAAAGAGAACGTAGAACGAACATTATACAAATATTATTTTTGAATTACAGGCGTTATGAGCTAATTGCCTTCACAGTCTCGATTAGCGTAGGTAATAACGCAATTACAATGACGCATCGCGTGCAACGCAACGGGTTTCGAAAATAAACACAAATTGGACTTCATGGAACCGGGGGAGGGGGGGGGGGGTGTCACACCTCCCGCTATAGCGACGCCTCTGCAATCACGTCATTGGTCAAATCCTCATAAAAACGACTTTAATCAACATATCAATAGAAGAGGTATATATTTCATTTAAAAAATAAAGAAATGGTGACGCATAGAACGAAAATTATTGAAGAAACGATGGTGATGCAAGCCGAGCACGTGGATGTGTCGTTTATATACGGGAAGTTGCCGTGTGAATCGTATTGACCGACCAAACCACCGCACTTGGCAAGCTCGTATGATGATGGTGCATGAAAATCTGGAGAGAAATAAAAAGAAGTGATTCCAGTTCGTTATCTAAACTCAGGCTCATGAAATCGTGTAGTTCATTTATGTAGGTGTCATGAGTGGAGAAAGGGTTGCTTCCAATTTTAAACTGAATGTTGAGATTTTTATTTCCCCTGGGGTATTTTTCCCTCGCATTTTGAATTTCAGATTCGTAATTAAGTCCACGTCTTGGTAAGGTGCATAATAATGTGAAATATTGCTCAAAAGCCATGGCAGTAAACGCCCTTTGACATGCCATGAATATAAACTTTTGCCACTCCGATTGCTCACTTCAAAACAAGTTTGAGAGGATAGTGGGAAGAGGTGCGGGGGGGGGGTACTATATTCGGAAATAATAGACAAAACACAGAGTGAGACTTTAAAACAAAAGATAGACGGAGAGAGAGAAAGAGAATTTCACCAAAAAAAAAATCCTTTTTCGTTCACTTTCATCTACTTGCGTTTACAATCGAAAACAAAGTGGAAAAAGGAGGAAAGTTATTATTTTGAACGATAATCATTATGATCTGCATAAGTCACTGAAAAAGTACTTTCATACATACCTATACCCAAATAACCCCATGCGTACAGTGTACTGTTTTATACATGACTATGACCGCCAAGAAGCAATAAAGTGAACAATTATGATACTTTATTGGACTGTGATTATACCTAATCTTTTCTGATTGCCTATTCGGGCCCATGTTGTCAGATGGCGTTAAGAATATCATTAGTTTTGATAATAAAGACTTGCGGAGCTTGGCAATTTCCTCCCTCATAAATCAAAAGTGAGGTGGTTTTTTTGCCATCCGTTGATCAAATTTTGAGGAGAAAATGAGAAATCGAAAAATAGAAATACACTGCACCATCATAATAATTACAATCAATACTGATGTTGTTTTCCAAACACATATCTTTGTGTCGTTTTGCAAATGTTGCATATTGTATTGACTATTGTTATGGGTAAATGACTAAAATTATATATTATAACAATATCATTTCATGTCTTATCAATGTTTGGACCTACCACCGGCAATGAAATAGATTCCTCCCGTCTCTAGATCGGGGTAACCACATGAATGACTCCCAGTAGAGATGATGAGAGATGATAGGTTTGCTATGGGCTGCTGCGCATGACGAGATGAAGGATGGCGTATAACCTCCAATACATCTACCGTGTAGATGATGTCATCATGTTCGGTTTGGTTCCCCGCAGAATTTGTGATTCTTCCTCGAATAGCTTTCCCGCCAACCGAGAAGGAATAGAAAAGAATATTTTGTAAACAATATCATTAGGACTATATATTGCCGTAATTCATTGTAGGTAAAAAAAGATATTGACAACTTACAGGAATGGAATGACACGTCTGCCTTCTACATAAGGTACTGTCATCGGTGGCGTTACTACTCTCTAAAAAAAAATCGAGTGATCACTGACGTGACTCCCCGGGCGAGTGAAAATGGACTGAAAATAGAGTGAAAAGCACTCTTTTCTTTTTAGAGAGCACTCGATATTCACTCAATATTCATTCACTCCTAAACAAGTGATCACTGACGTGACTCCCTGGGGAGTGAAAATAGAGTGAAAATTCACTCTCTTTTTTTAGAGAGAGTAGAAGGTGGGGAGTGACAACCCCCTCCCCGGCCCCCATTAAAAAAAATATTCTGTCAATTTGATAGCCTGTTGGCAAGTCGCAAAACCCCAAAAGAAATGATGACATAATCTTATCTTTGCTAGTTGGAATGAAATGCAATCATCTGTTGACTGGAAGTTTGAAATTTTGAAGAAAAAAAAAATTGAAAACTTTGACTTTTTCTCGTTCGAATATTTTCAGTGAAAATCATTTCAGTTATTTTTCCGTTAGCCCCAATTTAAAGTGGTCTAGACACCCCCTGTCCTGAATATCAAGAGTTAGGGATGCCGATATGCAGGCTGGGGGGCAAACACAGTAATTGTAATAACCGTAACTAAGTGATCGACACACAATTAATCCTGAAAACAGGGATGGGGGATGCCACCTGCCCCCGAGTCGACGCCTCTGTCAATATTACCGGGCAATCGGATAAACGGAATAACAATATTGTCTTCTTTTGATGTATAAGGTGATCTCGAACTGTACTATGCCCATGCTTTTGACCATGATCAGAAAATAAGCAGTCAATTTGTGTTTACTTTTATATACCGCATCCCGCGTAAGAATTCTCAATTAAGAAATTTTTTGACATATTATGCTTGTCAAAATTGATTGAGTTTCGGAATTGTTTACCGTCCAAAGAGAAGCCTATATATAGAAAGTGGTTCTCTTGAGCTAAACAAAATGTACGCTTTATCTCTGTTTTGTAATTTTCGAATGCCACACTCTCTTCTCTTTCTTCTCCCTTTTCCTTTTCCCTTTTCCTCGTCTTCTTCTTCGTCTTTTCAGCCTCCTCCTCCTCCTCCTCCTCCTCTTCTTCTTCTTCTTCTTTTCCTCCTCCTTAGTTCTTCCTTTTCATGTACGCACAGTATTTTCATGGGATTGATACTCAAATATTTCTGTAAATATCTTGCCAGCAAAATATTTACAGAAATATTTGAGTCGCTGATTATTATCAGTTTCTACATGTTTTAGTAACGACTATTTACGCACAGACAAAATAATTAACGTGACGCAAATTGATATACAAACTATTATTAGCGGACGAAGCGCGCAATGAGATATCACGATTTGATAATAAATTATTTCTAGGAATATGTATCCTGATGTTTCACATGATGATGGAGCATGCATGCAGTGGCAATAAAGGCACTTATTGGGAAGCGAGCATGTTGAGTTAGTTCAATATAAATTCACTTAGGCATCGTCCAGACAGTTTTTTTTGTTCGTTTCTCTGCAATCATGCCATTAGCATTATGGAATTCATGTTTAATCCTATACAGAGATTATATGATATTGGCACAACAAAAACTTTCATTAATATAATTCAATATGACATGGTCGTTTGAAAGACATCAATTCGCTGAACTGACGGTTTCAGATGCCCCCTCTCTTACAAAATTTATAGAGAGAACGTGTGATTAATAATCACACGTTCTCTCTATATAGCAACAGGGAAACGTCCGTGTGAACACGGTATAGTTTGAAATTACAAACGAAAGGGGGAAATAAGAAAAGACAAGCACTATAAAGGAAATAAATTGGGAATATACAGAAGGAAAATGGAGAAACAGAAATCACAGTAGATTTATACAGATGAAGCTGCAATTCGTATTTGTAATAATGTATTTTATATATAACCAAACACCATTAACAGAGATCATAAATATCTTAACGAATCTGTCAGCATATTTACGGAAGGACGTCGGGTTATAGGGGTATCAGTAAAAATATGAGAGAACACACACACAAAAAAAAGCCCAATGCGAATATCCTGCCTATATTCCTAGGTGCCACACCATGCCACAACTTCAGTAATCTATCCCATCAAATTCTGATCGCATCCAATCATCTTACCGAAATTCCCCGTGCACGATGTCGGCGGGTCCACACACTTGCAAGCCGATACAACGCACACGACGACGGAGAGGTAGACGAGGATGACTATGCCCGTATCTTTGGCCATGATAGCTTGGTGATCGCCCTCCTAATGGTTTTATTATTCATATAATGTCCTCCGCACGCCGAGGGATCCACTACACTCCATTAAGTATTCATCACTGGTGCAACTCGATGATTCAAAGTGACGAACTCTGTATAGCATGACATGGAAAATGGTAAAAATATAATGGATATAGTTGATGGTACTCGCGGTTGTAAGACACTTGCTCCCAAGACGCTCCTCGGTGATCACCCTATACTCAGGCCGAATTAAATTTCCTATCTTCATCCCTATAGCTGGATCAAAGATTTTATACCTAACCCTAACCCTAATCCTAAACCTAACATAAAACCCAATCGCAACCCTAGCCCTAACCCTATGATCTTTGACGGAATAAAGCATGGAGCAATAATACTGTCCCCAAAGCAAATGTCGGAGCACCTCTTAAAACATGATGGTTATAGCAGTGGGGACGCGTCCCCTGGAAATTTTGAAGATTGTACAGCAACCGATAGTAAAGGCTATAGTTGTGTCCCCCCCCCTCACCCCCACCCACCCCGGACGTGACAAGAAATCGCCGCACAACAGTTAGTTATATACAGACTAAATTTATATACTATAGTTTCCAGTTTTGTTTGGAGCACGTCTCGCATCACGTTGGTCACACAGCAGTTGGTATAGTAATGTAACTAAATTTATATAAATGACTATAGGTTCCAGCTTTGTTTGTGCACACATCATCAGCATTTGGCAACCGTGCGCTTTTTATTAATTTCATTTATTTACTTGTATTGTATTTCCAGGGGTGCAGTATAGCCTATAATAGAGATGGTTTGTTATGCCGAATGGCAAATCATATTAAATAATTTTTCTCTCGTTTTGTATAATAAAAATATAAAGTTTAGGCGAAATGGATTTAGAGGCCATTACGTGCATAATAACCATGATAACCTGATCCTGCCCAACCTTTGGACATGTTGGATGGAGACAACCGACATTTGCAATGAAATCCAAGGATTTGAGAGGAGCTACAAATTAAAGGGAAACAAAAACTAATTTATAATCGGGCTGTTATGTTATTTCCCAATCTTACTTCAATGTCAAGTCTACGTCAACCCAGTTAAAAAAAAAAACAAACGAAACGAACAAACGGTACAAAACAAACCAAACCATAAAATTGATTTAGTGGGCTTTTATAAACCGAGGCTTTATAATATACAAAGGCTTTAAACACAAATATAAAACTAAACCATGGGAGTGCCAAAGTAATCCCCAAATCCTACCAACATGATATCAATTTCAAGCATGCCAGCGGATATCCACACACATTGTACGTGACACAATCTAAACATTAGGATGTGGACTATAAAGCTGCGGAATGGCAAAACCTAATCTAAACATGATAACAATAAATGTCTGTCAATCAAACTTGACAGGATAACAAATAAGAAAGGTAGCAAAGGCACTAGTTGGTATTTTATCATTTTGTACTGATATATATTCAGTGAGTAGGTTTATGAACAGAAAAACAAACAAAAACAAAACAAAACAAAAATAAAAACAAAAGGCAACAATAAAAATTATAAAGAATCTTTGTTAAACCAGAAGTATAGGTATAATATTTCTGCTGGTGGTGGTGCATAGTCGTACAACTATAGAGTAAAAAAAAAGTGCAGTAGCAGTAGTAGTAGCAGTAGAATTATAGTACTAGTAGTAGTAGTAGGAGTAGTAGTATAATAGCAGTTACTGTAGTAATAGTAATAGTAATAGTAGTAGTAGAAGTAGTAGTGTAATAGCAGTAGTATAGAGTAGTAGTAGTAGTAGTAGTAGTAGTAGTAGTAGTAGAAGA
The DNA here is from genome assembly GCA_025617745.1 of Heliocidaris erythrogramma. Lineage (NCBI taxonomy): Eukaryota > Metazoa > Echinodermata > Echinoidea > Camarodonta > Echinometridae > Heliocidaris > Heliocidaris erythrogramma. Next base: position 24,647,179 of record CM046868.1, on the reverse strand, counting down.
AGAAGAAGTAGTAGTAGTGTAGTGTTTGTTGGTTACAGTTCACAAATAACTACATAACAGACAGATATTCCTGTTGACGTAAGTTATATTCTCAAAAAACCTCATTTTCACATAAAGGGGACAACGCCCTCTGACGGCATGAACATTATACTTATTGCAAAGCAATGTTAAGACACAACATATTTTCCCCCCCTTTGATTAGAATAACAGTTTAAACTTTATCCAGTCCAACCAATGTAATAAAGCTTGATGTGTTAACTATAATTTTGTCCAGTGTTTGTGAGTCCCTTAAAACCAAGTTTTTTCAAATGTGGTATGCTTCTATATTGAGTTATTTAGCAGTTAACGGTAATCATTTAGATACCGTGGACGACGTCGATTTCGACCAGAACGGCGGGGTTGGAATTCAACGCGGGTGGCGATCGGCGGTTGAAGATCGCTCTCAACCTCTGGGAACGGAATGCCGGTGTCATCATCGATTCCGTCTCCAGGCTTGCTCGCTATGAGACGTCTCGCGTTCCAGCGGGTGTTATCGCTCAGGAGAAACGCGTTAGACCCAATGAGCTTCTTGATCTGCTTGGGTGCTGATAGTGAGGTAGCGAGCTTGTGCTTCCTAAGTGGACGTGTTACGCGAACCCAATCACCAACTCGGAATTGTGGCTTACGTGCTCGTCTACGATGATCAGTGTACGCTCTAGCTTTCGCTTCGCGTGCTGAGATTTCTGACGCTTTCGTTTTCGCTGTGTCAGACGGTGGTTTGCGAGGTTGCAGGACATTCAGTCCCAATCGGAGCTTCCGATTTATCATCAATTCAGCTGGAGTCACACCGGTGACTGCGTGTGGTGTTGAACGGTATGTGCGGAGAAAGATCTGGATTGCTTCATCAAACTTCTTCCCCTCTGCTAGACTCGCTTTCAGACTTTCCTTCAGACTACGATTTAGCCGTTCGACTCCACCATTCGATTGCGGGTTATAACGCGATGTGAGATTATGACGAATGTCATATCCAGCGAGAAACGCTTCGAATTGCTCCGACACAAATTGTGGTCCGTTGTCGGTTGTGATCGACTCCGGTAATCCCATCTTGTGAAGATTCTCTCGAGGATGTTAGTAACCGACGTAGTCGTGACGGTCGCGGTTGTTGCGATTTCGGGCCACTTGCTATGCCTATCGTGAATGACTACTAAAAATCGCTCGAGATGTGGTGCCGCCACCACTTCTCCAAAGATATCAAGTTGTAGATGCTGCCAAGGTTTCTGTGGCCACGGAACGGGTTGGAGTGGAGCTGGTCTAGCGCTACCCGCCTTCTCGCTCAAGCAGCAGCTTTCACAATCCTTCACGTGTTGCTCAATACGTCTGTCTATGCCCGGCCACCACACTGTAGCGCGACATCTCTGTTTCATCCTCACGATCCCAGGATGACCTTCATGAGCAATCTGCAGAACACGCTGTCGAAGAGCTTTTGGGATTACCACTTGCGTTCCGCGAGTTACGATATCACCATCGATCAGGGACAGATCATTGCGAACTCTGTGATATGCACTCAAGTCGTCGCAGACTTTGCTTGGCCACTCGGTCTGTAAGTACTGGCGGACTTGCCTCAAGACGCTATCGGATTGTGATTCTGCCTTCAATTCGGCTTGTGATACGAGATTCGCGATTGCGTGTGACACGACCGCTTGTACGAATTCCTCGGTACTATTTGTTACGCTTCGCTGTGTGTTGTCGCTTTCCTCCGAAGTAGCACGACTCAACATATCTGCGACGCGGTTACGCGATCCGGACAAATATTCGACCTCAAAATTGTATTGATGAAGACGGTCGGACCACCTGTAGATTCGCAACGGACGGTGACCAGATCCGGAGGTTGCAAGTAGCGTTGTCAGTGCTTGATGATCCGTGCGAAGTTTGAATTTCCGGCCATACAAGTACATGTGCCAATGTTCACATGCAAAGATACACGCTAACGATTCGCGTTCACCTGTAGAGTATTTACGCTCCGTCTCGGACAATGTACGGGAGGCAAAAGCGACTGGACGCTCGGTTCCGTCGATGATCTGCGAAAGAACAGCTCCGAGTGCTGTGCCTGATGCATCGGTTGTCACGGACGTAGCCGCTTCCGGGTCAAAATGCGCGAGAACCGGTGGTGAAGCGATTCTCTCCTTGAGCAAATCGAACGCTTTCTGCTGAGCTGGTGTCCAGGACCATGGTGTGTCTTTGCGAAGCAGCTGCTGTAGCGGTTCAGCGATTTCCGCATAGTGTGGCACGAACTTGCGGTAGTAGTTGGTGCTTCCCAAGAACGAACTCAATTCCTTGACGTTGGTTGGCGCTTTCAACTTGCGGATGGCTCTGACATTATCATGCATCGGCATGACACCTTCGGCAGACACTCGGTATCCGAGAAAGTCTATTTCCCGAGCCGCAAATGTACACTTGTCGTTGTTCAGCGTTACTTTATGCTTGGCCAGCCGCGACATTACCTCACGAAGACGCTCATTGTGTTGCTGTTCGCTAGCTCCGAAGACTACTACGTCATCAAGCAAATTAAGCACCCCTGGTATGCCTGACAATATTGAAGAAACAATTTTCTGGAAGGCGCTGGGTGCGGAGCATAAGCCATATGGCATCCGTTTGTATTGGAACAAACCCTCATGCGTTATGAATGCTGTCAAATGACGACTCTTCTGGGCTAGGGGTACCTGCAGATAGCTTCTGCGCATGTCCAGTTTTGTGAAGAATGTTGCTCCATGAAACTTTGAAGATAGTTCGTTGAGTGTAGGCAGTGGATATTTGTCGGGGATCACTGCCTTATTCACTGCTTTGAGGTCTACGCATAGCCTCAATTCTCCAGTTTTCCTTCTTGCGATGACCAAGTTAGAGACCCATGGCGATGAGTCAATGCGCTCAATGATGTTGTCTGCTTCCAGACGTTTCAGCTCTCGCGAAACTTCCTCACGAACGGAGAAAGGAAGTCTACGCAGTCCTTGAGAGACAGGCGGTATGCGAGGATCAACACGAGGAGCATGACAGTAACCAACGCACTCCCCAAATCCATCGAAGACTGAAGGATATTGCAATGCATACTCCTCTTGTACGGCTAGGATACGTTCACCCTCCGGGTCTCGTAGGTTGAACCCTAATTTGTCAAAAAGGTTCACCCCCATCAAGCTGGGTCCACTCGCCACGTAGAAGGTAAAATGTTCAAGTGATGTCTCCTTGTACCTCACAGGCACATTTATTGTTCCGAGGACGGTAATGTTCCCTTCATTGTAGCCCGTAAGGCGTGCAGTGGGCTTACATAGGGGAAACTGTTCCAATTTGTCGTGGTAGACGTCTTGGTTTAAGATAGAAACCTTTGCCCCTATGTCTATTAGAAGAGGTATTGAGCGTCCTGCTATGTCAACATTACATCGCTTGAAGTCCCCAGACGCTGTCTTGTCACGCACTGTGTACACATTTTCAGGTTCATGTTCCTCCTCAACATGTGTCACTGGTTTCCTTCCGCTAGACCGGCACATCTTAGCGAAATGATGCAGTTTCTTACATGAATTACACTGTTTTCCTTGCGCAGGGCAATCTGCTCTTGCATGACTTGACCTCCCACAGTTAGGACAGATCTTTTTTAGTGCATAGGATTGGGAATTATGTCCTTTTGTTGAGTCACGGTGTACTTGCTGAGGATTATGTCCTTTTTTTGAGTCACTGTGTACTTGCCGTGATTTCCGCTGTGAAATGCGCTGTATTGGCCTCGCTCTCGGTGAAGCAGTCTGTTCACGGAGCTCCCCTTGCGTAGCGTGTAGAGATTTGGCGTCATCCAATGCCGACTCAATTCGTGTGGCTAGTTTTATAGCCTTCTCTAGTGTCAAACTATCGTCCTCCATCAGCAATCTTTCTCTCACGCGGGGAATCGAAGTCTTCTCGATGAGCTGGTCCCGAACCATCTCATCTGACAAAGTCCCAAACTTACAGTCAACAATCAAGCCCTTCAGTGCAGCGATGTACTGAGATATTGGCTCTCCCTGTCCCTGGGCGCGTTGGCGGAACTTATAGCGCTCCATAATTGTACTGACTTTAGGCCCAAAATGTTTGTCAAGAACATCAAGTACACTGTCGTACGTACCTGCAGCGTCAGCTGAATCGAGCTGCGCGAAGACCCGCTGTCCTTCGGTGCCAAGGCAGTGGAGCAGGATAGCACGGCGGCGGGCATCGGCAATGCTCGCCCCGTCCAAACCGCAGGCAATCAGGTAGGTTTTGAAGCTCGAAACCCATCTTTTCCACCCTACTGGAGGTTCCCCTGGGACTCGCGAGAAACGGTGGAGGTGCTTGAATGTTCACAGCAGCCATCGTCGTCGCCAATTTGTAGTGTTTGTTGGTTACAGTTCACAAATAACTACATAACAGACAGATATTCCTGTTGACGTAAGTTATATTCTCAAAAAACCTCATTTTCACATAAAGGGGACAACGCCCTCTGACGGCATGAACATTATACTTATTGCAAAGCAATGTTAAGACACAACAAGTAGTAGTAGTAGCAGCAGTGTTAATAGTAGTAGTAGTAGTAGTAGTAGTAGTAGTAGGGAGTTCTCGAATGTGTCGACGTGAACGCCGTCCTATATATCCTCCCAGCGATAATGGACTGCTTTGTGTTAACTGCATACAACGTAGGAAAAGCATGAAGCTAGCAACGGGTGAAGCGAGGTTCACGTTTTAGACAAGACGACAATACCATGTTTGACGCGTTCTCGATCTGACTAGTGGACGCGGGAGAAGCCAGTGGACGGGTGAGCCGTTCTTGCACAAAGCGCGGTATGCAGTTAACACAAAGCAGTCCATTGTAGCTGGGAGGATCTAGGACGGCGTTCACGTCGACACATTCCAAAACTCACTAGTAGTAGTAGTAGTAGTAGTAGTAGTAGTAGTAGAAGTAGTAGTATTATTATAGCAGTAGTAATAGTATTAGCAGTAGTAGTAAGTAGTAGTATAGTATACTACTATAGTATAGTAGTATAGAAGTGGTGGTATATATAGGAGGAGTCGTAGTAGTCGTAGTCGTGGTCGTAGTAGTAGCAGCAGTATATAGTATAGTATAGTAGGAGGAGGAGTAGTTGTAGTAGTAGTAGTAGTAGTAGAAGTAATAGTAGTATAATAGCAGTAGTAATAGTACTACTACTACTACTCCTAGTAGTAGTAGTAGTAGTATTAGTAGTAGTAGTAGTAGTAGTAAAGGTAGGAGTAGTATAGTATTCGAACCCCGTATCAAACAGCACCATTAGCAATCACACGGCCTCTCCATGTGTTTACCAATCACCATTTCCTCAGGCTCAAATTTCTCACTATATATATTCCAAGATCAGTGCTGAAAATTCAATGGCCGTGTACTGTCTACTTCATTGCACAAATTCGTGACTGCAAATATTATGACTGACGATATAATGTCCATTAAAATGGGTACCGTTGAACGTGCATGATGTGCATAATTCAGGTCAGCTATGAATTCAGGCTTCCGCAAGTTCAATAACACGGGGCACCCTCTGCATAATCTTTTTCTACATAATTTTGCGTTCATTTTGCATTAAACAATATAACACACAATGGCCTATGTGTTCTCATCATGAGGCCTTGAACTTAGACAAAGGCAGGAAAATGGATCTTATTAATTTCCACCTCAATGACTCTCCATAAAATGCTCTCTCTCTCTCTCTCTCTCTCTCTCTTTAGTAGTTTCTACTCACTTGAACTTCACTCTCCCATCTGCACACAATATTCCACAATTCGCCAAAATAAGTAGGAATGGTGTATTTTCAGACACAAACACTTCTTGCAAAATAATATCAAATGCATACACGCTTTCATTGGGATCAGCTGGGGAGCCACTTGAAAACTTGCAACAGGCTTGTCCGACCTAGCAACAACTAATATTCACTCTGACAATGTAAATGGACTCATTCATGTAGCTATCGTTTTTTTTATAAATTAGGGTCGTATTTTGTCGACATTTTCTATAACAAATGAGCGTAACAAAACAAATGAATTTTAATTGTTCTTGAAATTTTCATGATAATAGTTGTGGTTTCGTTTTAAATGGCAGACAAGAATTTTGGGTGACATGTCGTTTTCTGAATGTTCATAATTCCGAAGGTTCGTTACTCCGACGGTTCGTAATACCGAAGGTTCATAATTCCGAGAGTGAAAAAGGGATCATAGTTCTGAAATTGAAATAGGGTTCGTAATTCCGAAAATGAAATAGGGTTCGTAATTCCGAAAATGAAATAGGGTTCATAATTCCGAAAATGAAAAAGGGTTCATATTTCCGAAGGTTCGTAATTCCGAAAAGTTATGAAGGGCTGTATTGTATTTTCCAAATACACCTGTTCACAAAGTTATTCAAATGTATGAATGTTTCTTTCCTGGGGACCTATATATGCATGATAGGTAACCATTAACCTGTTATTAATGAATGAACTACAACAATAATTGCAATCCATTTTGCGTACATTACTTGTTACTATGTCTGACAAGCCTCTGACAAGCTTTCAGGTTGTCAAGAACAACCTTAATTTTAAAAGTATGGATAAAATTTGAATATATTTCTGAACCGGGTCCGCTCGCTATTCATAAGGACCGCTTTTCATAGAAAACAACAGTCATTTAACACGCGTTATGAATAGCGGTCCTTATGAATAGTTATGAATAGTGGTCCCTATGGAGGTCCTTATGAATAGCGAGATAATTTGTATATGGTTTGCTCGCTATTTAGAAGGACCGCTATTCATACAAAACCGCTATTCATTAAGTCACGCGTTATGGATAGCGGTCCTTATGAATAAGTGGTCCTTATGAATAGCGGTCCTTATCACTAGCGAGGTTAGCCCATGTGAACAGGTCTATAATTATTAGGAACCTTCGGAATTATGATCCCTTTTTTATTTTTGGAATTATGAAACCTATGTCATTTTCGGAATTACGAACCTTCGGAGTAGTGCATTAAATGTTCGTTCGGAATTACGAACCCTATTTCATTTTCGGAATTATGAACCTTCAGAAAAACGAGTACCCCCCCCCCCCCGAATTTTGAACAGGCTTATGTCTTATACATCTGCATTGTGACATACAGTCAAATTGCACTTGAGCTCCAAAATAGTATTTCGTGATTGAGAGAAAACAGACTATTTTCCAGCGACACCGCGCTCCTATAGAAGCATCCGACTACATTGTGAATGCATTATGAAAACTAACTGAAATTTACTTCGGAATCGTCAATATATAAAGGCAGAGTTTTGTGGGATAATTCTCTTAGTTACGTATATCATTCAAATAAGAGTCAGAAAGGGCAAGGTATAAGACGCTATAGGCCTAAGTGCCACCTGTTAGAACAACGGAATTAAAGGGCGGTATTACATTTTGAGGGAAATTCATATAGCCATTATAGAAATAAATATAAAGAGGCGGACTAATCATACCCGTTTTGTTAGTTTGTTTTTTGTTCGTTAATCTGCTTTGTTTATTTATTTTTATTTATTTTTATTTATTATGATTTTTTTTCATTTATTTATTTATTTATTCATTTATTTATTTATTTATTTATTTATTTTTATTTTTTTTATTTTTATTTATTTATTTATTTTTTATTTATTTATTTATTATTTTTTTTTTTTTGGGGGGGGGGGAGGGAGTGGATGGAATAAGCTTCGGGAGCCGCGCGGGCCATATAGACCGGCTGCAGGTTGTATTACTGGGCGGGGGGAGGGGTGCCTGCGCCAGCAGATTTGATACTGATTCCTATTCTAAATGGCTTTGGCAAACAATCCGTTTGAAAATGAACAAAGTAAGTGAAAGATAAACATATGAAAAACAACAATAACAGTGAATTTCTTCATCTTACTCAAGACTGTGCATGTATGTCGGGAGAGGGTGTGTGGATAATATATAACGGTCATCTAACAGTAGTGGTAAGTATTCCTACCTCGCGATTGCTAAAGCAGATGTGTCATTAAGGAAAAAAAACCCCGACCCCCCCCCCCCCTAAACAAAACAAGAGAAAAAATGAAGGCGAAAAAAACGACTCCTGAAAGAACCTTATAATCGTCAAGTTTGCCGATATATGCAGTCCTCAGATTTCAAATTTGCCGGCAGTGCATATATAGTGCCTTTTATGCATTTATATATATAACTAAGTTATATATATATTTATATATATTGTGAGGAAATAACATATACAACAGCTTTGGCAACTCTCGTGGAAATATATACATACAATGCGAAAGGAAATGAGAGAATAATGGTTGCGTAACTTAAATCAAAGTTCCCCAGAGCTGTCCTCCCTTTTTGGCATATCTTTAAAAGGTGGGGGGACATGTCCCCTGTCCCCTGGATTTGCGTCCATGTATTATATCCAAAAACAAACGAACACAAAAACAAATAGACAAAATAAAAACCATCGGCTATCTCTTTAACTCAACAAAATAGATTTAAAAAACATCAAACAAGGGATCCTGAATGTGCCAATATCAAAGCTTATTTTTTAAAATGGGTTTTCATATGATTTTCCCAATGTTATTTTTAGTTTGATATGACCACGAAACAAAAGTATAGCCATGCACATTATGCAAGCTGGTAAAATGAATTTGCACGAAAGAGATGACCATTATAAAGAGAAATAAAATAAAACAATAAAACATTGTCAAGCTCTCTTCCGACATTCTTGTAACACTATAAACAGCAGACTTACATTAAATTTCTGATGTATTTTATCTACTCGCCTAGAGTGATAAATCAATCTGCTATATATGTATGTTCTAAAGCTTGTTTCCGTTGTTATGTTTGTATTTTAGTAGGCCTAATCTACCATGATAGTAGGCCTAACTTCAAATTAGTTGCGTTCAACATCACCAAATTGCAAAACGATTCCCAAAATGATCACATTAATCTGATGTATTAAGTTCACATATATACATATGCATGTGAAACCTGGTGAAACACACACCGGCAAATCTCAACATTCTCTCTGATCAGATCCAGGATGCATTCCTTCGAATCGCTCCATTAAAATTTTAAGTCACGAGCACTTTATGATGAACAGGAAACCGGTACCATTTTCTTTTTTTCTATTATTATTTAAAGAAGAGCATGTACTGTGCGCGTTTAACAATTAGGAGGTTCTGGCATAGTAATGAAAACACTAACATTAAATAGCATCAAGCCATCAGATTCAGACATCATGCATTTCGATACTTCTCGGGCTTTGACAAGATAACGGCGCCACAACAAGAACATTAACAGAGTATAGTACAAGAATATGTTTTGTATTGCATGCACTGTTTTTCAAGCCACACAGTACACACACGTACACACCGGCAGCACAATCATCGCATCAACATTTGAAAACGAGTCAAACTGGCGCACTTTTTAGACGGAAGATACCTTTCTGGCAGTGACAGTGGTTTCTGTGATCTGGTCCATGAGGATATCTCCAGATATTGTAGTAATTTTAGTGAACCGACGTCAACAAATTCCAGGTAAGTTCAGCTATGATCTCGATCTGTAGCTGTGAAGTTAGAGCATGTAAACAGTATAGTTCGGTTGCAAAACCTTTCCGTCGTGTGCTTGGTCGCCTCGAACTCCGCCGTAGTAGCGTTGATAGTGGGCGTCCGTGTAGTGAACCGGTATCCGTATATTAATAAATTATGTAGTCCGACACACTCAGTTTTGTGTAAGGGCAACTTTGTTAGTAATGGAATTGGGAGTTCAAAAATATTTAGATCTAACTAATAATCTTTGTTTAGAACCCGTACATGAAATGAAATACATCCTGGGTAGTGAAGAGCCTGGACTAGATGCTGTAGTGTTGACTGTAACAAGAGAATAAATTAAACTAGAAATTTAATTCGTCATGGGGACGAATTAGGTGATCTGTCTTTTGATCTTAATATTTTTGACGAAGACGAATGACAAAATGATAATGTGAAATATGATGTTGATATCACGATGACATTAATTATAATGAATCTATTGACGATTTTTATGATTTCAGCCTCTTCCTAGCATTTTCAATTCATAGCTCTACTACCTATTTTAGTGAAATAGCGCCCCCTTTATTTCAATGGGGCATAAAGTGTGTGAACATGAATTTTGGATGATTCGTGGATATCATGACAGTGATGGTGATAATGATGTTGATGATAATCATCATCATGAATATCATCATGACAGTAATGATAATAATGTTGATGATAATCATGATGATGATCATTATATCATGACAGTTATGATGATAATAATGTTGATAATCATGATGATGATCATTATATCATGACAGTGATGATGATAATGATGTTGATGATAATCATCATCATGAATATCATGACAGTGATGATAATAATGATGTTGATGATAATCATCATCATCATGAATATCATGACAGTGATGATGATAATGATGTTAATGATAATCATGATGATAATCATGATGACCATGACTGAAATGACATTGACCTTAGCCATGCCAAATATGAAAGAGAGATGACATTTTGTGAAGAAGATACAATCATTAGTTGATTTTTACAAAATGGCGCCTGGATGACGTCACAATAATCTGATGATCTTGAAAAAGATGCGGGAACTTGACCTTATTAGGACTGATGACTGAAAAAAATTTGAATATAATTGACCAAGCCAATTTTGAGAAATTGTGATATCAAATAGGACGATTTGATATTGCAGGATACTGGGAGATAAATCCCATAGCTCTAATACACGACAGGGAATCACAATTTCCATAGGGTTGTACACAAACTACTGCACACTACTTTCTAATAGATATAACACGGAAAATAAGGCAGTTTATTGCATGGTTTGTTATTGTTTATGTTATAATAGTCGAAGAGGATGGTAAAATGACAGGCAAAAAGAAGCAAAAAAAAAAAATAATAATTATGGACCCACCGGTGATCGAACCTGGGTCACCGGAATGGGAGTCAAGTGCTTTGACCAATATACCAAAATATTTCCCATAGAGATAACACGTAAACGAAAAACGGGATTCTCAAATCACATTTTTTAGTTTAAAATTGACAATGATCCCGACATCAGATTGAAAAAACCAAACCCTCATAGAAAGATTATTTATCAGGCTACAACATATTAAAATCTGGAAGGAAATAGACCAAAAATATCTGAGATACTGCTCAGAGAACGATGTCATGTAGATTCATGATTCGAAAAAAAATCATCTTCCATAGACATAACACGCAAATAGGGGAAATTCTGACATGTCGTTTTTAATTGAAAATTTCACTGTGATGACGTCATCAAAATGAAAAACCGTGGTCACTGATCTTGTAGACAATTGTCTCAGCTATAACATAACAAAATTTGGAAGAAAAATGACCACTTATTACTGAAATATTATCAAATGAATACAAAAATGATGACGTCATTTTTTCAAAATCATTTTTTTGAGTTCATATGCAAATGACGTCAGAACATGAGATCGGCAAAAATTCTACATGAATTCAAATCTACAACTCTCAGGCTTTCAGAATATGTAAAGAAATTGGGAGGTTTCCGTGTATTCTGACGAGCTATGGCGGATTTTAGATAGGCATGTTTTTACCACTTTTTACATTAGAATGCCCATTGACGCGCGCACGAATTTGAAAGTTTCACGCACGCGTGCGGCATTATGGAAGGTCGAAAAAGACTGTAAATAGTTGGAAATTGTCAAGAATAGTGTCAGGAAGACAAACCATACGAAAAAACGCGCACACAGACGCGCACGGACGGAAATTTTTTTAATGCTTAAAATGTCCTGAACCGTACCCTAATTGGATTAAAAAGTGATTTTGAGCATTTCTAAATTTTGACGCGCGCGTACATGCGCGTCATGATGCGTGCGCGGATTTTGATGACATTTTATGTTGACCCTTGACCTGAAGTTCATGTGTGTCAAATATGGTTCATTTTTGATGATTCGTTATGAAGATATGATTGATAATGTGATTTCACAAAATGGTGCCTGGATGACGTCACGATCACCTGATGACCTTGAAAAAGATTTTTCAGCTTGACCTTATATTACCTGATGACTGACAGAAATGTCATGAAAATGGACTGGAAAGTTTTTGAGATTTTGTGGAAACAAGAAAGTGGGAGAAAATAAAAATAAATAAATAATAATAATAAATAAAGAAAGAAAATTCTGACGAATATAAGAGGTGATCTGTCGATTACGACAGATCACCTAAAAAGGGGAAATTTAAATCATGTCTTCATGAAGTGGACTGGCGTGACTGGTCATGCTGGTGGAACTCAAACTAGTGAGTAGCAGGAAAAAAAGTTAAAAATTCTGTCTAAATAACTCGATATAACTAGTAAAGAGAAATGAAATTAATTTTGTGATCAATGCCATAATAGATGAATTATTATGTACAATATTGGTTGTAAGGTAGGTTGCAGAAGAAAAAGAAGAAAAAGAAGAAGGAGGAAGACATGGAAGAAGAAAAAGTGGAAGATGGAGGAGAAGAAGAAGAAGAAGAAGAATGAGGAGGAGGAGGAGGAGGAGGTCGAAGAGGAAGGAGGAGGAAAAAGAAGAAGGAGAAGAGGAAGAGGAAGAAGAAGAAGAAGAAAAAGAAGAAGAAAGAGGAAAGAGGAGGAGGGGGAGGAGAAGAAGAAAAAGGTGAATAAAGGAAGGAGGCCGAGGCCAGAAGCATGTGAGATTATTGCCAAACTTCTAGTCCTTCTGGTAGATAGGGAACTAGTACAAAAGTTTGGTATTAAAGTTTTTATGAAATTGCATACATCATTACATGCCCTCATTCTAAAACAAAATATCACAGATTTGTCCTCTTGACCTTTCAACCCTTTATTCATGTGTCTCTGCCTAATAAAGCTGCTCTCTGCTGTTAAATTTCAATTTTGTATTAAAATGAAATTCTTTAAAAGGCTACATAATGTAGTTTAAGTATTGATAAACAGGAGAATTTCCATACACTTATTTGTATGATCCCTTGAATGATTCAAGTTTTGTTAACATTTCCTACTTTTTCTTCTCTTATGCAACAGACTTTCATCTCTAGAGGTTTTGGTATTCCCTCCTGTCACTAGCTACTACCGACTATTGATTCACAAAACTGCAGAAGAATATCCAGCTCTTTGTAGCTTCAGCATTAGTCAGGGGGACAACAGACGAACTGTCATATGCCCAGAGGTGTACAGGTCAGTTTCTAAGCATTTTCGTTCCAGAAGAGGGCCACAGATTATTTGAAGGAAAATCAGTTTGCTTTAGTGGGAAATTAAAGAATGTAATGATAGAAGCTGAGTAAACTTAAGGCATTTCTACTGTGCATTCTTCAGGTTTAATACATTTAGATGCTTGTGATATCTGCGATTCGCTTCCCTCATTCTGTGTTTATGACCTGTCATCAATCGCTGTGCATTGTATTGTTTTCGTGTAGTTAATGGTAGTCACATTCCAATTATAAGTCACTGAAGATCATTACATTTCATTTAGTCAATCAAATATACTGCTGAAAGAAGGGACGGGTGAGCCTTCAAATTTGAGAAATGATGTATAGAATAATAATGTATAATGAATGGCAAAGTGATGATTTACATATGGAGTAGCCCTTATGACAATGACAATTACATGTAGTACTACATTTTCATTTACTGAATTTGATTGAAGTTGCAGAGATGGAGCTCTAGGGGGGTGTTGCAAGAAAGTTGCAATCAACACCCCAGAAGACACCTCCGGTCATTGAATGATAATACATTTCTAGGTCCCTTTGTGATCAGTTTGATCATGATACCTTACACTGTTGAACTAATTCTCTTGACTCTGATTTGTCTTTTTCTCTACTTAATCAAGACTGCTTTTTTCTGGCTTTCTTTATCTTGACTCTTCATACATACATATATATTTCAAAATTTAAAGGGAGGATCTAGCTCTTTAATCATGAGATTTAAAGCCACAATCACTTCATTATCTTCCAGGATTATGCCAGATAGTCCAGAGGATACCAGCAGTTCATCCCTGACCCGGAAGAGCTCACCGTCCATTACTGGTTCTGGGGGGCGGGGTCAACTGACCCCTGAGGGTTTGACCTCTAACACCAGGTCAAATCAGCCGGAGATTGCCGCAGCTACACCTCAGAAGAGAGCCCCACCAAGGGAGCGCAGCACGTAAGTTTGTTTGTAAATGAATGATTGCATACATCGAGGCAATAACAAGACTCTGCACTAACCTTTTCCCAGAGGGGACATGGATTAAAATTGTATGTATGTACAGACCCCTGTTTAAGTTTCAAAATTTGGAGTGTCCAAAGATTAAAATTTTGTAATCCATGTGCACCCGACCCCTGTCAGTGTTGAGCCTAACTCCAGGGAGCTCCAACGCTGCGCGTTGGAGCTCCAGGTACAAATATCCAAAGTCGACCTCGCCCATTTTATGGCTAATCGCATCGCTTAATTTCGGCAGGTAAGATAGAAATTTGTACTTACACTTCAAGAGAATTGCTGTAACTATCTAGCAGGCTCTTTGATTTTACGATTTAACGATTGTTTCGATGAAAAAAATTGAATTTCTTTGCCGAGCCGATCTTTTCCCCGTACTGTACCGTCGATTCAAATGACTCGATCGCACTGTGTGATCGAGTCAGCGACGGTATACGGTACATTACACACAGTGCGATCGAGTCATTTGAATTGATGGTACAGTACGGGGAAAAGATCGGCTCGGCGAGGAAATTCCATTTTTTTCATTGAAACAATGAACATGAAATTGTTTTTATCTTTTGCTGTAGTTAATTTTTATTAAAATTTTGTTTTCTTTTTTAAAGGAAAAAGGCCAAACGACCTGATCAGCAGCTCTATGTTCCTAGGAGAGCCAGGCAGACTAACAGATCATCCTCAGAAAATCCACAATCTGTAAAGCAAACTTGATACAAAACAGGCTGATCATAGAGACTGTCAAAAATCAGAAAGGCCTTTTACAGATGTAGGTGATTTCTGTAATAAGACTGATCATAATATTGATACAAGCCCTAGAAAAGTAGAAGCAGACATATTTCCCAGTGCAGAGACACTGTCTATTCAGGATCAGGATCAGAACAATGTGTCCAACAAACAAAGGAATGATACAGTGGATGATCACTTTATAGACAGAGACATTGATCATTGCTTGCCTTCTGTAGCAACCGATCCAAAAAACACTGTGCTAAAGGGTGATAGGCAAAAGGTTGAATCGGCAAATGAATGTAGTGAGAGCCAGTGCCATTTGCTATTGAGTGAAAAAGTCACACCTTGTGGTTTCCAGATAGGAAATTCTGCTAACGACATTGTCCTGGAAAGCAGCACCACAGGTGTCAGCCAGATGTCACTGAGCCATACTCCTGCCCTAGAACAACCTCAAAAAGTAGTGTGTGAAGGCTCATTGAAAGACACTCATAATAGCAGTAGTGATAACCTGACTGCGGGTGGGACACTACAAAGTGAATGCTACAAGGTTGTAGCGACACAAGACCAATCGCCCTTGCCGATCGAGGAAATAATGGCTGAAGATGCCACCCGTTTGGAATCAACAGGTGTCAGTGGCAGTGGGGATGACGAGACAAATAGAAAACCAGCTGGGTCAGTGGACAAGGTGACTGGAGATACAAGGCAAGAGGGAGGAGAGACAGATGATGTAAAGAAAGAAGAAGATGAAGGAGAAGAGGAGGAAGACTCATGGGATACCATGTTCGATGAGGAGGGGAACAGCTTGAAAGAGGATGAAATCAAAGAGGTAGGAAGATTGGAAGAATATTATTTATTTCACCACAGAGATCAATGGAAATGTAGGTGCATATTACTTTGAAGTTTGAACTCGTTGCAGACAATAACAGTTTAATTAACTTTGATTTTCTGTGGGTTTTCACTTGAGTTATAAAAATGCATGAAAGGACATCAATTACACAGGTATGACAAATGTTGGTATTTATTGAAAAGTGGTGTAAATCTATGGCATAAAACTATGAAACTTTTCTACTTTTTGACTTGAAGACGAAAGAGTTTTCTAGGTTTCTGCCCATTAATGTTTTATAATTATTGAAAAGGGGTGTAAATTTATGGCATAAAACTATGAAACTTTTCTACTTTTTGACTTGAAGACGAAAGAGTTTTCTAGGTTTCTACCCATTAATATTTTATAATTTGTAGCATATTAAGGATAAAGTACCAAAACGTGGATGTTCTTTCACCAATAGTTATCTTCAATGTCTTATGATCATGGTATGAAATAGTATGATTACATCAATGTCAATGTTGCCATTACCAAATTGCATATATATATATGCTGTGTTAATTATTCCATTTTAGATAACAGATGCTGTTGGAGGTGTATCAGTATCAGTGAAGAAACCAGCTCATGATTACTATAACTTCTCACCAAAGGATACCACAGACTACTCCAGTAAGTACAATAGAGTACCGAAGTGATGACGTCACAAAAAGCTATTTTTTAATTTTGACATTTTTTATACCATATCTCAAAGGAACATGGTGAAAAACATCCAGAGCCCAAATTTTATGGCAATTGGCTCATTGGGCCCCGAGATATGGCCGCATGAATACCTCCTTAGCCCCATTGAAGTCGGTGTTAAATTGGCCTGGTTCTAAACTGTTAAGAACCAGGCCAATTTACACTGACTTCAATGGGGCTAATTAGATATTCATATAGCCATACCTTGGGCCACCATGAACTGATTCATGTCAAATTTGATGTGTGAATGTTTTCCATCATGCTCTACCTAAATATGGTCCTAAAAATACTGAAATACAAAAATCAAAATTTGATGACGTCACACTTCGGTACTCTATTAGATGGGACCATTGGACCTTTATGTAAATGAAAATATACACCTAGACAAAAACATTGTCACTATAGTTGTTTTGTGTTTTAATGCATTGGTCCAGGGCTAGAGGTTGAAGGACATGCATATTATTTTCTCCCTGACTTGTAACTTCACACAGCAGGATGATAAAGTAGAAGTTTTTAAATTATGTATGAATATATCTCAGAATGCGTGAATGAACAATTTAACATATTGGTAAGTTTCGTGCAAAATGATGGTTTTTAAAGGGTGTGAAAAAAAAAAATATTGCTTCATTTGAAAATGGTGTTTCTCTTTAGATGTTTGGCAAAAAATAGTCCAAATTTGACCACAAAATCCCTTCACTTATCATTTGTTATCTTGGTTATTATTACCGGTACTTAACATTTGAAATGAGAATTAACTTGAAGTCTATTTTCTGAAAAAAATGCAATTGGTCACATGGTAAAGAAGTCAATTTTCATTTTGTAGAATTTAAACCTGAGAAAAATTGTGATTTTTGGATATATCATTTAATCTATCTCCCAAACACTCTTCTTTTTATTTGTTGTCCTTAGAACTGGAGCATGTAGTAGAAGCATATGACTTTCCTGCTGATTTCAAGACTGAGGATCTGGTCATGTCTTTCAGTGCATTCAAGTAAGTTTAGTGTGGGGGTTATCACCTTTTCCAATTGTCATCCTATTTCATAAATTTGGTTGGTTTTCTGCTATTGATTGCCATTTGAACAAGTCATGATGTGAATGCCTTTGTGTTCTAAATCACTTATTGCTATTAATTAAAGGTGCAGATTATTTCTTATTTGATTTTATTTTATTAATGATATAGTCTAGTCGGATATGGAGGTTCCCGTGCACTGTCGAGATTTTTTTTTTTTTTTCACCAAGTTTTTAGTAATGCCTGGAGTGTCTAGTTAATGAATTTTTATGTTCCCATTGCCAAATCTTGACCCATGGGGTTCAGAATCAGCCATCTTGGATTTTTGATGAAATTCCATAATTAGCATATCTTTTGAATTACACATCATGAAAGTATAAAGTAAAAAAACTTTCCAGAGTAATATTAGTATGAGGAATATAGTAGAAAGTTATTTTGTGATTTTGATTGACGTAGATTCCATAAAACATCAAAAAGTATGAAAAAGTGGTAAAATTTGCACTAAAAATCAGGCCTCTTAACGTCATCTTGTTTTCCAACTAGTAGAAACAATGATAACCTGCTAATTCTTGCTTAAATGTATTGAGAGGGATATCATCATGATTTTCAGGCATAAATTGATACTTATACTGTAAAAGTGTACCAGTATGGTCAGCTTTATGACACTTCTCAGATTAGGAAATATACAGATCTTCATGCACAATCGAGGCCCATTAGCTATTGTGTACGAAACCTCATAGACCTCTGTGTGTTAGAAGTGGCAGAGTTGAGACACTCTACCAGCATGATTGGTACTAAAGATTAATACGTTATATTTTCTGTCTACATACGTAAATGCACAGAATTTCATAGATTTTTTTAAAACAATATATTGATATTTAAGATCACATATAGTAAAGTTAATCGTTTGAGACCAAATCGAACACAGATATTGCAGTAGAATACGGAGACGATGTTTTGCCTGTCTTGACAGGTTTGTCTATTTTTTTCTCACACATTAAGATCATGACATATTTTATGTTTTTGGGTTGTCCGTCCGTCCGTCCATCCGTCTGTCCGTCCTGCTTTCTCGTTCTCGCGATAACTCAAGAAGCACATGAGATATGAACTTCAAACTTGGTGCTTGTATGTATCACCATAGGAAGACCATCTGATTAGATTTTGGGGTATGTAGGTCAAAGGTCACATAGGTTAATTTCTGAAATCGCAGGTGTTAGCCTCCTCGCGATAACTCAAGAACCATTTGAGGTATGAACTTTAAACGTGGTGCTAGTATGTATCACCATAGGAAGACGATCTGATTAGATTTTGGGATACGTAGGTCAAAGGTCAAAGGTCATAGAGGTCAAGTCTGAAATTGCAGGTTTTAGCCTTCTTAACGTGATATCTCAAGAACCATTTGATCCATTAATTTCAAACTTACAACTAATATGCATCACCATAGCGAGACGAACTGATTAGATTTTTGTTCACGTAGGTCAAAGTAGACAGGTCATAGAGGTCATTATACAGGTGTATGTGAAATTAATGTGTTTTTACCTTTGTTATCACCAAATCTCAACTATTTTATATTCATGACTAGGAGGAGATAAAGTGATCAGACTTTTGAGTTATGAGGTGTAAGGTCATATGTCAAAGAGGTCAATTAATATGTAATGAGAGTCTTTTTATTCTGGTTATCACAATATTTCAAGAACAGTTTGAGCCATCAACTGAATTTAGGCAGAGGCATATAGGAGTCGCAGTCGCATTCATCTTGTTTCCCCTCGTATTTTGCTTTATGAGACATAGATAAAGGTTCCCAAATTAAAAAAAAAATTATGATCTACTTTTATTAAAAGCTCAATACACCAAAGCTTAAATTTGTGAACAATGCAGTTTGAGAAACAGATTTTATCCATCTGAAAACGTACTGAATCTGGCCATTCGGGTATTATTTTCATCAATATATTTACATTATTAATACATAACGTACATCTAAGAATCATAATAAAATAAAATGAGTAATCATCCACTCAACACATTTCATCAAAACTTACTTTGAATATATCCTTATTATATTCCACATAGGTACTAAGAATCTTGCTGGTAGATTGGTCAAAAGGTAATCACGTGATAAAACATAGGTTTCCCCATATCAGTCGACCCAAGAAGAAAAGTTTGTGACCTTGACGGAATAGTACTGACGTGTTTCGCTGATTTCTTCAATCCATTACAGAGTCACAATGCGTTAACAATATTTTGGGTATGTGCGAAATGAAAGTGTGTGACCACTACGAATAGTCAAATTAAAAAAGTGTGTGACCTCTACGAATAGTCAAAATGAAAAGTGTGTGACCTGTACGAATAGATCCATAGACGTACTAAAATAAGCGCGTATTGCCCAATCGCGTGCGCACCCAGGTAGGGGTACGGTTTATGGTGGTTTTAACATCTTTTGTGAATATATTCGGGCCTAAATCATAAATGTCTTTTCCGAGAAGTAGACAATAATTGTCTTTCTCGTACCAGTTAAATGTTTCAGATGTGGAATATAAAGCAAATAATCACCTTAAATTGATATCAGGCGATGAGATGAACTATCACTTCCTCGGCGATCTGAATGTATATAACGCTATCTCTCCTCAGCTACGCTTCGGAAAGATACATGTAGCTACATCCAGATGGCCTCGAGAGTGATAGTTTGTCCCATCACCTTCACCAACGGTAATTATTTGCTTATGATCACTGGTAGTTAGTTCTTTCTCCAATGTATATTCTGGGACCCAAACAACTATTCATCTCTACTTACTAAAAGCAAGCTGTGTCTGATCGCAATGGAGACACATTTCTCTCTAATATTTTGTTAGACCAAAACCAATTATGATGTACAGCATTACTGAGAATATCATGTAGAATTTCAAGCATTAATGTATATTTGAACATGCATGAAACTTACCAGTCATATCGGTAGAGCGTCAGAACCATGCCACCTCTAACATGCAGTAGTTACCATAATCTAATGCAATACATGTATGTATCTATTGCGGTGTTGCAAGAAAGTTGTAATCAATTGCAAATTGTAAAGCAAATTAGAACAACCATTCTGAATGGTTCAGGGTCTGCCCATTCAAGAAGATGCGCTTGCAACAATGAATTTGATTGGTCAGTACCGATCAGTTGCAACTTGCAATCAATCGCAACTTTCTTGCAACACCCCATATGTTCGATTAATTTCACGGTATGTGATCTTAATAATCAAGTATTAAAACGTACTCAATGTATATTGTAAAAAGATTCTATGAAATTTTGTGCATTTATGCATGTAGACAGAAAATACAAATCTTAACATGTAAATCATACCAATCATGCTGGTAGAGTGTCTCAACCATGTCGCTTCTAAAACACAGGTTTGTGGGGTTTCGCACACAATAGCCAGTGTGCCTCGATTGTGCATGAAAAACTGTATACATGTATATCCTAATCTGATACTGGTACACTTACAGTATAAGTGCCAATTTATGCCTGAAAATCACGATTATATCCATCTCAAAACATTTAAGCAAAAATTAGCAGGTTATCATTATTTCTACTAGTTTTAAAAACAAGATGGCGTTATTAAGAGGCCCAGTTTTTAGTGCAAATTTTCCCACTTTTTTTCCCACTTTTTGATGTTTTGTGGAATCTAGGTTAACCAAAATCACAAAATAATTTTCTAAATAGATTTCTCATACTTACATTACTCTGGAAAGCTATTGATTATACTTGCATGAGGTCTAATTATATGCTAATTATGGAATTTCATCCCAAATCCAAGATGGCTGCCAAGTGGCAGATTTTGAACCCCATGGGACACGATTTTGCAATGGGAACATAAAAATTCATTAAATAGACACTTCAGGCACTAGACTAATATATCCATCTCATATACTGCATTTTACTTTTGTGATAAAGTTATAATGATTTATACATTCTCATTCCTTCTATGTCACTTTGGAAGAACGTCATAGTAGAAATGTCCCCTCAAAAGGATTGCTCCTCAAATGTCTCGTATTCGAAGCATGACGAGAAATCGGCTGAAATGTTCTGGCGGAACATTCATGCCACATTTGTGTGCAGTCCCATATATATACATTTTTTGTGTAGTGCATGTGCTTTTCAATGGGATAGGGTCAATTTCCTATCATTTTGATGATTCCAAAACCTCACATCATACACCAATTCTTGTGTAGACATAATCAACCTTTCCTAATTTCTTTGAGACAGTTTCTTTCACAATGCAATCACTTGACCAGAACTCAAGTCAACTTATATCTTAAAAGGCAATAACATGCATAAAAATTAATTTCCCAACGTTTACAATGCTATTGTGTTTCCCTATATAGTTTTGATTTGTACATGTATGTACTTTGTATATCTAGATACCATTTTCTTTGCAATAACTTTTGTTTGTAATTTGTTCAACTAGGAATAAAGGCTTTGACGTCAAATGGGTTGATGAAACTCATGCCTTGATTGTGTTTGCAACGGCTCAAGTCGGTGAGTACAAAATAGTTTACATTAGTTGCTGCCATTCAACCCTCCTCTAATTTAGAGACAATTGCATCTTTTACCTCTAACTACTTGTGTTCATTTATGATTGCTTTAAAGTTCAGTATAAAATGTTAACTTCTGCTCAATTTGATTTAGTGCATTTAGTATTGGATCAACTAACAAAAGTACAAACAAACAGGATGATTTGTAATATATACCGGTATAAAAAAACATAAGTTTGCCCTTTCTCTTCATCTAAAAAGGATTAACCCGTGGAGTACCAAATTCTGTAACTCTAATAGGCTTAAAACAGGAGCCACCCGGTTCCCGTAGTCTATGCATTGAATGCATTGATTGATTTAATGGGGTTTTTCCTGTTGCTCTTAACTTACCTTGTTGGATACTAAGCCTAAGATAGCTAGGGCTGGAGTCTGTGGAGAATGTGTATCATACCAAAATGTAATATTTATAATAGACTGGTATAGAAAATCATCACAATCATTCCTTTGGTTCCAATCTTAAGCTGGAGATGCGCTAGGTCTTCAGAACCCCATGTTGCGGACCCGCCCCCTCTCCCTGGCCTCCAAGCAGTCCAAGCAGAAGGCCAAGGCCACAGTGGAGTTCCTCCAGCCCTACCGACCACGCCCGGAAACCAGCTCGGTGGCAGCCCGGAGGATGGTATCCAACGCCCTGGGTGTAAAGAGCAATGTCAGCAAGGAGCAGAGGGCTGCAGAGAAACAGAAACTCAAGGAAGCAAAAGGTGAGACAAAGGACCACTGATTAATCTTTTAAAAAAAATGAAACAAGACTTCATTGCACATTTCCCATAATATAATATAATATACAAGAAAAAGAATCTTTCTAGTGTTCAAATTGTTCATAGGTTCTTGTGTTATGGCAAAAGAAAGAAAAAAAATCATGGGATTTAATTTGTATTTGCCCTTCTTTGTGCTTTAAAAAAAATGGTTATTTTCATTCTACAGAGATCATACATCAGCATAAAATCTTTGACAGCTCACTGCTCTGAAAAGGTTTGGGGGAAATAATGAGAGGAGATGGTACAAGAATGATATGAGCTAACGCCCTTCTGGCTTTCAGTAGACAATACACTTGATCAAACTATATTTTACGCTTTGGGTAAGGGAGAAGAGTTATGCTTCAATTCAACAGCTCTTTTACAGAGACAAAATGCTACCAGCATGTCGAAAGAAGGGATGATGGTGTGTGTAGTTCAAAATCAATTGAAACTTGGAGCTGTAGACTGCTATATTATTAGCTTAATCATGTCATCATTTTGCAAGGTACATGTATGAAAAGCCTTTTGAGCTGAACACATGCCCCTACCTCCTCAAAAAAAGTATATACATGCATATTGTCTGTTTAGAGCCAGTAGGGCATTAACTCACATACTATAATACAGAGTTAACGTCCTTCTGGCTCCAAACAGACAATGTGTTATAAACCAACTATTCATTACTATCCATTACTATCCATTACTATCCATTACTATCCATTACTATCCATTACTATCCAATACTATCCAATTGTGTTTCGCATTCTTTTTCAACACATGCAGAGCGGAAGAGAGATGAAAGAAGACAGAAGACTGACATGTGGGATGGCAATATCTGAAACCTAGTTATTTTATTCTGTTTGATTTACATCACATATCCTGTAGTATTTATAGGTTCTGTAAGAAATAGTTTTTTTTGTGTGTGTCAACTCTTTGTGTGCAAGCATCAAAGATACAGATTGTGTCAGAATGTATTTGATAGTTTTATTTGTTTTCCAAATTGCTGTTAAATCTTTTTTTCTTTTTAAAAGTAGTAAGGACATATGGCATGCATAGTAATTTAGATGGCATGACCACCTTTTGTGTTCATATCTTTTTGCTTTTGCAATCCTCATCAAATTAATGCATAGTGGATTTAAATGAAGGACTTTTTCTGAAGTTGTCATTATTCAAAGAACGAACAGGGTCCATTATTTAATCGTAATCTCGAAAAATATGTGTGATCGGAAGGAAGTTTTAAGCTTACTCTTATAGTTTAAACAGATATTCATACAGATGTTTTAATTTAACAGAAAAATTAAATTTTGCTCTTTTCACATTCAACAGATTGTTTGAAAAAAATTATTATTATTTTATACGACCATCAGTTCCATTACAGGGTCATGATGCGATAAGTGTATTATGATGAAATGTATGAGATGTGTTCATGTATCAATTTCTAGAAACCATTTTCATTTACACATTGGAGAATTAAACCAGACAAAGTTTTCAAACTTTTTTTTTCAAGAATTACATTAGGTGAAGAAAAATATTAATATGCAGTGTATCCTAAATGTAATTTATTTATTCCTTGGTTATATTTCACATTTATGATTTAATTGTACCAGCCCTTAATGAAATAACACTGTAGTTCCGACATATACAAAATCATCACTTTGTGGTTATTTTATCAGATTGTCCTTGTTAACGATTTGCATGCAAATAGTAAATCAAAATGTTACAATTTTATACTGTTAATTTTTATGGAATTCAGGGCCCTGCTTCATAATACTTGTTCTCAATTTCAAGTCACAATGACTGTTATAACCTACTGAAATCATTGTATTTGATTGGCTTAGAGTAAATTTGTCATAGATCTGTTTCATTTGCTATTCATAGCAGGTTTTATGAAACTGGGACCAGGTGTTTTGATGGATGTGGTATATTGTTTAGATGCAAGAATGAATTACCTCAAAGGCATGAAAGCACTGTTATTATATGACCAAATAGCAAATAGAAATGAATTTTTCTTTTTTAGATTTAAAACTGTGTGAAGTTCAACAGTAATTAGGTTTGTTTGTTTGTTTCGCTCTGATTTATTGTTTTCCATCTTGTGTAGTGCTTGGCAATTTTCGGCATGTAAGCTTATAATATGTATGAATATTTTGAATGAATTTTAAGAGGAGAGAATTGTCTGCAGGGTTGGATCCAGGATTTAGTATAAGGGGTAAGGGGGGGGGGGTGTCGACCCCCCCCAAAAAAAATTTCGCCAGACCTCCAAAATTCGAAATTCGCTCAGAGGGGGGGATCCTTTATGGTCAAAATGCATACTTTTCTGCCAAAAGAGGGGGGGGGCGGGGGGGGGGGGCATGGGCCGGAAGTGCCCCCCTGGATCCGCCATTGTGTCTATGTTGAATACTTTCAATAACACCATGAGGGAACCTCTGTAGAATTGTGCAGGTTTTTAAAGGAAAGCTTCTGTGGCACAATGTCAGTGAAAGATGACTTGCTGAAGAAACCTGCAAAAAACATCAGAATATAATTTGTTGATTATTGGTAAAGAAATTAGTCAATACTATGCCACCCTGTTTTTTATAAATATATATATATATTTTTTTCAGTTCAATTGTCAATGCAAGTGTTGCCGTTGTATTTGGAAAGAATCTGTCAATGTTTTATTGTGTGCATTTCTTCCATTGTGTTTTTAAGGTTGCATTGTACTATGAATTTGCTAACTATTGCTAATTAAAGTATCAGTGAGAGTTGCATATAAAATTTTATATCTAAAGTGATAATTTTTTTTTAATTTCAGAGCATGCATGCATAAATATTCATTTGGATAAATCATAAATCCTCATGAATTCTACAGACAAGAAAAAATGTTGTTGTATTATTGTTATGTTTGTTTTGATCGACTATATTATATACAGTTGTACAACAAGAAAAGTTGTCATTTGATCCAATACTTTCTTTGTAAATACAAAATGTTTTACATGTATAAATTTTATCTGTATTTCCAAATAATAAAAGAGAAAAACTGTATTTTTGATACTGATGTTTTATTATTTTCCAACGTATCTTTTCAAAGTGGTGCAGCATAATACAATCGGGAAATGTTCACTCTGCTTTTAGATATTAAACCTGTAATGCATATATATATACAGTATATATATATACAACAACAAAAATTAGTTTGCACGATTTCTCAACGATTTGATTTTATGCAAGACTATCGGTTGCCTGGTACATGCAACAATACATGAAATGGTAGTTTTCTTCATCACAAATTATCAAAACCCAAAACTCGCCCAAAATATTGTGCTGTTTTTCTCCACCTTTTTGCTGCCTTGCAAATATTCACTTGTCTTAAATTGTGTGTGTCGGGGTTCTGGTCTGGCCGCTCTCTCTCTCTCTCTCTCTCTCTCTCTTTCTCTCTCTATCTCTCTATCTCTCTCTTTATATGTCACGTTCTGAAGTTCCCTATCTATTTTTTTATTTTTTATGGACTAAAATATATTACGCGCAGTTCAAAGTTATTTGGTTATTTGCTTTCCAATACGTCACTATTAAGTATGATGTATTTACAAATAAACTGAAAACAAGTGTACCATTTTACTTATTTTTTCGTCTGATTTCTTAGTTCTTTCTCGGGTCAACACGTTATTTCCAATATATACCTTCCTTCCTTTCCTCCCCCATCTCTCTCTCTCTCGCTATCTATCTCTCTTTCTCCCGACACAAAAAACAGCATTTTCGTTTACTTGCATTTCGTCTCTCTCTCTCTCTCATACTCCCTCCACAGTAACCTTTTCGTTTACTTGCATTTCGTCTCTCTCTCTCTCTCTCTCTCTCTCTCATTCTCCCTCCACAGTAACCTTTTAGCTTACTTGCATTTCGTCTCTCTATCTCTCTCTCCCGTATATACAATAATACCTCTTGAGATGTTCTCTGTCTCACGCCCTTTCTGCCTCTTTATCTCTCTTTCACTTCCTTCTCCTCGATCCTATGGCACACAAATCCACTGGAAGAATGACAAACAAACAGTTATAGTTCTATTTGTCGGATACATATGTTGCATCCAATACAATAGACATAAAGCACAATGTGCTCACTTTATTGCACGTTAATAAACACACTGAACTTGAAAACAAATGTTAAAGTTACCAGAAATACTCTGGAACGCTTAGATAGTGAAAAGTAAAATTAGCAAGAAAGCCATGGTCTCGCTGGCATTTCGACCGGTTGCCGACTTCCGACCTATGCTTCCGACTGGTCGGTAGTTAGTTGTCGGAGATCGCAAAGAGGTTTTTTGTCAGTTCTTAAAAGGTTGTCAGGGGTTGACAACTGGTAGTTGGAGCATTTTGGTCTTCTGGAGGTTTGAGCCATGGTCCCACTTCCTTGCCACGGGTTGCCGAGTTTCGACAACCACTGGTCGGTAATTGGTTGTCTGAGATCTCACAGAGTTTTTCGTCAATCTGTATTTGGTTGTCGGCAGTCGGCAACTGGTTGCCGGAGCATTTTTTGTAGGCTGAAAGTTTAGACCGAAATGTTTGTGAAGTGGTTTTCTTGTTTTTCCAAAGGTGGGCGACAGGTCTCAGACTCATCTCCGACTGATCTTTAGTGCTCGGAATGTGCTTGAATATAAGGTCTGGGAATGACCACCGAATAATAAACGACCAGTCACCTATTGATTCCCAAACCATTACCCAGCACCTTCAACCAACAGTAATCAGCACCATTCCAAAAACTCATGAAATCAACTCAAGGGTAATTTTGGTTGTATTGCCTATTGAAAATTAGTTTTGCTTATAAAAGAGATGATTTGATATATGGATCACATGTGCTTTCAAGCTGATGATAGAAATGGGAGAGCCATACTGAGCTACATGTATTTCCTCTTCATGAGCTTGTTAAATTTGAATAATATATCCAGACAACCTCGAATACATCCTTGCTTTGCACCCATGCAATTATGAATTATTCATGTTATTCATATTGCAATGATTGGTGACCTATATTCATCATAACTTGGCATAAATATATAATTTATACATTTTTCCACCAGTGATTCAGTGATTCACAGCCTTCCCACGGGTATATCTCCGACTGCCGAATAAGAACATCGGCCATTAGCTAGTCTACAACTGGTTGTTTAAAATCGCCGAACTGACGACCGTTCCGACAAGGGGTAGCCAATCAGTCTTTGATAATCAGCGATTGGCCTACAACCGATCGGCAACTAATCGCGGACAGATGTTTTTTGCACATTGGTTGTCGATGGTCGCAGCTTTTTTTTTTTGTAGGGGGGGGGGGGGGGGGTCAGAAGTCGGCAAGCGGTCGTAAGGCCAGTGAGACTAAGGCTTTACAGAGAAAACAGGCAACGTCCCATCAAATAAAAAGCATTATCTAAAATGTACTAAACCTAAACGAAAAGCAGAATACAAACGTGAGGAGATACACACTAAAAGGCGTCTACATAATTATTTTCGCAGTTATTCGGCATATGATTTGCGTTAATGGAATGGGACATATTCTGCAAGATACGGAACAAATTGGCAGTTTTCTCCTTTTTGCTGTTGTTATTGTTGTTTGTTAGAGTCTCTCTCTCTCTCTCTCTCTGTGCTGTAATCGGGTTTTGTGGTAACAACAGGTACTGCAGTCTTGGTATATCAACAAAGAATAAATCGTAAAATATTTAAACATAACTGAATGGCAAAAGCTACAAAGAATATATCTACCAAACTAATTCATTCAAACATTTAACAAAGAAAAATAAGTATTTATATTCTAAATTTGACTCGTTGGATTTCATTATCGAAAATGGGTTTATGAACGTATATTCGCAGAGTAGGGGAGATGACAGCACAGCTATTGTAGTAAACTGTAGTAAATAGTGAAATCACCATAATATAATTATGTTTTATGTGTAATGATAAGTTACGAAGTTGGACTTGAGAAGTGAAATATGTCCAGGAAATAAAATTATCTTCCTAGAATCTTATATAAATTTTCAAGGGGAAACCACAGGTGAAAAGGAAGACCGTAATTATGATAAGAATTTCCGTGTAATTAGGAACAAAGAATTTTTAAAAGATATATATTTTTTAAATTAATGTAAACGTTTAAAGTTATGTGGCAATAAAAAGCAATCGAGCAAATATTTCAAAATAGAAGAATAACAAACTAAAGTTCTGTCTTGGCTTTATCTTTTGAAGACGAGTCCGTTTCGTTTTCTTCTTCCTTCTCCTTATCATCCTTCTTTTTCTCGTCATCCTTCTTTTTCTCGTCCTCCTTCTTATGTTTGATCTGTTTGCCCACCACCCTCTTGTAATCATCACTTGACCGAACTTTACCCACATAGAGGAGCTTGTTTGGGGTGTCTTCCTCGACATGATGGAGATTATATTCGGTGGCGTGGCGAAGCAAGTAATCTTTGATCTTGAATGGGGGCATGCCGTTACCCATGTGCATCGCTACTGCACCTGTTATGAAGGAAGAATGGATGTTTATTAGGTTATAATGCGATGGCGTAGGTACATGGGGAACCGAATGGCACGTGTCCCCACCCCCATCGAATGGCACAAAATGAATACAAAGATGGAAAGATAGAGAAAGAAAAGGAGAGGGAAAGTCAAAGTAAAAAGAAGATGATTGCACAAAACTAGACAACCTATTCTTTGGGTTTTTTTTGTTCATCCCTGCCCATAACATCAGTGCTTCTGTGCCTGTCATTGATTAGATCAAGGAGGGTCTCTCTTCCACCTTCCTGGTTGGATCCATGCTACGTCACCGGTTTTGGTTTACATTATTTTTGTTGCAGTGAACGCAAGGTACACGAAAACGTAAGTTTACGATTGATTAATCATCTCCTTTTGATATTTTTTTTAAATAAAAAAATGCATCATGATTCGCTAATGTTAAGAAAGTCGTCATTATCTCAACAAGCATCGTAAGAAATTAAAGGCGCCCATACCTGTGACATAAGCAGCAGCCATGCTGGTTCCCGAGGTGGTGTCCGTATAGGTACTGGTCCCATCGTAATACGCCCCATCGATACCCAGACCAGGGGCAATGATGTCTACACAAGAGCCATGGTTGCTGTAGTAGACCGCATAATCAGACTTGGTTGAAGCTCCAACTGTAATGGGCTATCGTCGGGACGACAAAAAATTGAAGGGAATGATCAATGTTATTTTTTAGACTTGGTTGAGGCTACATGTGTAATAAGCTTTCATCAAAGACGATAGAAATAAAAAGAAATATTACTGTTGTTTTCTACTGGATTCTACGGACCTGGTGGAAACATCTGAATGATGAAAAGCGGTCGATCCAGTGCGAAAGCCCAACAACATTTCAAGGGAGAAGAGATAACCGGGTGCCAGGTGAATTTTTATTTCAATTGTTTTTTCACGATGGGGACACAATTTTTTGGTTGTTGTATACTTAAGCTATGTTAATTGGGTATTTTAAGCGGATACCGGCGGGTAGCGCCCCCAAATCCGCCAGTGACCTACCATTCTCATCCTTGCTGGCGAGGAGTCACAGGCGAGAGAGTTGTTGTTTCCGGCTGGTATCACCACCATGCATCCCTGGAGGTAGATTCTATGGATGGCGTTGTCCAGGGAAGGCGATGCTCCAGTACTTCCCACCCCGATGAGGGCGACCCCGGGCCATTCAACATTATCAGACAGCCACTCTAGTGCTACGAAGAAAAAAAACCCCACACAAACAAACAACAACAAATAAACATACAAATACACAAACAAGCACACAAAGTGGATTTAATTTTCATGTTTCATTAATAATAATGATAATAATAGCTGTGTTTCTTGTATAACAGTTACAATGTAAAAGAACCCAAATTACCGATTACAGCATTATTACCCAGGTCACTGGATTCAATTGCGTTTCCGCACATACTGTGCATATTCTCCACTCCTCTGGGGAGCATTCCAGCCAGTCGCCTGTTTTGAAGCGCGCACATGACAATCCAATGATCCACCCACAATGACGTTCGCATTTCGTTCGCTTGAATTCGAAAAAAAATAATTTTATCAACCCTTGCTGGTAAATATTTGAAAGCTTGTCCGTATATTTTTGAAAAAAAGATCTTTGAAATTCTAGGCAAACTTGCAGGCAGATTTTCTCCAACGATCCTGCTCCATTCACAGTACATTTCAATATTTGAATCGATACGACGACTTCCGTATATATCTTCGACCGAATCTGATAGTTTATCGCTGTGGGCAAATCCTAAAATATTAGGATCTTTTTATACCTCTTTGCACATTTTCGGCAAACCTGGAGGCAAAAAAGCCCCCCCCCCCCACCCTCATAACGTTCGTTCTGGTGACGCCCCTGCTCCACTAATGTGTATGAGTAGATAATCATATGAGGGCTTACCTTTGACCGCGTCAGAAAGTTTACCGCTACCACGGCACCTGGTGATTCTCACGCCGTAGATCGTGGCATTCTTAGCCACACCGTATGTCTTCCCCGCAGCCAAAGAAGCCAGGTGCGTTCCATGACCGTTACAATCTCTTCCCTAAGAATATGAAAAAAAATATATGAATTCTGATACAATTCCTTTGAAAATTGCCCTCCATTATATACTGAATTATAACTGAGAAAGTGAGAGATTTTAAAGACAAGAAAACCAATATCAATGCCCAATCCATATAGGGGCGGGTTTGCGATTTTCAAGGGGGAGGGGGGGGGGGGGGAGCTTTTCCCTTCCAGACCAGCTCAGTATATAGGGGAAGCGGGGCTGAAAACAACATCTATTTCTTCCCTATTCTTCTTTCCTTCTATTTTTTCTCCCCTATTTCAGTGGGTGCATGGGTTCAGCCTCCCTGGATCCGGCCGGGGGTGGGGGGGGGGGGGGGGGGCACTGGACCCAAAAAGTGGCAGGGGCTTCGGAACGAGCGTATCATGAAAAGGATGGTCTTCGGAACTACTAACATTTTGAAAAAAGGGGGTCTTTGGAACTGGATTACAATATAAATATGCTACGGAACTACATGGTTGTTAGTGAAATATAAGGATCATCGAAACTCGTTTTCAACCTTTCACCAAAAATGATATTCTTCGAAACAGGCCGGGACGAGCCAGAACGGCGGAATGCAAAAAAAAACCCCGGTGCTTTGGAACGGTGGAACGGTTTTCTCTCTTCTTTTTCTCATTACGAAAACAAAAATGGTATGCTTTGGAACGGAAATTTGAGTGTAAAATGGGTTTTTTCTGCGGCACATACCCACCACACACTTATTGCCCCCCCCCCCCGGGATTCGGCTTTGCCTAAAAAAATATCTAGAACTTACATTGAAATCTTCTAGATCTCCTCGGTAGTCATAAATGTTGCTGGCTCGTCCACCGAATTCCTCATGTTTGACATGGATACCGGTACCCACCACGTAGATGCTAGCACCTGAACCAGCATCGGCTGTTTGGTGAAGAAAATGTGATTCTTAAAACTATGAATAATAATAGACCATTTAATCGGTATATTACTATTAACCTGGCTTAAGCCAAACTGCCCTGTAAGGCGTCCAAGGAATAACCCCCTACCAGTACCTGGGTTGAGAATGGCCAATGTTGATTAATGCCTTGCAAGAGGACATTGGTGCCGTGACTGGGACTCGAACGGCGAGCCATTTGACCAACTGCCCGGCTACCGATAAAAAGGTGGCATAATTAGCTGATGGTCACTGTGCTTCGTAAACAAATTTACAGATAACATAAAAAAAAAAAAAAAAACCGATAATCATTTCATTTGTACCATTTCAAATTGTTTCTCAATTCATTCCTGTATTTAAGGAGAGCTTTAGGATTTACTGAAGTACTTTCATGCCCACTATAATTTCAAATAGCACCTTTAATGAATATTATAATAATAATAATAATAATAATAATGCAATACATTTATTAGGCGCTTAATATGGATGTTTCTAAGCGCACGGTTTACCGGGAAATTAAGATTAAATCCAAAATAATACAAAAATACAAAAATTATTAAAAACCTTATGTGATTGAAACAATGGATACAGTGTATAAATACGGTAAATTAATATTATGCGACGATTTTCTCTTAATTTACATTTTAAAAGCAGATTTTGAAACATTTCGTACGTTTAACAGAGAATACACCATCAAGCGGTAAGTTTCGTTGATCGATGCGATCAAGACCCCATTGTTCTGTCGGCTGCCCATCTTTCTTCTTGGACTTTGCTTTGTCTTTCTTCTTGGACTTTGCTTTGTCCTTCTTGGACTTTGCTTTGTCTTTCTCCTTGTTGGTGTCCTTCTCCTTGTTGGTGTTGTTCTTTGGAGCTGCGTTGCTTTGGGTAGTAAGCCAGCCGTCTTGTTCAATGTAAGCTATTTCATCATGTTCACGGATCTAATGCAAGGAATGATTTTGAATTATTGAGCCTCAGGGTTCATCTTTAAGAAGCTGAAATATTCTGAGCTATAATGTGTAGGCCTATTCAGTTGCCAGGGGTGCAGAGATACTTGATAGCCCACATATTGATAAAATAAAATAAACGATTGCATTTCCGATTGACGAATTGCCTGGGGAGCATTTCATCAAGTGTTTTGTCAGTGATTTTTTACCGACAACTGTTATAAGCTACTGAAATCCTTGCTTCTGATTGGCTGAGAGCAAATTTGTCGGTAAAAATCACTGACAAAACACTTGGTGAAACGCTCCCCTGTTCCACAATGATGAAAGAAGATTATTTCATATCAAGATACATGTAGACATATTGCAAGTTAGTTTATTTAATTCTTCAAGGTGTAAAGCACATTGCCCTATGTACATACTGAAAGTAATCTATATTACAAGCCTTATTTCTAATTGAGTTCTTTCAAATCTCATATCATTTATTTAATATTATTTACATCTTGCTATAGCGGACACTAACTGTTATATACTTTCCATGTATTAAAAATAATGTATATAAATCGAATATCATTTTGTAGTTCCCTTTTATTTTTAACTCTCGAAAATTGCAAGTCACTGTTGATTTGGCTATGTGAATAATAAGATTTTTGAACTATATCTAACTTCAACTTAAAATAAAGTGTAAATAAGTTATTTGTACACATAAACACAACAGTCATGATGATAACACTGATGTCAAGAGTTCAATAAATGCAAGAGAATAACTCACCACGTTCAGGGCAGCTTCGTTCATCTGAACAAATAGAAACTTGAGCCCGACGGAGATCTTCCACAGGACTGTGTATTCAAGGGTATCATTGTTTGAAGTGAGTTCCGATAACTTCTCGTTCATTTCATCAAAATCTACATTGTACTGAAAGCATGAAAATGACAGAGATCGACGGAGAGAGAGGGAGGGAGCAAGAGAGAAGAGAAGAGAAGAGAGAAGAGGGAGAAAGAGAGAGATGGGATTAAACAACAGTTCAATCGGGGATTGCATAATAATTATTGGTCTTTTGCAGTACGCTACATTCTGCCCCCGCCTGGGAAACAATCCCGCTTCCTTTTTATCAATTTCTGTATACGCCAATGATACATGCAGCTGAATTTGTACCTTTTTCGTTGGGAAATATCGTTCACCTTTGGTTACAAAATCTAAAATTTTCCTGAGGGACGCGTCCCCCCCCCCCCCCGCCGCCCATATGTCGTAGTAAAGTCTGCTTGTCCTTACCGGAGCTTTTAAATACAATTATAGAAGAGACAGAGAAAAATAGAAGAGACAAAATATGACCATTCTTACTTCGGCAGCGATAATATACCGGTTGCCATCATCCACGGGGTCGACGGCTTTATGGAACTTCACTAGGCCATGTGAACCTCCGATGACGACCACGGCGAATAGGAAAAATATGCGATATAACGGCATGTTGATCTCCCGACCTGGGGGCGATGACGGAGAATCTCGATTGCATGAGATGTACACAAGAAGTGACCGATAATTTTTTTTGTCGCCGCTATGAATGGAGACCTCTTCTTGCAAAATTGCGGATGAAAAATCGATTAGCTGACTGATGGTCTCAACTGAATTAGAACTTGAAGACGTCTCTTCACAAACAGAGACCCTAATTTGGGTTGGAAATATGTCTTGCAATGACGTGTCCTTACACGACACCTTCCATGTGCCGATATACGATTGGCTTTTCTTTTGTTTTAGTCATGGTGCTTTGTGTACTCTGGTAGACAAAATTTATTTCTTAATCTTTGTCATTATTTTGCTGGACCTGATGAACCCTGACGTATGGGAATCATACCAGGTGCGCTGCCCTAAGTCAATAAAGATTGATAAGATTGTGTATTGACATGACTGATTTTAGAATAGGACACGTGTACAGCTGTAGACCTATACCTGCTTTAATGCTCTATCTTTAATAGATTTTCTTTAATACGCTTAAAGTAGAACGTTGATGATTTTAAATATTGGCTTAATACTTATTATTGCATAGATGGCATAAATTAAACAAGGTTATCCAAATTCAACGCTTGGAAACATTTGAAGTAATGATTATTATCAATTATAAAACGGTAAAATACAGCCCCCGATATAGCAGCTGAAGAGCTCCTCGAACGCTGCTGAGATATGTGACGACACACCCTGGACCAGTCCTGGCTAAGCAGACGATGTCCCATAACATCTTACACATTTTTCAGAGCCTATTTTGTCATCTCCTCTTCACTTATTTCTCTTCCTTCACTAGCGTCAGTCTTAATGTTAGTCTGTTGCCTCACTCTTAACTTTGTGTATGGTATTATTTTGATGAAAAATGCAGCGTTAAAAAAATAAAGGAATCAGTCACTTGTAAACAAAATAAGACGCCATTGTATTTTCAGCTGTTTGCACCGGGGCATGTTCGGCGTTTCAAGAGGGAACGAATACCATCCTGCTATTATTCGGAGGGCTTTTCAATTTGAAAGTGGGGTTTATTTCATTGATCATTGACCCTTCTCCTATGTATTTACAATCAAACGGTTTTAGCTATTAGAATCAGTTTCACTTTCCCTTTATAATGGTGTGAAATAAGGTCATGTTTAAATACACCAAACTCTTTATAATTTGATAAATAATTGCATTGCAATTACGTTCATTCATTATAGGACGTCGTCTGCTTAAGCAGGATCGATCCCGAGTGTGACGACATCAAAACATCGCTATATTTCTGGCGAATCCTCGGATATTCCAGATGCTGAGAAGAGCTTTTATTTGTGTTGTTTTTATAATCACCAGATACGCAGTTGACATAAAACTTATAAGATTGCCATCTGTAAGCTTCCCAGTTTCTAGTGATACATTAATTGCCATATTTGTGATTTTCTTTGAATATCTACTTTAATATGTCGTCTTCACATTGCAAGCATTCAGTTCTTTCAAAGGGATCACAGAGCGCGGGTGTGTGCGTTTGTGGGTGGGTGGTAGATGCGAGTGAGAGAGAAGGAGAATTAGGACGGAAAGAGAGAGGGAGAGAGAGAGAGAGAGAGCGAGAAGGGAGACGGGTCGAATAGGTATCGAGAGAGAGAGAGGGAGGGAGGAGATGGATAGAAAGATAGAAGAAAGAGAGAGAGAGAAAGAGAAACATATAATACCATAGACGGGATAGAGGCGGACTCTACAGTCTACTCAACTTCGAATTTCCCTTTCAAAATGTCCCATCATAAAATGCTGAAAAGACTAAATACTCATGAATGAAAGATTTATTGTTTTACGTTAAGTAATATTTATATGAATAGTTTTAAAGGACAATTCAACCTTTGTAGTA
This sequence comes from Heliocidaris erythrogramma, assembly GCA_025617745.1. Taxonomy (NCBI): domain Eukaryota; kingdom Metazoa; phylum Echinodermata; class Echinoidea; order Camarodonta; family Echinometridae; genus Heliocidaris; species Heliocidaris erythrogramma. The sequence goes on along the minus strand of CM046868.1, from coordinate 24,610,622 downwards.
AGTGGATTTTTGTAAAAGCACAAACATAAGAGAAACAGGGTGATGAAAGTTTTCTTAAAAATTGGACCAATTGCATCTCTCTCGCTTTCTCTCTCTCTCTTTTACACACTGCTCTATAGGCATCTTTTTTCTCTTCATTCCTCTTCCATTTCCTCTCTCTTCCTCCCTCGCTCTCATTATCTCTGTCTATAAATATAGGTTTATTAGCGGAGGTGCGCCCCTCCTACACCCAAGCAGGCAATGTATATTCCAAGTACAACAATTTCAAAACATATCTTTTATTTACGATTCATGTTCCCATATTTTTGAATTGCATAAAAGGATGTAAAATAATTTTTCTTAAAACAGGCGATGTAGCAACAATTCTTTTTGAAGAATATAATTCGGAACATATCGAAAAGCCTCTTTAAATGAAATAAATTTGTTCAGAGTAAAATTTTTGATGGTTTAGAAATTAATAAAAATGCACTTAATAGGAAGTAAAAGAAAAGTTCTATCTGCATTCACTAATATAAAAACTTTAATCACAAGAACATCAATACTTAATTGTGCAAACGACAAAACTACCTTTTTCTTCCTCTATCTCTGTCTCCTTCCTTTTTTATTCAATTATCCATCTTTCTCCCTCTCTTCCTGCCCCAAAGAAATCTACATATAACAAACAAACATATCTCTTATATTATTACATACGAATATATATATATAAATTTCAAGAGAGGTTATTGCATAATAATGCAATCACTCATTACTACGTTGTCACTTGTGATTGTTCAAAGTTCATTCACAGTTAATGAAACAACATTGAGTAAATGTATAGTCCATATACATGTATATTGTATTACTATTGGCAAACCTTGATTCAATTATGTAATTCAGTTATTGCTCCAAGAGTCTATGATTTTGATATACTAGGTAAAAATCTGTGGAAAGAGTATTATTACCCAAAATTACTTGACTAATATATAAATAAATATATTAAATATCATAATTGATAGGATTGAAGTAAATTGAATATATCATATAGAAAGTAAATGTGACCGGGATCCGAACCTGGGACCCTGGATTACATGACCAGTGCTCTACCAACTGAGCTATCCGGGCTCCCATCGAAGCAAAGTAACAATCTCAGTTCTATAGTACATCAGACCATTATTTTAATTTTCTGAAATTAAAGGAGAATTAACCCCAGAATATAAATGTACTTATGTTCAAATGTGTAATATATTCTTAATCACTGACCTAGTGCCTGTATCACTTTAGAAATAAAATATCAGAAAAGTGTTTAAATCAAGACATTCTAGTATACGGTACCATCTGCTAACACTTTACAAGGGGGCTGCCATTTTCTTGATGATATGGAGCTATACATGAACCAATGGAAACCGTTCCAGTCAGGAAAATATTTTTAATCCTAGAGCTAAATTGCTTCTCTTCATTACAAAAAATCCCCATCTATGATGTAAAATACATAACAGGTGTATACATATATTCTAAAATTTGAAATTTGTAGATTTCTTTTAAAATTCTCTGGCTTTGCTAAATAGAAATCGATTTCTTGGGCTTGCCTGGCAGAGCAGAACATGATTTATACAACGCGCATTCTGACTATTGAAGTCCATTACCTCAAAGCAGGTGAATGCATAGTTTCTCGCTATTGAAGCTCGGGAAAGTTATCATCCATAAATTTGAATTAATTTGCTCCGTCGCGTACGTCATAGTATCAAGAAAATAGATTTATATTTAGTAAAATAATAATTTTCAAAGAAATATAAAACATATTTTCGTTTTTAGAATATATGTATATATCTGTTAAATATTTCAAATCTCAAATGGGATTTTGTACCAGGAAGAAAGACAATTTTGCATTCGGTATCGCTAGCAGACGACAAATTTTGCTGAGAAAATCTTGATTTATACCCATCTTGTATATTTTAATGCAAAACTATGTAGGACAACAAGAAGGAATAGATTAAATCTTTGAATATAAGCACATTTATAGTTTGAGGTTAATTCCCCTTTAAAGAATGAACCAGGAGAGTCAAGGAAACAAAACACTGCATTCTGTAAAAAGTATATTCTGAGCTATATATGTTGTGAAGGTTATTGTTAATGACACATGCTGCCATCTTTGTTCTCTATTAGCACACGCATAAAATCAGCCTGAGATGGACTGAGTGCTAAATTCTCTACTTCAGCATTAAATCCCTCTACCGTGCCTGGTCCGCTCATGTAACCTAGCAACCGGGATGTGCGAGATGAGGACAAGAAATCTGCATCTTTGAGATGAAGACTCTCAATAAGGGCATGCTGTTGACGAAGAAAGTACTTCTGATGGTAGCTGTAAAATAAAAACAAGAAGTAAATAAAAATATACCCATGCAGTTTTTTCATATCCACCATATACAGATATTTTGACCTCCAGACAAGACTTTGGAATGAAAAAGACACATCTTCGCAACATCTATTAATCTACAGAGATATATCTGACCTTCTGAAATTAAAATGGTACTACTGATACATTGTTACTAAGATTATTACTCATATTTATACAGATGTATAATCTCAAAACAGAAACTTCTGAAACTTAATGCTGATTGAACAACTATAGGAAAGTTGTGTCTACTGTGACTTGGCTTCAATCCCAAATGAAATACAAGTTTGCAGGGGCATTTGTTGTTTCCATAACCATCCCAGTAATGATCTTAAAACCTGTGATTTTTTTTTACTACATGCATATTTCACACTTGATTGAAATAAGATAGATATATCTTACTCTTCTGCAGCATAAAATTTCCCTGCCGATAAAATCTTTGTCACCAGCCTCAATGCCTCTCCTAGTTTCTTTTGTTCAGCCTGTAATGATGCCTCTGCTTGGTGGCGCTGTACACCATCATGGTAGAAAATGGCTGACATGTATTGGGCTTTGTACAGCTCTGTCGGATCATGGTCCTGGTAGAATACTTTCAGAAGCTCTCCATAACTTGTCTTGGTCGGATCAAATTCTATTTCAACAGCCTCAGTGTGATCTCCCCTACAATTACAAGAGAGGGATGGACATGTTTTTTTTTAACAACTAACTGATATCAAATCATAACTCTTTCAGGGATCAAAAAGAACAAAATTGTGGTTCACGATGAACACAGAAAGTGACAAAACCATTGCTTTAAATGGAAAGGTTATATCATAACATAATTGTCTCCATGAGTTGGAAAACTCTTTGTACAAGGTTTCACTGTACAATATTAAATTCATACAAGCATCGGTGCAAATCCAGGGGGACAGGGGGGCATGTCCCCCCCACCTTTTTAAAGAAAGGCCAATGTACCCTGTACCTTTTTGAAGAACCTTTTTTTTTTGCTTGTCAGAGAATTTTGGAGGAAAGGTAGACCCACAAAAATGTGATAACCTTCTTTTCTTTTCTTTTTTTGCTTGTCAGAGAATTTGGGAGGAAAACTAGACCCCCAAAATGTGATAACATTTTCTTTTTCTTTCTTGTCAGAAAATTTCATACATTTTGGGCAGTTAAATCATGTGGTGTCCCCCCAAAAAAAATTTGTTTAAATGATTTGTGCCACTGCATACAATCATTTTTATAGTTATTGAATGTACATAATACATGTATGTACATTTCTTTAACTTTTTCCTCTATTTGTTACTCACTATTACTTTGCTAACTACTTAGAGGTACCATATTTTTCATGTATCTCTTTAGTACATTTATTTTTTTATCTGGTAAGTTAGAATTTAAAATCTAATGCCTAATAGTAGTATGATATTGATATAAAATGGTACAAAGCAAAATAACTGTATAAGGAAAACTTACAATCTCCTGTAATTGGGATTATCCAGGTTTCCACCAGTGTAACCAGCCTTCACACGGACCACACCCGGCAACGCTCCAAAAGATGCCTCTACTCCCCAGAAACATCCCATCCCAAATGTAGCTTTGGTAGTAGAGATGAGAGGCTCAGAGTAAGTAAAATTAGAAGGCTCAATCTATTCAATAAAAATTATGGGGAAAAAAATTGTATGCTGCATTATGGTATGAACCAGTGGCGAATCTACTTAGGGGGAAAACTGGCCCGTGCCCCCCCCCCCTTGAAACCCAACTGGCATGACTTAAGTACACAATGAAAAAAAAATTGCCCCCTTAATTGTGTATTTTTCTGGCTGTGTGCCCCCTCGTTTACAAAATCCTGGATCCGCCCCTGGTATGGACAGAGATTTAATTCAATTCAATTCAATTCTCATTTATTTCATTTTCAATTAAAAAGTACATTCAAAACAAATACAAAATATGTCATAAACGAAATTAGAAAATGAAATGGGGAACTACATAAATAAAGCCCTTGGGCCTTGTACAAGCATAGTTCCCTAAAAATATTGCGAAAATTATATAGACAACAAATAAAAAACAAAAACTAAAAATATAAATACTAAAAATATAAATATAAATAAAAATAAATATAAATACAACTAATTTCTTGGTACTGCAAAATTTCAATATGGCACGAAAAAGAGACATGATAATCAACTATATTATACTTGGTGAACCCGGACGCAACCTATGCCGACGATCAATTCTCAATTATGTCCCGGGCCAGAAGCTCAGCGCATTTACGCTTTCTGGAAGCTGCTTATATTCAATCGCAAGAACCTCTTCTGTGCAGACAAAAGGAGTTCGTCCAAGCTTTGCGATTGTTCTGAAATTACGGCGTCTAGGTTGCGTCCGGGTTCACCGAGTATAATATAGTTGATTTCAAGTAGTTTGTTATATACCTGCGTGATAACCTGATGAGTGCAGGTCGAAAAGCTTCGTTATCATGTCTCTTTTTCGTGCCATATAAATACAACTATATATATATATGGTTCTAGGACTCCTACCCCCTGGACAACCACCCCCCGGATAACCACCCGTAGGATAACCACCCTCTAGGACAACTACCCCCTAGGACAACTACCCCCTAGGGCAACCACCCTCTAGGACGACTACCCCCCTAGGACAAGTACCCCCCGGATAACTACCCCCCAGACAACTACCCCCTAGGACAACCACCCTCTAGGACAACTACCCCCCGGGGGGTAGTTGTCCGGGGGGTAGTTGTCCAGGGGTAGTTGTCCGGGGGGTAGTTGTCCTAGAGGGTGGTTGTCCTAGGGGGTAGTTGTCTGGGGGGTAGTTATCCGGGGGTAGTTGTCCAGGGGTAGTTGTCCGGGGGGTAGTTGTCCGGGGGGTAGTTGTCCTAGAGGGTGGTTGTCCTAGGGGGTAGTTGTCTGGGGGGTACTTGTCCTAGGGGGGTAGTCGTCCTAGAGGGTGGTTGCCCTAGGGGGTAGTTGTCCTAGAGGGTGGTTATCCTAGGGGTGGTTATTCGGGGGGTGGTTGTCCAGGGGGTAGGTGTCCGGATACGTATATATATATATATATATATATATATATATAAAAAGGGTCCCAAGTCCTTGTGTTGCCATAAAGCCATTATGGTAATAGCCGGGAGGGCGCATTGTTATACATAATTTGTATATATATATATATATATATATATATTTATTTATTTATTCTATCTCTCTCTACTCTGATTAACCATGGCCAGGCCATCAACCATGAGAACTACCTTCAAACACATTACCTTTCTGTATCTCAGGAAACTTTCAGGATCTGCACAGCCAGCACCATCTGTTGCCATGGTTACACTCCATGTGGAACTCAGCAATCCCATGATGTACATCATGGCTATGGCCAATTCATTGTCAACATTGTAATCTCTTCTCATGCTAGTCAGCATCATTTTCAATTCTTTTAGTGGAGGGGTTTGGTCACTCTTAACAGCAATTCTGTGATTTCAGATGATAGAAATGATACAAGAAATTTGAAATTTTTTTTTTGCATTCACTCAATAATTTACTTCAATCAAAACAAAATCAATATCATCATCATTGATGGACAAATATATAATTTCATACTGTAAACTGTACTGAATGCTGTGCTGCCATAATGTCTTCTGTGTCTACTGATCTAATCTTACTGTTGTATCATTGTTATCCGTTACAGTTACTATTTCAGTATATTTTGGATGACATATTGTCAAACAGAAATAATCTGGTATCCGGGCCTGAGGAATTTTTCCAATATCAGATGGTTGTTTCTGTCGTGCAAGACACTTACATGCCAGATAGACAAAATATTATTAGGTTAATATTTTTTAATGAGCATCTGTGGATTTCTCATAATTACAATTCTATCAATAGATCTATGGGTGCATTTATACTTTCTGTATAAAGGCAGAATGAGCGTTTTGAAACATTCATCTAAAACGCAGTTTCGTGGGGTTCTGATTATACATGTCCTTATCTTCAGGTGAATTCGGGCTCTGCAGCTGGTTTCACAAACCGCACTGTGCATGCAACGCGTTTATATGACGTCATGTGTTAACGAATGGTTGTGCGTATATGCTTCCCCAGAAACGCCGATTCAAAAGGCACCTTTTTGTGAGTTTTGCATTGTCATTTTGAATCGCGATTATACAAAAATGACTACGGCAGGCCTATATAGTGTGCAGTGAGTATGTGCCATGGAGAAGTCCCCCATTTTTACACTCAAATTTCCGTTCCAATGCATACCATCTTTTTTCTTATTGAGAAGAAGAAGTGAGAAAACCGTCAAAGCACCGTTTTTTTTTTCATCCCGTCATTCCGGCCGAGCTGGCCCAACCCGGCCTGTTTCAAAGAATACCATTTTTTGTGAAAGGTTGAAAACGATGTTCCTTACAAATATTTCAATAGTAACCAGTTCCGTAGGAACTAGGATCATTTATATTGTAATCTATTTCCAAAGACTCCCTTCTTCCAAAGTGTTAGCAGTTCTGAAGACCATCCTTTTCATGTCACGCTAGTTCCAAAGCCCCCTTATTTTGCCTTGCCATGCAGTGGCACAGACTTTCGGGTTGAGTGCCCCCATGCACCCCCAAGGGCCGCTCTGCCATGTCTGCGGCCAATGAGACGAGTATATGATTAGTAAGCATAAAAATGAACTACATTATATATCCCAGACATACATATAGGGCCTACTACTAGCTTATAACAATGTTATGAATAGCTTTTACCACAGACCTGCTAACAATCGGGTACCGACTACCAGTACACACAGCTAACTTCCACATGTATTGTAGTAAAGTAGGAGTACTACTAGGTTTAAAGCTAGTAGAAGGGTATACTAAGTATAGCTAGCTCCATCCAATTACGGTAGGGTCCCCGATCTAACCACCAGGCACCAACACGCCAGCGCTGCGGGGAATAAAGTCCATCAAGTGAACACCAACAATTTATGTATGGCTTCTTGTTGCAACGCAAAATAAAACAAAGGCTTATACTCAAGTGAGAAGTAGGCCTAAGCCACATAGTTATACAACATGCAGGAAGCAAAAATTACCTTTGAATTTATAGTGAAGTAGATGGGAAGAGAGAGGTACTTGCACCCAAGCTAATAAATATGCCGCGCCGGCTAGCTAACGATGTTTATATTCGTACGGTTATACACAGACATACGCAGCACCAAGTCTGGCCAGGTTAACGTGTCGTATAGGATTTTAGAGAAGTTCAGATTGGTTCTTGGACAACTACCCCCTGGAAAACTACCCCCGGACAACTACCCCCGGACAACTGCCCCCTGGACAACTGTCACTACCCCTAGGACAACTACCCCCAGGATAATTACCCCCAGGAAAAATTATCCCGCATAAAATGACATTTACCCCGATAACCCCCCCCCCCGCCCCCGCACCCCCTAGTGGCGTATCCAGGATTTCCCAATAGGGGGGGGGGGGCAGGAATTATTGATCGCCGTCATGGGGGAGGGGTCTTTGGAAAATTTTTGCTTCTGAAGAAGGACTGAGATGCAAAATAGTGCTATATGTGACCAATTTTGAAGCCTATTTAATGAACAATATTTTCAATTGGTATGAGGATTTTTTTTTTTTTGCTATTTTTTTTTTACGACGGCCAATAGGGGGGGGGGGCGCCTGTTGCGCCCCCCTGGATACGCCCCTGCCCCCGGTACAAAATTTTAGCCCCTCCCCAGGACAACTACCCCAGAGTCCGGGAGGGGGCACTAGCGTATCCAATGGGAGGGTGGGGGGGGGGGGGGCGCAAAGGGGCAGACTGCCCCCTGACAACTTTTTACCCAAAGCAAAATAAGTATATATTCCCCGTTTCTATTAGAACTTTTTTCTTTGTTTTTGCTTGTCAGAGAATTGGACACCATAGATTCTTTACCCCCCCCCCCCTACCCCCACTGAGCGAGTTTTGGAGGGGCTGGGGGAAAAATTCTCACTACCCCCGCCCCCACACTGAGCAAGTTTTGGAGGGCTGGGGGAAAAAAATTCTCACTACCCCCCCCCCCCCCCCACACACACACACCAAGCGACTTTTGAAGGGCTGGCGAGAAGAAAAAATATGGATCTCCCTACAAACAGTTTCCGTTGTCCAGGAGGTATTTGTCCAGGGGGTAGTTGTCGGGGGGGGGGTAGATGTCCTGGGGTGTAATTGTCCTGGGAGGTAGTTGTCCTGGGGGTAGTGGTCCGAAGGGGTAGTTGTCCTGTCCTGGGGTTAGCTGTCCTAGGGGGTAGATGTCCGGGAGGTAGTTGTCGGGGGGGGGGGGGGGTAATTGTCTAGGGGGTATTGTAATAGGGCTTTAGGCGGGGTGGGGATATCATGAAAACAAAGCTTGTGAAAAAAAGACACAAAATATCGAATGTGCAATTCTCCTTATAATATGTCTCTCTCCCGCAGGGAAAAGAGAAAGAGAGGGAGAGAGATAGAGAGGAGGGTGAAAAAAGAGAGAGATGCACAGACAGACGCACAGAGAGAAATAGACATGAGAAAAAAGTGTGTGTGTGTGTGTGTGTGTGTGTGTTGGCATCTTTCTTTCTCTCTCTCTATTTCTCTCAGTTACACACTCACTCTCTAAAAATCTTTTTTCTCGTCACCCCTCTTTTTTCCTCTCTCTTCCTCTCTAGCTCTCATTATCTCTCTCAACCTCTTTTTCTCTCTCCTACTCCTTTCTCTCTCTCTCCTCTAAAAAAATTAGGTTTAATAGAGGAGGTGCGCCCCAGTCAATGTATAGGACTCCAAGTACAAAAAAATTCAAAACATATATCTTCATATACTAGTACATGTAGTAGTTAATCTTGTATTTACGATTCATGTTCCCATATTTTTGAATTACATAAAAAGATGTAAATATTTTTCCTTAAAGCAGGCGATGTATAGGAACAATGTTTGTTGAAGAATATAATTCGACGCATATTTAAAAGCCTCTTTAAATGAAACAAATTTGTTCAAAGTAAAATTTCTGATCGTTTAAAAATTAAACAAAATCCACTTTATAATAGGAAGTAAAAGTAAAAGAAAAGTTCTATCTGTATTCGCCTTTTGCTTTCAAGTTCCACAAACTTGCAATCATTTTTTTCAGCTTTTCTGTGAGTAAGTTTGTAAATTCTAAGTATAAACATTGAAATGATTAAAACGAGCAATAATGATGATTTAATAAGTTTATTATTTGCTTGCTTAAAATGTGATATCTCGACTATAACAAACCAATCGACTACAACAATTTTTTCATTATATTGCGATCATTTTCTTTCATTTTTATCACCATCTTTGCACAGAATAATTATAAGAATAATAATTATAAAACATAATCCTATAGCAAAAATGAGAAAAGTACACAATTACGGAAAACAACAACAACGCTTTATAACAGTATGAATATGCCTATATGTTAGCACTAAGAGCGAGCTATAAATTTAATTTTAAACAAAATTTTAAGATTATATTTTGAACGCACTTATTTTATTATCCTCATAATCATCAACAGGCTACTCCGGATAAAGAATTGAAATAAGTATATGAATAAAAAACAATTGTTATCAAATGATTTTAAATCACTTCTGCAAGAGTTAATTGTTTTGTTTACCCTTTTGGTCTGTTTATCCCACCCGAGTGCTCTTAATAAGATCGTAAGTTTTAAAAACGGTTTCTGAGGCCAAAAATATAATTTGTATACAGTTAGAATGTAAAATTAACCCCAAATAACTTTGCCCGACATTCTACAGGACTTTGAAAAAAATAAAGGACTAGCGTATTAAAACGATCAGTTTTCTATGCGTGTGCGTTTTTTTTTATGAGTGCACGTTCGGCGAACGCCAAGACGCGATAGTGGAATTATCGCGATCGCATTATCGCTTTGTCGTCTGCTATATGCAGGGCCGGGGCTGACAAACACTCGAAAATTGATTCGGGGCGGAACTTACGGATAACATTCAAACATAATGAAACAACAAAGCAATGAATGATACAACGCAAAAAGGTTTTTACCAAATTGGAAATTGATTTGGCGCGTAAGTTATGGATAATCTACAACCTAAATAAAACAACAAATAAATAAAGCCTATACAATGGAGAATGTTTTTAAAGAATCAAAAAATGATTTGGGGCGTAACTAACGGGGATTCTATACCCCAATTAAAACAACAAATTAATCACGTATTCGACACAAAACGTTTATATCGAATAGAAAATTGGTTTGGCGCATAAATTGCAAAGAATCTACTGACCAATTGAAACAACAAATAAATTAGAACTAAGACGCAAAATACATATATCGAATTGAAAATTCATTTGGCGTTTAACTTAGGGATAATACAACCCAAATAAAATATGAAATGAATGAAGTATACACCGCAATATGTTTTTTATCGATTGGAAATTGATTTGGGGCATAACTAATGGATAATATACAAACCAAATAAAATATGAAATGAATGAAGTATACAACGCAAAATGTTTTTATCGAACTGAAAATTCAGTTGTCGCGCAATTTATGGAGAATCTAGCCTACGACCCAAACAGAACAACAGATGAATCAAATATGCAACACAAAGGCCCGAATTCACAAAGTACGCTTACGGAGTACGCTTACGGAGGTTTAAACCTTACCCATGGTTTAAACCTCCGTGAGCGTACTAAAATAAGCGTAAATAAGCGCATATTGCCCATGCGCGCGCTCAAAGAAAATATATGATTGGATCGGATTCCGTGGGCACGTACGCTTAAAAAACCCAGGAGGGGGTTTAAACAGCCAAAACGTTTAAATCGAATAGAAAATTGGTTTGGCGCATAAATTACAAAGAATCTACAGACCAAATGAACTAACAAATAAATTAGAACTAAGTCGCAAAATACATTTATCGAATCGAATATTGAAAGTAAAAGTAAAGCCTTTTTTTTTTTTAGTAGTATTTATTGATTCATTCAGTTCAATCATACACAATATATTCTCAACATTAACATAAGTCTAATCATGAACCTTACAAAGTCATAACACATAATATAACTTCATAAAACATAGTATCATATTGCTAATATAACCTAATATTTGAATAGTCAAACAACTTATATCACCTGAATGAATCGGAGATTGATTTGGCCATGCCCCCCCCCCCCGCCCCCTAAAAATGTCACAGGACAGACAACGAACAATCAACAATTAAAAATAACCACTCTCTCCCACCCACAAAAACAAAAACAAACAAAAACAAAGACAAAAACAAACAGAAAACAAACAAAAGACAAAAAACAAACAAACAAAACAAAACAAAAAAACAAAACAAAACAAAACAAAAAAACAAAAAACAAACAAAAACAAAGAGGCAGTCTACAGCGGCGAAGATCGATCAAGCCCCTGAGTGCGCGAAAGACATTCCTGAATCGATATATCGTTAGGTGAGCTATCGTGATCGATCGACTAGTCTTTGCTCAGGTCTTATTTATATAATTTGTTTTAATATTTTATTTTCAACAATCAATATCTCCTGTGTGCTGTCACCTTTGAATGTCGTGTTAAGTTTTCTGGGGTTGATTTTGTGTAAGCTAACTATAAACAAATTATTCTTTCAGGCCTATCGCACCATCTCACATAGTCCACACAGGGGTTCTCAATTATCATTTGGGTGTAAATAATCCATGTTCACACAAAGAGCAAAAATGATGGGTCAAACTATACATTCAATGATAAAGATAACTCACACTATATAGGCAGTCACTATAATTGCTCTTTACATAACGTAACTGGCACCTTCTTCTTAAAACACATGTAACGATGTTACTTTGTTGTTTGTTTAAGCTTGCTTTTCCTTGGTTATCCAAAACATTATTTCGCAAATATTTTGTGTTTGGTTGAAATTTTATTATATAACTAAAAAAATGTTTGACAACACTTAAACTAATATAAATCTTTTCATCACGATAAAATCAATACTTAATTGTGCAAAAGACAAAACTGCCTTTCTCTTTCTCTATCTCTGTCTCCTTCTTTTATTCAATTATCTATTTTTCTTTCTTCCCCTCTCTCTCTCTTTCCTGCCCCCAATTAAATTTACACACGACAAACAAACTTCTCTCTTATATCGTTTGTCATAACTTCATTATTACTGATTGGGATATATTAAATTTCAAGAGAGGTTATTGCACTGCACTCAAAATCAACAAAATATCATTTGAAATGTCAATATTGAGAAGAAAATAGGATGCACTACCAAGACAAAATACAGACAGTTCGACTATCTTAAAAGACGTCGTTGTTTTGTCGAAACAGTTGGCCAGGTGTTGTAACGCCATACATGCCAGATAGTTTCCATCTGGTCGTCGTTCAAATCAAAGACGATGAGCAACCCCTGGAGAATCTTCAACAATTCTTCGCTCTTCCGCAGTACTCCCTTAGCACCAAACATAGACTGACCACCAGCACCGAAACCTTTGATCTCTGACGGTTGCATGCCGATCTTCTGCAAGCAGAGACCGATGAAAACATCCTCCCAGGGAAATATCTCAAGCTGTTTGGAGGTCAAGAAGAGTTCCCGCGCGACGTTCATGGTCATAATGTAGCCTTTTCCTTGTGGGTAAGGCGGATATATCGGATTTGGGTAGACGTCTTTGGGCACGTACCACTTATTGTTGGCATTACGATACGGCACGGCACCTTTCGTGACGATCCCGCCGATGAAGTCCTCTGCGGGGTTCAGTGTTTTCAAATAGGCCAAGAGGTTCCTGACGTTCACAGCCACATCGTCGTCAACCTTCATGACGAATTTCGCTTTCGGACACGACTGCGTGCTCCACTTCAATCCCATGATGGTCTTAAGCGTAAGATTGGCGTACGAATCGTGGAAATCCTCCTGCAGGATGTCCTTGTACCGATCCGCCTCGTCATTGATGTAATTTTGAACGACTACGTCATCCGTGGCGCCAAGGAGGAATATAATTTTCATGTCTAGCCGTTCTCTCTTTGCGTGTGCCATCCAAGTGCGACGAATGACACGACGATTTGAATAATGGGTTGGGCTCGTCAAGACAAAGACATTCAATGTTACATCTATGTATTCCCCATTATAATCATAGCAATTCGTATCTGGGGTCATGAGATAGTTGTAGTTATGGTCATCATAATGCGGTTGCCATGGAACCTTTTTGAGAACAGCATTCCCTGACTTTTTCTCCTCATCGTATTCTGTATCCTTTGGAGCACCCTTCTTGACACCGAAGGTATTATTATGAACTGCTGGTTTTTCCCCAGGTTCCTCTGGTTTCATCATCACGCCATCATCCTCATTTTCCGCAGTTTCCGCGGCAGCATTGTGTGCAGGTGGGTGAGGAATGATCAAAGCGGTCCTGTTTTTGTTATCGGTAAAGTTTTGATTTTTAGCTACATTTTCAGTCCCTGCGCTCTTTGTGTCTTTGTCGTCGGTTACTCTGCCGACCCTGATAGGTTTGAGATGCCTTATGACCCGACCTGCTAATGGCCGACCTTCTTGATCTTCAGTTTTATTGGGATCCCCCATTGCAGAGGTTGTAACATCTGGATTTATAATACCATTTGGTAAAACCGCAGGTGACTTTTGAGCTGTCGTCAAATTGAGATATCTCTTTGTCTCACGTCTGTCAGTCGTTCTGCGCAATGAATCCTGGGTTGTTCTCGCAACATTGAGGAAACTATGTGCCATCCTATCATACCCGTTTTTAACTATACGCGAATAATCCTCAGTGGAGATGAAATAAGAGAGCACCAGGAAGAGACCCATTACTGAAAATAGAATAAAGAACCTGCGCCTCAGGGATGACAAATTCATTATTTTCATGGTGATGGGAGTAATTTAAAAAACAAACATCGGTAGCTACAACATGGCGTAATTCGTTAAGCAAAGTGTAGCCATCCGCCCAGACAACAAAGGCTCCAATCAATTTCGCTCATTATTGAAATATGCTTTTGATAGATCAAGCTTTGAGGAATAGGATCAAATTTATCTTGAGCAAGGTGGTTAAAATTGTTGTTTATTTAGTTGATCAGACGTCCATGTGTTGTCCAGTGACGATACGAAGTCATTCAGGGCTTTTCAGGCGATTCCAAAGTTACCTCAGTCAGGGGACAACGTCGTAGTCTCAAATACCCACGTGATGGACCAACATCAAGAAGCTACAAAAATATGAAAACGAAAACACATAATTATCAAGGTTATTTTGATTGAAGTGGTCCTTCTTTTAAGTTAGGGTAAAGTATATATATAGGCTATATATATATATATATATATATACAGTATATATATATAGCAAACAATTATGTTGAAATAAAAACACCGCAAGACGTAAAATTTACTGACGTTTCGGTCACAGACCTTTATCAAAGTAAAAGACTGAACACATTCAAAGTAATAATAATCAGATGCGTGAATTATGAAGACGCGGGCAGTTGCTTGGATACAAAAAATTAGGGCTCGAGAATTGAGATTTCGGTCGCAAGTGACGCCACAAAGAAAAATAAAAAAAATTATATATATATATATATATAGTTGTAAAGAAATGTAGATGGGAGAACGTATAGAAAAAATAATTTAAAGTAAGATAAAGTTCACTCCGAGAATAAAGACATAGTAGATATCCGCAGGTTAAACCTGCGGATATCTACTATGTCTTTATTCTCGGAGTGAACTTTATCTTACTTTAAATTATATATATATATAAATATATAGTTCTGCTTCGGACTTGTAAAGTTGTAGACAAAATAGGAATGAAAAGTCCGTTTACGGACTTTTCATTCCTATTTTGTCTATATATATATATATATATATATAGCGAAAGAAATGGACTATACTTCTCTTTTATTCAATCAAGCTTTCGATCTAAAGATCTTCATCAGGACGACTGTGTAAACAAAATACATAAGTACGATATGATGGCTGAAATAAAAAATATATAAAATAAAGTAAAGTTTAACTCTTGATTACTTATAATTTGGTTATCATTAATGTTAAAATTAAATCGTGATGAACTACTTCTCGTTCTCTACTGCTAAACACATTATTCTAGTAAAACTGCTACTACCCGGCACGTATCTGATCTTTGTTCCAAATATATCTTTATTATAACTATCAGCACCATCATTGCCTATTACATATTTAAAATCAGCATAAAAGTGTGACAACAATTCATTTATATATGTGTATGTGTTCAAACTGAGAGTATAGAGTAATTAATAAGTATAGACAATGAGAACAAAAAATTACCATGTATAGAGGTTCAGAGTACTAAGAACTTCATCCCGTCTTTGATGAAATCAACGGGTTTTCCATGAATCTATGGAGAAGTATTAACAAATTGTGTTTAATAAATTATATGATATATATGTATGTTATTATAGATAACATTTCAGTTAGGTAAGTGCATGTTTTGCTCTTGGGAAATTTCTTCCACTATATATATATATATATATATATATATATATATATACAAAAGTCAATGATGAATAAGACAACCGTTAAGAGATGACGGTTGTCTTATTCATCATTGACTTTTGTGTATTTTTCATCAACCGACGCAGGACACTTATTTTTTATTTTATATATATATATATATATATATATATATATATATATATATATTATAGCAGGATACAATATTATTCTTGATATCATTTGTTTCATCATATGTTTTGTTTTTCATTCCACCCCTCTTATAAAGTGGAATGTCCTTGGATACCATAATTATTGTGTATTTGTTTCTGCGCCTGCGCGCAACACAAGTCTTATACAGTCACTTTGAATTTATTGTCACTTTCATCATTATTATCAACCAACATGACATGCTGTCCCTTCTCTTTGTTATGTATCGGGTTTCTACGTCCTTTATGGTATATATGACGAGGAATTTCATCAATCTGGCTTATCTCTTATCTCAGGCCGAACTTTTTCTTCTGCCTGGGCAGTGTTCTTGTTATAGAATTGTTTTATCTTTTGTCAAATAAAATTGTTCCATTCGAATCAAATTTAGTTGCCGATTTTGGTTTTATCTTTCTCCCCCAACCTTCATAGTTAAATGAATAAATTGCTTTTGCTCTCCCCTCATTTGTTAATTGATTGTGAACTTTGTAAACGATTCCGTCCGTAACATAATTTCAGCACCGAAATTATGAAAATGAATGAAAATGAAATGGAAATTAAGACATCAAGTTCGTTACAGCCCATTCATATTTCCGTTTTAGTGGCGATGCGAAATTCCAAACTGACGATACTTTCCCGTTGAAGAAGTATAATGTAAAAGTGCCCACCCTTACAGCTGAATCTGATTCGAGTCCATAACCTTTATGGGCATGGCTCCCTGGTGCGGATCAAAGTATTTGTTTTTATTAATTAAAGCTCTGAAGATGGAGTTAATTGCCCTATAATGATCGTTATTGTAATCATGCAACAAAACAAACCCCCAAAAAGATTCACATCGAATATGCATACTACACTTCCGGGATTGATGATCCGGGCTTCTTGACTGTACCAGCTACCGATGATGAGAAAGTGATTACGTCATATAATTATGTATTCATGCGTTGCCATTACAAAGGTGCCTGTTGACCAGTGCTATACACAGATTGTATTTACCCTTCTGCTTTAATCATATTATCCGACTCCCTTGACTGAAGGGAACGAAGACGTAGAAGTGCCTCTTGCATGAAAGAAACTGGGCATAATATAATGTTGATCTGGGGTTTGTGGCGAGCAGGTGTAATAAAAGAACGCAACATAGTAGAACAATCAGCATAATAAGAATATTTTAAAAAATAGCTACATTTACACACACACACACCCTCACACACGTTTACATGGCTTTACTTCCGAGGACAACTATTGTTCCTCTATTGTTACTCGTCCTCGGACAGTCGACGGAATAAAGCACAAATTCATTGTTCGACGTTCGAGGACTATTGTCCGGCTTCCGAGGACCATTGTTGTCATGATTTTTTTTTTGTTCTCTGTCCGAAAATGTCCTCGGACATAATGCTAAACAAACGCACATAGCTCTACATGGCTTTACTTCCGAGGACAGGTATTGTTCCTCGGACATTCGACGGAATAAAGCACAAATTCATTGTTCGACGTTCGAGGACTATTGTCCGGCTTCCGAGGACCATTGTTGTCATGTGTTTCTTTTGGTTCTCTGTCCGAAAATGTCCTCGGACATACTGCTAAACAGACCCACACACACCCACCCACACACACACGCTCCCCTCTCTCACTCTCTCTCTCTCACACACACACCTACCCCCCCACCCTCACAGAGAGAGAGAATATATCAGACTAGCAGAAGCAGCCCGTGGACATCCACGGGCGCTAGCTGTTTATGATTATTCACCATACCGTATATTTGTCACAATTTGTCACAAGTGGATATAAAAAAGTCGGGTAAAGTCATTTTTTATCGAGAAGTATTTACAACATGTGCATGTGCTCTATCCTGAAAGAGCTTCATTGGTTGCCCCTGAAGGAACGCATTGCTTTAAAAATTCTTCTTTTGGTTTTCCATATCGTCAATGGAACGTCCCCTAGTTATAATAAGGCTTTAATACATAAATACCAACCTCTACGAACCTTGAGATCTTCAACTTCTCATCTTTTGCAAGTTCCAATTTCAAAGAAATCATGGGGGGGATCGTGCATTTCCTCATTCGGGGCCAACTCTGTGGAATTCCCTTCCACAGAACCTGAAAACTTCAGCGCCTTCCTTCAAGCGCAACCTAAAAACGTATCTGTATAAGAGTGCCTTTTGACAGACATTGATTATTTTTCCAGTGTTAATAATTTTTACTTCTCATTCTTTGTGTATTAATTTGCTCTGGAGCGCTTTGAGCATCTAATCAGGATGGAAAGTGCACTATATAAGTCACATGTATTATTATTATTATTATTGGCGGATCCGGGGAGGGGGTACTTCCGGCCCGTGCCCCCCCCCCCCCCCCCGCCATTTTGGAAGGAAAGTATGCATTTTGACCATAGACGATCCGCCCTTTTTTCCATTGTGCCCCCTTTTAGAATGAAAACCCCTTTTTTTTGCTTGCTTGTCAGAGATTTATGGAGGGACCCCCATAACCCCCCCCCCCCCCCACTGACCGAATTTTGGAGGTCTGACGAAAAAAAAATTGTCGTATAAGCTTTATGTCAACTGCGTATCTGATGATTATAAAAACAACATAAATAAAAGCTCTTCTAAGCATCTGGAATATCCGAGGATTCGCCAGAAATATAGCGATGTTTTGATGTCGTCACACTAGGGATCGATCCTGCTTAAAGATCACATTGCAAGAAAATTCCATCAAAGTAAATATTGGCTTAATACTTTTTATTGCATATATGACATAAATTAAACAAGGTTATCCAAATTCAACGCTTGGAAACATTTGAAGTAATGATTATTATCAATTATAAAACGGTAAAATACAGCCCCCGATATAGCAGCTGAAGAGCTCCTCGTACGCTGCTGAGATGTGTGCCCTGTCTAAGCAGACGATGTCCCATAACATCTTACACATTTTTCAGTGCCTGTTTTGTCATCTCCTCTTCACTTATTTCTCTTATTTGACTAGCGTCAGTCTTAATGTTAGTCTGTTGCCTCACTCTTAACTTCGTGTATGGTATTATTTGGATGAAAAATGCAGCGTTAAAAATAAAGTAATCAGTCACTTGTAAACAAAATAAGACGCCATTGTATTTTCAGCTGCTTGCACCGGGGCATGTTCGGCGTTTCATGAGGGAACGAATACCATCAGTGCTATTATTCGGAGGGCTTTTCAATTTGAAAATGGGGTTTATTTCATTGATCATTGACCCTTCTCCTGTGTATTTACAACCAAACGGTTTTAGTTATCAGAATCAGTTTCACTTTCCCTTTTAGAATGGTGTGAAATAAGGTCATGTTTAAATATACCAAACTCTTTATAATTTGATAAATAATTGCATTATTGTTTCTACTACATAGATCTGGTAGGTCGTATATTATGCTAATTGATCACTTAGTAAGTGTGCAAACCTCTGAAATAAAACTAAAAGCCTATATTAGCAATTGAAATTGTTATTGTTGTTATGGGCGTAGACCCTTATATCTTCATTAAAGTAGATATTCAAAGAAAATCACAAATATGGCAATTAATGTATCACTAGAAACTGGAAGCTTACAGATGACAATCGTATAAGTTTTATGTCAACTGCGTATCTGGTGATTATAAAAACAACACAAATAAAAGCTCTTCTCAGCATCTGGAATATCCGAGGATTCGCCAGAAATATAGCGATGTTTTGATGTCGTCACACTCGGGATCGATCCTGCTTAAGCAGACGACGTCCTATAATGAATGAACGTAATTGCAATGCAATTATTTATCAAATTATAAAGAGTTTGGTGTATTTAAACATGACCTTATTTCACACCATTATAAAGGGAAAGTGAAACTGATTCTGATAGCTAAAACCGTTTGATTGTAAATACATAGGAGAAGGGTCAATGATCAATGAAATAAACCCCACTTTCAAATTGAAAAGCCCTCCGAATAATAGCAGGATGGTATTCGTTCCCTCTTGAAACGC
This sequence comes from Heliocidaris erythrogramma, assembly GCA_025617745.1. Lineage (NCBI taxonomy): Eukaryota > Metazoa > Echinodermata > Echinoidea > Camarodonta > Echinometridae > Heliocidaris > Heliocidaris erythrogramma. Next base: position 24,590,673 of record CM046868.1, on the reverse strand, counting down.
CGAACATGGCCCGGTGCAAGCAGCTGAAAATACAATGGCGTCTTATTTTGTTTACAAGTGACTGATTCCTTTATTTTCTTAACGCTGCATTTTTCATCAAAATAATACCATACACGAAGTTAAGAGTGAGGCAACAGACTAACATTAAGACTGACGCTAGTGAAGGAAGAGAAATAAGTGAAGAGGAGATGAAAAAATAGGCTCTGAAAAATGTGTAAGATGTTATGGACATCGTCTGCTTAGACAGGACTGGTCCAGGGTGTGTCGTCACATATCTCAGCAGCGTTCGAGGAGCTCTTCAGCTGCTATATCGGGGGCTGTATTTTACCGTTTTATAATTGATAATAATCATTACTTCAAATGTTTCCAAGCGTTGAATTTGGATAACCTTGTTTAATTTATGCCATCTATGCAATAATAAGTATTAAGCCAATATTTAAAATCATTAACGTTCTACTTTAAAAGGTGCTTGTTTTATCATCAATCTACTTTGTAAAAATTTTACTGATTCTTTTGTGCTTTTGTGAAGAAAAATCGATGACTAACAATGCAATAGTTGAAAATTGAAAGCTCTACAAGTTAAAATGAATTTCTTTTTTTACCCCTTTTTTGTTACTTTTTCATTGTTTCTTGTCAGTAAAAATATGAGGTATACTACATAGATCTGGTAGGTCGTATATTATGCTAATTGATCACTTAGTAAGTGTGCAAACCTCTGAAAATAAAACTGTTTGATAACAGACAGGTTAGAAATAGTGGCCGCCATCTTTATGTTTTTGTTACCAAGGGGGAGAAATGGGACACACTGTCCCATTTTCCCCCTTACTGTCCAATTTCTCCCCAGCACGTGTAAGTTCTATTTGTGCAATTCAAATTTCATTGCTGTGAAATAGAAATGCTTAGAAAATCTTATATAGTGCTTGGAGTTGGCCTAATTTTTGTCCCAAATATTTATATCCATACCAGGTTTTTTTTCCAGAAATAATAGACAGGCATCTTCAAAAAATTATTAATTGTCCCAATATGTCTCTTTCTGTTTTGGGACTAAAAGCCTATATTAGCAATTGAAATTGTTATTGTTGTTATGGGCGTAGACCCTTATATCTTCATTAAAAGGTGCTTGTTTTATCATCAATCTACTTTGTAAAAATTTTACTGATTCTTTTGTGCTTTTGTGAAGAAAAATCGATGAATAACAATGCAATAGGGAAGATTGCAAGTAATGGGATGGTAGGATAAAGACATAGGCCTAACGTAAAGATAGAGAAAGAGAGAGAGAGAGAGAAATGGTAGAAGAATTAACAAAAAACTATTGCGAAAGATGGAAGAGAAGATTGTAGACAAGCCCCCCCCCCCCCCCCCGCTCCCCAAGCAAAAACAAGAAAGAAGAAGAAGAAAAATAACATAACGAAATTAGAGATGAAAAGCAGAAAAAAAATATAAAAAGAAAGAATAATGCAAAATAGGCCAAATGATAGAAAGATAAACCAAGGAATAAAGAGAGAAAGAGAAAAATGATAAAAGAAATAATGTAACGATTAACATATGGATAGATGGAAGAGGTGATAGAAGGAATTAAAGAATAACACAACTAAAGGAAATATGGAAAAATGAAAGGATAAAACCAAGGAATAACATAACGAAACATAGAGAAATGATAGAAGGATAAAAGCTTTATATATATATATATTGTGAAAGAAATTGCGAGAATAACGTTGCGTAGCTCAATCAAAGTTCCCCAGAGCTGTCCTCCCTTTTTGAAATTTTTGCAAAGGCTGAAAAAATGTCTCCGCCGGGAATCGAACCCGGATCGTTGGCTTAGAACGCCAATGCCTTAACCACTAGACCACGGAGACGGGTTAGTGGTTTCGGCGACACCAGATTCAATTGACCGACAGATTGACAAATCCTCAACTTTATTAATTAATATATATATAGCGAAAGATAGCGAAAGAAATGAAGGGATACAAAACAATATAACAAAAGCAAAGTGCATTTAGACCAGCCAAGAACATTTTTTTTTTTACTTTGGACGGCATTTTTGGGTAATGCTCGGCATCCATGCTAAAACTCTTACAAAAATACTTAGGAATAAGGTATGGGCGGATCCCAAGCGCATTTTTGCCTAAAAATGCCATTTTGGGCTCAAAATTTTAAAGAATGTCAAAAATCACGATTTTTAATTTTTTGGCCTAATATGTAATACTTGATTAAGGCTTTCCAAGTGATATCAGATTTATTTTGAGTTTGAAGTTATAAACCTGATTAATATAAAAAAGTTGGACATTACACACACATGTATGGCGCATGTATGGCGTAATGGAAAATAAAACTGTGATTTACTCAAAATAATAGGTTGTGAAAACTACCAAGATATCAACGTTTTTTACCCAACGTAAACATATCATGTATATTGTCATGTCACACACAGAAAAGAAATTCTCCGATAAGATGATAGATTCCATTTGGGATAACATAACCCTGATAGCAGAAAGTGGTAAAAATGACGTGATATTTACGTCGTGGTTTTCGTCTTTTTTACGTCCTGTAATTACGTCAATAAGACGACAACTTGCACCAACGCAAGACGTCAAGAGGACGTCTTATTTTGACGTCATCTGTACACTGTAAAAACTGAAGTGTTGTATATAGCACTTTTTGAGGGCATGCATAGGGACTGCACTCAGAGTGCTATTGAATGCATACAGCGTGCTATTTCAAGCACTTTAACGGGAGCTGGACCGGCTCCTTAAACTGCTAAACATTCATTAAAAAAAAATGATTTGGGCGAGCTTCGAACCAGGGTCCGCTGATCGAGAATTGCTGGCATTACCGCTAGACTAACTCACATTGTACGATTTAGAGCAGATCATATTGCTACATAGTGAATTTACGACACCACATAGTTCATGTTATCTACTTGACTCCCATGACTAAACTGGATTGCAAGAAGCATTCGTTAGTCCATCGGTAACGTCAGCGCCTCTCAATCAGCGGAACCTGGTTCGAGCCTCGCCACGGTCACATTTTTTTTGCTGGTAAATTAGCACACTACAAGTGCTATAAACAGCATTTCAGGTGCAGTCACTATACATGCCCCTAAAAGTAGCACTTTAGTTTTTACAGTGTACAAGACGTCTTGCGTTGGTGCAAGTTGTCGTCTTATTGACGTAATTACAGGACGTAAAGAAGACGAAAACCGCGACGTAAATATCACGTCATTTTTAACACTTTCTGCTATCAGGGAAGAGGAATGAAGACGCAGAGATGACGTCAAAATAAGACGTCCTCTTGACGTCTTGCGTTGGTGCAAGTTGTCGTCTTATTGACGTAATTACAGGACGTAAAAAAGACGAAAACCACGACGTAAATATCACGTCATTTTTTAACACTTTCTGCTATCAGGGTTATGTTATCCCAAATGGAATGATGTATTTTTACTAGATGCGCATTTTACATGGAAAACACTATTTGAATGTACTTCTAGAGTGTACAAAGCGCAATCATCCCATGTATTATCTGTATAGTCTATGGGCCAAAAACTGAAATGTCCCCACCCCTTTAGAAATAATCTTAATGAAGTTTTTTTCTGTTAGATGGGACCGTTAACTATCAAAATATGCTTCTTTCCCCTAAATTAAGAGGTGGGCGTGACCACAACGGCTATTACCATGGCAACGGATCAAGAACAGTAGAATTTCAAAAAATGTCATGTATTTGTAATAAAGAAAATACAAAAACACATTGTGACATTTTAGAATAATGTATCAAAAGTTTCTCACTTGATTAAAACCCAAATAAGAGTTATAAAAAGTGTCCATCATGTTTGAAAATGGCTGCTGCTATGGAAATAATCTTAAAGACCTCAGCCTGACCCAAAACAACCATATATTGACGTAAAGCTTAGTAAACAAAGAATATAATTACCCTGGGTATTCATAAATTTTCGTCTCCGTTTATCCATAAAAAATAAAAAAGATAATTTTTTTTGGTCCGCCCCCTCCCTATTGCGTAACAAGAGAGGAAACTGCAGGGGGTCGCTAGACGTGTGACGACATGTCATGTATACAGCTCCGAGTGCGTCTACACGATATGTCGTCATCAAATTTTCACCCCCCGCAAAGTAGCGTTCCTCAGAGACGGGGCCCTCGTCAGAAAAACCACCGGGGCTCAACATTCGGGACGCTGTTACTCATTCCACAGGAAACGGAATCTCATGAAGTTGGTTTCAATTTGTTCAGAAAATATATAGCTCCCCGTGGATGAATAAAGTGTATATTTCAAAATTCGGTCAGGCTGAGGTCTTTAAATGAAGTTTTTTCTGTTAGATGGGACCGTTAACTATCAAAATATGCTTCTTTGCCCTAAATTAAGAGGTGGGTGTGACCACAAGGGCTATTACCATGGCAACGGATCAAGAACAGTAGAATTTCAAAAAATGTCATGTATTTGTGATTAAGAAAGTACAAAAACACATTGTGACATTTTAGAATAATGTATCAAAAGTTTCTCACTTGATTAAAACCCAAATAAGAGTTATAAAAAGTGTCCATCATGTTTGAAAATGGCTGTTGCTTGGAAACAGTAAGAAAAAAACTCATATTTGAGCAACAAAAAAAAAACCACATGATGCTACCGGAAAAAAGTCAATATTAATACATTTATATTGTATATGATTATCTTCTCTTTTACAGGACACCCACTTATCATAACTTGTTTTAGTAAAAGGGTAATGGATGTGACCACTACATGTGTTGGTCGTTACCATGGTAACAAATATATTTATTGTAATGTATTTTTAACCAAATACTATGGTTGCTTTCAACATGAAATAATGGTAAACATGTAATGATTTTTTGCCGCCTGTTTGATTATATTCAAAATTTAAGTTTGGAATAGAGCTAAATTTGATTTATGAAAAAAATTTGTTGCCATGGAAACAGAATGTTAATAAAGATGACATCTTTCAACTAAAGAAAGATGACATCTTTCAACTAAAGAAAGAAATGTAACTAATCAATATAAAATATATAGCAACCAGATTAACAAACACTGTCAGCGATTAGAATCTGCTCGTTGGCTGTGAATGTGACCACTATAGTTGTTACTAAGAGTGGTAGCTAATACAAAAAGTGGTGTTGTCTTTCTAACAGAATTTCTGTTTACTTGATTCAAATCAAGATCCAGAAGATTTTTGTCCCCAGTAAAATGGGTAATACCAACATTTTCGCCTTGACCATGATGACAAGACCTGCTACTTGATTCATTCAAAATTGAATTTATATATTTATGCATTCGTTTATATATTTATTTGAACTTATTCATACAAGATAAAAGCATGATCAGTATAAAACTGTTTTGCATCACGATCCTGATGTAACAGGATTACACAATAAGGTAGGGCATAAATTGGTAACAATTTTTTATAAGAAAATACAAGTAATATAGGCACATACTAAAAAAAACTAACTTAACAAGTAAAAGCACCAATAATAAACGGCTATGAATATTTAAAAAAAAAAACAACTTGAGTATATTATGTAATGTGAAGCCTAATGTGGAATGTGGATGACATCCATGTACTAATGAGACTACAGGATTAAAAAAAACCCACATGACCCGTATTAGATAAATATCCCATATATAGTTCCTGTTACTTTGTGGATTGTCATCTAAAATAAGAACCGTAAAACGTCAGTGTACTTTTTAAATTTATTTTTGAAAGTCACACAAAGATCATATACATACAAATATCGATGGTATTCATTAAGGTTAGCTGGCAACTAAATACACTATAATCACAGATTTAGTGTTGATGTAGAGTGTCGCGACTTAAAAAAGATTTGACAACTAATCAATATTGGTCAAAGACCAGGGTGGCAAAGCGTCTCGTGGGGGGGGGGGGGGGGGGGGGGGTGTGTGCACGGTGGGGGTAAAGTAGACACCAACAGAAAAAAGAACTTCTGGGGACATGCACAACAGGGCATTAACAGAAAAGACAATTTTTAGGGGAAAGGGAAATTAAGGCATAAATAGAAACGTTAAAGTGAATACATAAGTTTTAGACATGATATATACCCTACATTTCAGGAAAGATTCAAATAATCTTATTTGTTTCTCTCTTTACATCACAGTGTTCAGTTGAGTGTGAGGGTCTGTGATGGTCTGTATATTCATTTAATTTCCAAGCAAGCATAGTATAGCGGGCTGTGACATCAATGGTGGATCCAAGGGAGGGGGGGGGGGGGCAGTGTTGCCACAGCTAAAAATCGGAATTATTCCAAGTCTCGTCCCAAATTATGCTAAATTGAGAAAAATTATGCTAGATCCATTTGAAGCGTAACTCAGGCGCTGGGAACGATTTTCAGTCCAAAATTCTCTGACAACCAACAAAAAAAAAAAAAAACCAGGGTGGCAAAGCGTCTCGTGGGGGGGGGGGGGGTGTGCACGGTGGGGGTAAAGTAGACACCAACAGAAAAAAGAACTTCTGGGGACATGCACAACAAGGCATTAACAGAAAAGACAATTTTTAGGGGAAAGGGAAATTAAGGCATAAATAGAAACGTTAAAGTGAATACATAAGTTTTAGACATGATATATACCCTACATTTCAGGAAAGATTCAAATAATCTTATTTGTTTCTCTCTTTACATCACAGTGTTCAGTTGAGTGTGAGGGTCTGTGATGGTCTGTATATTCATTTAATTTCCAAGCAAGCATAGTATAGCGGGCTGTGACATCCAATGGTGGATCCAAGGGAGGGGGGGGGGGGCAGTGTTGCCACAGCTAAAAATCGGAATTATTCCAAGTCTCGTCCCAAATTATGCTAAATTGAGAAAAATTATGCTAGATCCATTTGAAGCGTAACTCAGGCGCCTGGGAACGATTTTTCAGTCCAAAATTCTCTGACAACCAACAAAAAAAAAAAAAACCAGGGTGGCAAAGCGTCTCGTGGGGGGGGGGGGGGGGGGGGTGTGCACGGTGGGGGTAAAGTAGACACCAACAGAAAAAAGAACTTCTGGGGACATGCACAACAAGGCATTAACAGAAAAGACAATTTTTAGGGGAAAGGGAAATTAAGGCATAAATAGAAACGTTAAAGTGAATACATAAGTTTTAGACATGATATATACCCTACATTTCAGGAAAGATTCAAATAATCTTATTTGTTTCTCTCTTTACATCACAGTGTTCAGTGAGTGTGAGGGTCTGTGATGGTCTGTATATTCATTTAATTTCCAAGCAAGCATAGTATAGCGGGCTGTGACATCCAATGGTGGATCCAAGGGAGGGGGGGGGGGGGGCAGTGTTGCCACAGCTAAAAATCGGAATTATTCCAAGTCTCGTCCCAAATTATGCTAAATTGAGAAAAATTATGCTAGATCCATTTGAAGCGTAACTCAGGCGCCTGGGAACGATTTTCAGTCCAAAATTCTCTGACAACCAACAACAAAAAAAAAAAACCAGGGTGGCAAAGCGTCTCGTGGGGGGGGGGGGGGGGGGGTGTGCACGGTGGGGGTAAAGTAGACACCAACAGAAAAAAGAACTTCTGGGGACATGCACAACAGGGCATTAACAGAAAAGACAATTTTTAGGGGAAAGGGAAATTAAGGCATAAATAGAAACGTTAAAGTGAATACATAAGTTTTAGACATGATATATACCCTACATTTCAGGAAAGATTCAAATAATCTTATTTGTTTCTCTCTTTACATCACAGTGTTCAGTTGAGTGTGAGGGTCTGTGATGGTCTGTATATTCATTTAATTTCCAAGCAAGCATAGTATAGCGGGCTGTGACATCCAATGGTGGATCCAAGGGAGGGGGGGGGGGGCAGTGTTGCCACAGCTAAAAATCGGAATTATTCCAAGTCTCGTCCCAAATTATGCTAAATTGAGAAAAATTATGCTAGATCCATTTGAAGCGTAACTCAGGCGCCTGGGAACGATTTTCAGTCCAAAATTCTCTGACAACCAACAAAAAAAAAAAAAAAAAAAAAAGGTCCTCAGCATTTTAGTCTCTCCTTTTCAGTCCAAAATTTTCTGACAAGCAAAAAAAAAAAAAGAAAAAAAAAATGGTCCTCAGCATTTTAGTCTCTCCTTTTCAGCCCAAAGTTCTCTGAAAAGCCTTAGTTTCTAGCAAATTCTCTATTTAAAGTCCGAAATTCAGAATTATGCTAGATCCTAGTGAAATTATGTTAGATTTGGCCAAATTATGCCAGGAATAATGATAGATTCCAAGAGGGTCAAAATTATGCTAAAAAGCATAATTATGCGGCAACCTTGGGGGGGGGGGGGGGGGGGGCTTTTGGCGGAGCTTTTAAAAACGTAGGACAGTTCCTGATAGGAATCTAGGACTTCGGCTTCCTATTTTGGTGGCAGAGGCCTTTCCTTGTTTGGCTTATCACTCTTTCACATCGAGACCTCGAGACCCCCCCTTTTGAAAAATTCTGGATCCGCGGGTGACATCAGATTCCTATGGAAAGGAAAAGGTCATCCTAGTGGGGTTCAAAGTACAATGTCATCATGAAAGACTAGATAGACCAATTTACCGACGAGCCTGAGTCTGTGTGCCATCGATTACCGATAAACCTTTGTTTGTGAACGACGACATAATCATTTTTTTGTTGGGGGGGGGGGGGGCGCAGGTGCAGAAGCAAGTAATAGAATAATTTATTCCCACCCTGTGTCAACCGTGAGTCTATTTTCATTTTAACAAATCTAATTCGAATAAAAAAAATTCTAACCGATTTGTAATTAAAGTACCACCTACCATGATCACTTGTTCTACATCAAATGAGTGTTTATTTCATATTCGCGAGCGAGCCCCTTTTCAATGTTCGATTTTAAAAATGATCATATTTAAGGGGATGTTAATTTTTGACTGAGCGAGCGAGCGGAAAAATAGTAATACTTCTCGTCGAAAAAAAATGGTAGCATAAACGGAATCTTCTTGGCAAGGGGCGGGGCGGGCACAATCGTATTTAAGGATTTTTAATATTGATTAGGCGAGCGAGCGTAGCAAAGCGATCAAAAAAAAAATGTAAACACTTTTTAAAATAATATATGTATAGCATAAACAGGATCTTCTAGCTACGAAGCGGGGGGGGGGGGGGGGGGAACAACCGTATTTAAGGGAATGTAAATTTTATTTAAACTTCTTTTTTTTATATAATAATTGGTAGCATAAACGGGATCTTCTTCCTACGAAGCGGGGCGGGCACAGTCGTATTCAGTAAAGAAAGGTTAATTTTATTTAGGCGAGCGAGCAAAACTTTTTTTTATATAATGATTGGTAGCATAAACGAGCTCTACTTGCTACGAAGCTGGGCGGGCGAGCGAGCGTAATCAGCGAGCGAAAAAACATTAACTCCTCCTTTTTATAATAATTGGTAGCATAAATGGTGTCTTCTTCTTGCGGCGGGGCAGGCACAATCGTTTTTAAGGGGATGTTAATTTCATTTTTGCGAGCGAGCGTAGCGAGGGATAAAAATAATAAACACTTCTCTTTTGATAATAATTGGAGCATAAAATGTGTTTTCATTATTTTAAGGTGATGTACCGACAAAACCAAACAATATTATTGTGGTAACAAGGGAATGTTTATTTTGTTTTGTTTTTGTTTTTTAAAGGACGACACAAAATGCCTAATGACCGATTCTAGGACAACTACCCCCTGGAAAACTACCCCGGACAACTACCCCCGGACAGCTACCCCCTGGACAACTGTCTCCCCCTCTAGGATAATTACACCCCAGGACAACTACCCCAGGATAGCTACCCTCCATTAAAATTACCCCGCATTTAAATTACCCCCCACCCGGACAATTACCCCCGCGAAAAATTACCCCCATAAAATGACGATTACTCCGATACCCCCGTACCCCCCCCCGACAACTACCCCCTAGTCAATCACCCCAGAATCTAGGGGTAGTTGTCAGGGGGGTAATTGTCCTGGGGGTAATTGTCCTGGGGGTAGTTGTCCTGGGGGTAGTTTTCCAGGGGTAGTTTTCCTACAATCGGCCATTGGAAAAAAAAATGCTTTATCCCCTGCCTAAGAATGAATCCTACCAAATTTGGATTAAAATCCAGCCATGCATTTTTGGAAGAAGTTGAAAAAATTGAAAAGGTTAGCACGACGAACGACAAAGATGGTGGCGACCGCAATAGCCCAATTGAACATTTCGGCTCAGGTGAGCTAAAATGCCAACAATCAGAGGTAAAAGGGGCACTTCTTGCATACCATAAGTGATACTCACCAGCTATGAGTATGAGAATGGAAAAGGGAGACTGGAGTATTCATTATTTTAAAAAACGGGGCAATTATTGCAGAAAGGGAAAAGGGACACCTATTAGATTTTGATAGGGGCATTTTGATAACGGGAAGAAGCTCTTATAAAAAAACGAGGGCACTTATTAAAAGGATAAGAGGCACGTTTCATAATAAAGTGACACTTTTTAGGGGTTAAAAGGGCACTTAATGGAAGGAAAACGCCATATATCAGAATGAAAGGGGCAATATTATTGAGGATGAATAGGGCACTCAACGGAGATGAAAAGAAGCACCTATTAGAGGGAAAGGAGCACCTATTTCAGTTGTTTCTTGTAATATTGAAAAAAGGGAATAGGGTATTTGTCTAAGTAAAACAGGTAGCTCTTAGAATTAATAGGGGGAAAACATAGCATTTTCCTTTAAAAAAAATAAAGTCATGTGAATGCAATGGGAGGTGGAACATCATATCAGAAAGTGAGAGAAATAAACAATATTTAGTGATGATGTGTCATGTATCCATATAGATATAATGGCATTCTATACTTTGGGAAGAGCAGACTTAAGCAGTATTAAGGGGTTATGTGAAGACAATACTCTGTGTGATACTGTGTATTGTCTTATGTAAACACAATGACACAACCAGGACTCTAGTGGAGTAATGTACATTTATCCTAAAATGCAAGTCAATGAATGTGCAAATCTGTGCAAAACATTTTACCATACAGACAGCACATTTAATCTTTGTTGGGGTATGAGTTTTATGTTTTCAGAATGAAATTATTTTTTCTATACGTTCTCCCATCTACATTTCTTTACAACTATATATATATATATATATATATATATATATTAAGAATCTGATATTTGCTTGCATGTTGTTCAGTTAGGAATGTGTGGTAATTTCAAATTCCAATAGTTTCGTGATGTGTAACTCATTATCAACCATGACAACGTCCATGAGGAACACATCCACAACTAGCTTTAAAGGCCAAGTTCACCCCAAAAATTGTGTCGAATCAATAAAGTAAAATTAAAAAAAAGTTTAAAAATTCATCAAAATCGGATAAAAAAACCGAGACATTGTGGCATTTTAATGTTTTTCACTGTGTCATGAAACAGTTATATGCATAACATGGGCTGTATGCAAATTACTGAGCCGATGATGTCATAAGCTCATTTTTCCTTTTGTATTTTATTACATGAAATTTCAAATATTTCAATTTTCTTCTGCAAGAATGTAACCACAAAGTTTGACTCCTCATAGAATGTGTACGATCATCATTATTATAGCTTATTGTGATACAATGAAGAGAATATTTATACACATCTATGAAAAAAATGAAATATTTGAAATTTCATATAATAAAACTATATACAGGAAAAGTGAGCTTATGACATCATCGGATCACTAATTTGCATACAAATTCTGTTTGTTTAACATTTATTTTGTATCGGTAGGTCACATTTCTTTATTTGGTTGAAAGATTTCATCTTTATTAATATTCTGTTTCCATGGCAACAGCTTTTTTATAAATCAAATTTAGCTCTAATCCAATTAACTAAAATTTTGAATATAATCAAACAGGCGGCAAAAATTATTAGATGTTTACCATTATTTCATGTTGAAAACAAACATAGTATTTTGTTAGAAATACAACACAATAAATATATTTGTTACCATGATAACGGCCAATACATGTAGTGGTCACATCCATCACCCCCTTTACTAAAACAAGTTATGATAAGTGAGTGTCCTGTAAAAGAGAAGATAATCATATACAATACAATATATTAATATTTACTTTTTTCCGGTAGCATCATGGGTCTTTTTTTTTGCTCAAATATAAGTTTTTTCTTACTGTTTCCATAACAACAGCCATTTTCAAACATAATAGACACTTTTTATAACTCTTATATTGGATTTAATCAAGTGAGAAACTTTTGATACATTATTCTAAAATGTTACAATGTGTTTTTGTACTTTGATCCGTTGCCATGGTAATAGCCTTTGTGGTCACGCCCACCTCTTAATTTAGGGCAAAGAAGCATATTTTGATAGTTAATGGTCCCATCTAACATTATTTTTTTAAAGGGGTGGGGACATTTCAGTTTTTGGTCCATAGACATATACTGATAATACATGGGATACTTGCCTTATGTACATAATACACTCTAGATGTGAGCAATGCCTCATGAAAAGGGCAAAATCAGCTAATTTTAGATCTATACTAATAAAGATATCTTTAATTGTTCCTAATCACCAAATCCTTAAATTAAAAGAAACTTAAAAAATTTATCCCCGTCTCATTCGGAATGCATGTTTGAAGTTACATCACATTTGTTTGCTGTTGACTAAATATTTTGGGCAATGTAATGATTATGATGAAATAAATACATTGTTCAATTGTGTCTCATGCATTAACTATCATTACAATGGCGTATGTGTACGCAACTTGTGTTCCAAGGTATGAGACATATATCAAACCAGTATTTTCAGGAAGTATGTTTAAAATCTACTACAATGTGGTTGTAATTCCTTGACCATAAATGGGGAGCGTTTTCCTCCTAACTTTAAGATTAGAGTGAATATTTTTGGGGAAACTGAAAATTCTCTGATTTCAACTTGTACCTGTAAACTTCCGATAACACTAATTTGAATATCTTTTTCTGTTTGGCCAAATTTGTGGTAACAGAATTGCCATCACGCAAAAAAAGGTTAAAATGTGATTGAGAAGTTGGAACATGTGTTTTATGCATATATCGTATGTGAAATAGCTCTGAAGTGTCATTGATTGCAAAAAAGACGAAAACAATCCAGTATGAATGATAAATGTGTATGTTTACATCACTTAGCATATGGTTATAGAAAGAAGGAATTTTCAGTTTTAGAGAACATTGATTTTATGAAAAAGAGCCCCATTTATTATGAAACACTGGTTGTTTTTTTAAGGCCATATAAACATAACATGCATAATTAGCGGTACGTCCCTTGTGAAGGATACAAAAATGAGAAAAAATTGAATTTATTGTCATTTTCTTTTTCAGGGGTATTATTGCCCCCTTATATGGGTCTTGGGAGGACCAACGGATTGACTTTTCCCTATTACCCCCCCCCTCCTCCAAGGCCGTACGCAGAAATTTTTTCCTGGGGGGGGGGGGGCAAGATGATCGCTTTCAAAGGAACCCATAACTTGAAGTCTAAAACCCAATTAAAAAAAAGTATGATTTTGAAATTTCTGGGGGGGGGGGCAACTGCCCCCTGCCCACCCCCCCCCCCCCCCCCCGCTGCGTACGGCCTTGCCCTCCTCCCATTGGCCTCGATCCCGTCACCCCCAGACGGGAGTAATATCCTATAGTAGTTATATCATAGTGGAAATATTTTCGGAGTAAATTTTGGTGGGGGGGGGGGGGGGTCTCCTTCTTTACACCGTGGCAACCGATATTCCTAAGTGACGTGATCTCCTACACCTCCCCTCCCCGAATGATGTCTACAGATCGGTTTAGTCTGTCATACGGGAATGTTTCCAACGGTATGAAGGCCATTTTCTCCATTCATGTCAACTTAGTTGTTAATGACTTATGCGACAGCCACCCAAGTGTGCGGTTATGTAAACCCGAAACCCTACCCTAAACTCTAAGCCCCAACCCCAACCCTAACCCTATAAATTGTTTTCATTTCGGGAGGCTGTCGCAAAAGGAAGTTTTAAATTGAAATTTAAATAAATTTAATCGATTATAAAGAGTCTTGAAATATGCAGTGGCCGAAATCCCCTCCCATTTTTTTCTTTTACATGTAACAGTTATATATTCCTGCCTTTAGATAAAAATAAAATTAAAAAAAAAAACCTGTTGAAGTTTCAATTTAAAGTAATGGAAAGCTTACATAAATTAAATTTCCAAAGGAGCCGAATTTTCACAAATAAAAGGCAGAAAAGTTTATGGGCTCATGGATCGATCCGAATCGATCGCGACGACCGCCCACGGGGATGTCTCATTGAGACCTGTACATCATCCGCTTAAATCACTTGTTGAATTAAAAAGCAGATTGCAGTAGGAGCAGATTTTGATACCCTAAACAGGAAACCCGTCTATCTCTGATTTCTATACCATTAACGGCGCTTCTATATCTTGTTTGATATTTTACATCCTATTTAGGCCTACATCATCATCATAGACTTCTTTTTAGCCAAAAAAGAACCGTAAAAGAAATTTAATCTAACTTGAAACACATTACCGAACTCTCTCTCCCCCCCCCCTCCTTCCGGAGATCTTCTTCTTATCAGTCTCTGAATTTGATACACTTTTTCTTGATTTTTGTTTTTTGTTATACCCTAAACGCGTAAACTGGGTTATGCGCCTATTGCTGAAAAGGTACACTTTTTGTCCGTTTTCACGTGGATGATGTACCGTACCAGCCTCAATGAGACCCCCCCCCCCCCCCCCCCCTGGCGAGCGTCGAGAAACCATAGAGTTACATACACACTAAACTGTGTGTATGTAACCATGAAGCTACAAATGATGTAACTCTATGCGCGAAACATAGTACCTGCAGGGAAGTGTAAGAGATTCCCTGCCCGGGGGGGGGGGGGGGGGGGGCACTCACATATATATGTCACACATGTATGTGCCGCTGTGACGTCCCCCATTTTCAACCTTCTCGGGTCGCTCCCATGATATGCGATTTTCAGATTTTCACTAACCGCACCTCGATTGGCTTCCGACTCGCTCCCTAGAATATGAGAAAACAATGCGCACAGCCCATTGTCCGGGAACGGTCGCTCCCTAGCCTCCCAGGCCAGCGCAGCGGGGGAGCTGGGCGGCCTAGTGCCCCCTAACTGAACGGCGACTCAGCGAGATCAATCTGCATGCGACATCGAGTCAGTGCAGTGGCGCGGCATGTACAGCGTTAGAAACAGCGCTGCGACCGCTGACTCCGAAGCTCATGCACCGTATGTGTACCAGAGTAGTGAGATCGCGAGCAGCTAAAATTAGCTCTGCCCATGAGCCCTTTCGCTCCTTAGACCCTCAAAAATGAGCTTCCTCGATTAACCATTTAGCTCCTTAGACCCTCAAAAATGAGCTTCCTCAATTAACCATTTAGCTCCTTAGCCCCCTGTTTTGAGATTGGCAGCGGCACACCCACATCCAAAAACAGGTTGAGTGCCCCCCCCCCCCGGGATTCCCTGGTGCGAACGAATAACACGTGTGTTGCGTAGTATACACTGAAGCCATACATGCGGATATAGCCTTGGAGTATACACGTCACGCTGTTCTTTGGCAATACACCAATTTGGAGTTCTCCCCTTCACAGTCAAAGGGTATGGGTTGGGCATGAAGCTAGAAACCAGCTTCATGGGTTGGCAGAATTATTACTCCCTCCGGAAATTCAATGTTTAGAAATGAATTTATGAAATATGGACGGCACGTCAGCCCTTAAAAAGTGCCTCCCAACCCTCTAAGAACCATTCCCCGACCGTGGGTACCAAAAGGTGGGGACTGAAAGGTCAAAAAAAAAAAAAAGTGGCGTCCGAAATGGCCAAAAAAAAAAGGCCAAAAAAAAAAAGGCCCCAGCTTAGCGTAATATATATTTATGATACTCAGTTAAAAATATTGTATAATGTTATGTATATATTTCAATTCTATGTTAGCCATCATTATGACATAAGGGGGGTACACATTAAAATCATTTAAAAGTATTTAAAAAAACGGAGTATAATAATTAATTGTGCAATTCCCATAATATACAAATAATGATTTCACAAATTAATTATATATAAAAAATGAATTTTGCAGTTTCTATTATTTATAAATAATGGATTCACAATGTTCATTATAAAATATATAAATAATGAAATGTTCAATTTCCATTATTTATAAATAATGCTTTTACTATATTCATTATTTAAATAAATAATGAAGTTTGCAATTTCCATTACAATTGCAAATTGTAAAGCAAATTAGAACAACCATTCTGAATGGTTCAGGGTCTGCCCATTCAAGAAGATGCGCTTGCAACAATGATTTTGACCGATCAGTTGCAACTTGCAATCAATCGCAACTTTCTTGCAACACCCCATTCATGTAGGCCGGGTAAGGCTTCAGTCCATTCATTCACTTTTCCGTGACAGTGTAGGACTAGGAGAGGGATTCCGGAGAGGGATTCCGTGGAGCATAGACTAATTTTTTTAAATCTAACCCTAGCCATGCTAATGCTATTTCCTTAAACCCTAACATATAACCGTAACCCTAAGTATACCTAAACCCTTGCCCTAACCCTAACCCTAAACCCTCACCCTTGGGCTTGGCCTCACCTTAACCCTAAACCCTAAGCCTAACTTTGTTAACATAACCCTAAGTTAGCCCTATACCCTACCCCTAAACCCTAAACCCATTTCTGGATTGCTTGAGTATTAAAATACAACCCTAATTAAGGTCTAACGTACCCCAACCCTACATCTTTGACGAAATAAACCCTGCAGAATTGTCGGATCACCCGTATATTTATTATTGTCTCCGTCTCATGAAATAATCTTCTGGTTTGCCACTGCTTGTTCTTATATACCTGGTATGCTCCATAGCATAGGCATATCTACTCACAGTTGCGCAAGGTTACACGGTTACTTTAGTTAGCGGCATAGATCTAGGTCTAGGTATTAAACTAAGACAAAAGTGGAAAATTTCAACACTTTTTCATTATGTGCAATTAGATCTCCCATCTACTCTAGGCTCCAAGCTCTAGAGTCTACCAGTACCCTAGTATAGGTCTAACTTGCTTGGAACCATCACTCTTTTGGGCTGTGTCAATTTTGCGTGGCAGTAGACGTCTACTCTAAGATGAAGAGGTAAAAATGGTATGGAAGATGAGGGAGTTGGAGCAGCAGCAGTTGGTCGGAAGTCCGACATGTCCCTCATGACGTTCTGAACACTTAGAATTAAAGGTTCAGGTTTGCACCCTAAATGCAGCACCCTTTTGGGTGCAATCTTGCGCCCTAAATGAAAGGGGTGCAAAAATGTACCTTTTTGTTCTTGTTTGTACCCTTTAATGCCTGTTTGCACCCTAAAAGATGCAACTTTGCACCTTTAAGGGTGCAAAAACGTTTGCATCCAAAAGGGTGCAAATTTGTACCTTTTCTAAAGGGTACAACTCTGCAACCTCTAAGGGTGCAAATTGTAGCTAACTGCACCCTTAAAGGTGCAAAAAGCTTCTTAGGGTGCAAAGTTGCACCCAAAAAGGTGCTGCCAGTATTGCATTTGAAAGGTGCAAAATTTTACCTTTATTTCTAAGTGTGTGAACGACATTCCGGACCGCGTCTTCCAAATTAGGAGAATTGGCATGATTGGAATTGGCCATACTTCCTCTAGTCTAGAATCCTAGAAAAGCATATATTTATTATATACTGAATATTGTGAAGCCATTATTTATAAATTTCCATTACATATAAATAATGAATTCACAAAATTCATTATTTATATTTAATGAATATTGTGAAATGAATTTGCAATTTTCATTATTTATAAATAATGGTTTCATCATATGCATTATATATATAAAATGATAGTTTACATTTTCATTACATATAAATAATGAATTCACAAATTTATTATATATATTGGAAATTACAAAATTCATTATTTATTATACATAATGAATTTGTGAAATCATTATTTATGAATAATGGAAATTACAAAATTCATTATTTTTAGAAATAATGAATATTGTAAAACCATTATTTATAAATAATGGAAATTGTACAATTCATTATACATGTATATATATAATGAACATTGTGAAACCATTATTTATAAATAATGGAAACTGCAAAATTCATTATTTATATATAATGAATATGGTAAAATCATTATTTATAAATTATTGTATCCTTTATGTCATTATATATAAATAATTGTAGAAAATAGCTAAATAATGAATTATATGTAAATAATTGAGCTAAATAATAAATTTACAAACGGCGCCTCATAAACAAAGTCTATAAATACATTTTCTAACATTATTTAGTTAAAAATAATATAACTCACGTCAAAATTCATTTTTAGAATATATGAGTTCGCTCGGGAATTCGCAGTCATCTCATGTTGAGTGCTGTGCATGCAGTGCATTGTTGTACCGTAAGCCTGTCTAGTTTGGTTGTATGGATATGCAATCGCGCCGCATGCATTGAGCTTGCATTGAGATTGCAGAGTCTGGTGGGTGCTGCTCCTACATGGTTTACTAATCACAAAGCGGACTATGATACAAATCGTACGTACATATCACGGACCTCTATTGAAAATACCCATGGAATAATTATTTTCTTACGTAGGTTCCCCCGGTGAGAGATACAGAGTCTACACTACGTACCGTTCGCCGGACGCACGCCTTACCGAATTACACGTCGACAATTTGTGATAAATGACGCGGCATGTACCTCCAGGGTAACTATTCCGAGGCGCATGACAAAAATGAGAGAAACAAGGGGGAGAAATAGAATGGACTGAAGAATACTACAAATCTGTGTTAACTTACTTTTTACAACATGCTTTAGAATAAAAATGACCGTTTCCAAAATTGACTTGAAAATATCCAAATTGTCTGTGGAACGGATGATAGGAGGTAACTGATTCCATAAACATGGCTCCGCAGATAATTATCAAGGTAGAATAAGACTCTTGCTAGAAGGTCACGATGAATACTGTTGGATTCAAATCACGAAACATACTGATTCGTTTTTGTCACATGATGTGAATGTTCAAAATATTTGATGAAAATGTTCAATGGAAAACAAAATCGAACTATGGTTTTAATATCTGAGAAGGTACCTTAACTTTGAAAAAGAAAATTATAATTTGTTGTATGATTCTCTAATTTTCGAAATGGCTGCAGGCGTTACATGTTTCTCACACGAACTTCAAGTCAAATGAAATAAGCTTGCGTGAAGTGGGGTATACCGTAAAGCATTTTCACTGATGGTGACAATAATGAGATGCACACCTAAAGCGAATGTTTGTTTGGATTTGTTTGTTGAAGTACTAGGAGAGATGAATTTGAGCAAACAATAGGTTAAGACTGATCTTTCCGTCGTTTGTATGTAAAATCAATTCGGAGATATCACAGAACTCCAGTTCTGTGATGACCCCTTGGTAAAACTTGGTGGATTTTCGTTCGAACGTGAGCGGGATAAACATGACTTTGGACATCAAGGCACCAGTGGCGGATCCAGGGGGGGGGGGCACAGCCGGCCCGTGCCCCCCCCTTTTGGAAGAAGTATGAATTTTTACCATAGACGATCCGCCATTTTCTCGTTTGTGCCCCCCCCCCTTTTAGAGTGAAGACCTTTTTTTTTTTTTGCTTGTCAGGGAATTATGGAGGGAAACTGGACCCCACAACCCCTTACTGAGCGATTTTAGAAGGTTTGGCGAAATTTGTGCCTACCCCCCCCCCCCCCCCCCCCCCCCCCCCCCCCCCCCCCCCCCCCCCCACTCCGCACTGAGCGACTTTTTGAGAAGCTGGCGAGACCAAAAAAATACGGGTCTACCTTTTAACAAACTTTCATTTTTGTGCCCCCTCTTTTACTCAATCGTGGATCCGCCCCTGCAAGGCACAATAGCACGAAGTTGTTATAATGCTTCGAGGTCCCGGGATCGAAGCCCAGTATTGTGCACTAGCTGAACACAGTTTTTAAATTCCCTTTACATAAGAATGAATACAGTCAGTTATCTATTTCTTTACCAATCAAAAATAAATACACATTTTCCTTCGAATTTGTCGCACGTATGCTATAAACACCAAACAAACCTTGACTTATGAAGGTTTTTGAAGGATATATCATTTGGTAAATTTCAATATTGATTATGGTCTCAGTGTGTCCCGGGAATAATAACATAATTATGGACTGGGCTTGAGGAGGATACAACATTTATTGCCTGAACGGTTTATTGCCACTTGGTCTAATGCCAACTGGTCTAATAACCAACTGGTCTAACATCATTCGGTATAATATTAGTTGGTCTAATAATCATTTCGTCCAATTGCCATTTGGTATAATTGTCATTTCGTCTAATTACCATTTGGTCTATAGTCAATTCGTCTAATAGCCATTCGGTCTAATAACCATTTGGTCCATTATCAGTTGGTCTAATTGCCATTAATCATCAAATGGTCTAAACCCATTTGGTCTACACATCATTTGGTCCATTTGTCATTAAGCCTAACCTCAGTTGGTCTATCATCATTTGGTCTACACCCATGGGCTACTTTCCTGTTTGCCCTCTTATACGACTACGGACTACATTGCATTGAGGGAGATAAGTAAACGGGTCCACGGAGAATGGCGGATGCTCATGAATATGAAATAGGGTTAGGATTGGGGTCAGGTTTCGGGTCCCTCGCCCCCCCCCCCCTTCCCCACGGTGCCAGTGCCCTCGGCCAGTGCCCCCAACAGCTAGACTATAGGTAAGTCACTGACTGTTGTTGTCCACATGATCCATGCACTGTTTAAAAACAATTACCTGAACTGGAGAAAGGCCCGTAACTAGGATTTTCGCGGGAGGGGGGGTTCAACATTGGAAAAAGTGGACCTTTCTGAGGGAGTGAAGCGACCAATTAGGGCTGGGGATGGGGGCTCAGGGGGCACACAAATGCAGGTTTGTCAATTTAACAATTAGAAGCTAGAAATTCAGATGCTCCAATCTCTTGATCCACATTATTTTATCATTACTCATATTCTTTATAATCTCAACCCTGACATTTTAGGGTATGGCAGATGGGGTCATCCCTATAGCTAGAAGGTCCGAAAGTTAGCGGGTCCGATAGACCGACACCCAATAGATAGAAGTTTCGATAGACCGAATGTACGAGAGGGTCCAGTAGACAGAAGGTTCTATAGACCGAATCGGCAGAAGGGTCCGATAGTCCGAAGGTTCTATAGATCGAATGACCAACGGATCCGATAGTCAGAAGGTCCGATAGATAGAAGGTTCGATAGACCGAATGTACTAGAGGGTCCAATAGGCAGAAGGTTCTATAGACCGAATCGGCAAAAGGGTCCGATAGTCCGAAGGTTCAGTAGGGTCCGATAGTTAGAAGGTCCGATAGACCGACAATAAATACGTAAAAAGGGTTAAATAATGGATAAAATGGTAAGTGGGTAAAATATGTGGTTAAAATAAGTGGGGGCGTTCTAACCAAAGAAAAAGCAAAAAAGGAAGAGGTTGAAAAGGAAAGAAGAAAAGAAATGAAAAGAAGAGAAAAATAACAGAAGAAAACAGAAAGGAAAGAGAAAACAAAAATTCAGAAACTTCGCTCACTAGCATTATTAGGGTTATTTACCAATGCCCATTATATTTTCATTATTAATATTATTTATTAATATAATCGCCATATTTATGTATATAAACCAATGCAATTATATTAATAAGTCATATTCTTATGGAAGTTATTTGGTTTGCAACTTGAATCTCTAGCGAATGTTATGCTATTTTACTAATCAAAGAATGTTAGCAACATAACTGAAAAGAATCGAGCGGCAAGTTGACCTAAAGAGGCTAAAGAGATGAATTTTCAGAAATAATGGCCTATGACCAATAGTCTCTTCCCAATATGAGAACGAAAGATGCCGATAACATGTTACACAGATTATGAGAACGGAATAACAATACGCTAGAACCTATTCTCAGGATACAAAAATTCTTTTTTTCTCTCTCTCTCTCGTTCGCTCGCTTTGCTCGCTCATACAATCAAGAAACTAGGCCTAGATTGTTTCTTGCAGCAAGCACCTCTTACGTCCTGCAGCAACAAGAAGCCCGAATATCATATTATTTGGGCAGTGAGGTATCCCACTATTCTCGAATTCCCCCACCCCCCCCCAAAAAAAATGGTATAATTTACCCGACAGAGTCCACAGACTAAAATCTGCCGCAAGATAGTAGTATGGGTGTAGTCGGTGAACATTAAAAAAGTATAAAAGCTGACATCATAGCTGGTAGGAAAATATCACCTGAAAACCCTAAAAAAAATGGAAACGCCCCCCTCCCAAGAAGGTGGTAGGGCCTAACTGAAACAATTTCATTTTTATCGGGCAGAATCTTTTGTTACATTTAATGAAAATTCAACTATAAAGTGTGCCCCCAATAAACTTTCTTTGTTTAAAAAATAACACTTGTGTTTGAAGGGGACGCCCTTTCCTCAGCTTGCTCCACTAGAAAAAAAATGCTTCGGGCATGATGGGCCTCGGGGCTTTAGTGTGCACCATATAATTAGATTTCCATGTTTCAAACAATGGTCAGGGTTCCCCATTGCCAATGCATCGGTTTAGTGGCATAATTAAAAATACTTTTAACATGTTGAAAATGTATAAAACAAAACAAAACTTTAAAATAAGTTCCCCATTTGTTTTTTTTTTTGGGGGGGGGGGGGAGGAGGATGGGCCTACAGACATATTGCATCGGTTTATTATAATACACATAGAAAAAGATAAGGCATTACCCTTTTCCTTTTATGAAATAAAACTATTAAAAACTTATTGTAGCCTATTCACTTATTTTACCGTTTTTACGTTATTGTCGGTCTATCGGACCTTCTATACTGAACCTTCGGACTATCGGACCCTTTTGCCGATTCGGTCTATAGAACCTTCTGTCTATCGGACCTTCTGACTATCGGACCCCGTTGGACATTCGATCTATAGAACCTTCGGACTATCGGACCCTCCGCCGATTCGGTCTATAGAACCGTCTGTCTATTGGACCCTGTCGTACATTCGGTCTATCGAACCTTCTATCTATTGGGTGTCGGTCTATCGGGCCCGCTAACTATCGGACCTTCTAGCTATAGGGCTGTAACCATGGCAGATACCTCATATTCTGTTTGAATGCCTCTACTTGTTCTAGATTTCCAGATAGAAAGCATTCTAAGTCTCTTTATTTTATTAAGTTGCCCTATACCTTTTGATGGTTTCCATGTACCTCAATTGACCATCTTTATTAAACAACCGCTGTACCTTAATAAGTGTTATTCGGAGATGTATGGATTTATCTATGGATGATGATATTGATTCCATTACACGTCCAAATGTTAGATGTGAATATTATTTACCTGCTGAGTTCAAGACTAGATTTCAGAATAAAGGTCAATCACATAGTTTTTTGTATATATGCTCGCAGTCTGGCTAAGAACTTTGATGATATGCAGTTGCTCCTGGCTTCTCTTGATTGTTTATTTTCTGTTGTAGGTATTCGCGAAACTTGGTTCCATGCTTATTCACCTCCTTTGTATGATATTCCAAATTATTCGCTGCTACGCTGTGACAGATTGGAAGGGAGAGGGGAGAAGTTGCTTTTAATGTCAATAATGCTTTGTCTTTTAAACTCCGCTCTGACCTCTCTTTCAGTCATAAGAGTGCGGAGTTGCTCTCCATCGAAATTGATTCTTATCTTTCCGGGAAAAAGATGTAATTTGTATTTTATAAATTACAGACCCCCAAATACTGATAAGAAACTCTTTTTAGATAAATTTGATAATCTGCTACACAAACTAAATGGTGAAAAAAAAATATTCATTTCATGGGGGACTTTAATATTGATTTGCTCTGTGACAACGACATTACTGATGATTTTAATACACTGTTAAAATGTTCATTCTATGTTTTCTACAATCTCAAAACCAACGAGAATAGATGTGAATACCCGTACTCTAATCGATAACATATTTACCAATGTTTCTGATTATAACATTGAAACAGGGCTCGTTAATCTGAAATTTCAGATCATTTGCCCGTTTCCTTGCTCTTTTCCAATTGTATTGAAATTAAAATTAAAATGAAAACGGTTGAAGTTCGTAAATTTACAGAAACGTGGAGTGACATCTCAAATTGCAATGAAATTTATATTGCATATCAGAAATTTTTAGATATATTATTGAATTATTTGAATGTAGATATACCAAAAGTTCATAAAGTAAAAAATTACAGAAACATTCTTGGTTTACAAGAGGAATTCTGAAATCTATTAAACAAAGAAATAGGCTTTACAAAAAAGTCTTCGTAATCCTACAGATGAAACGAAGCAAGAATATAGGCAATATAGAAATAAGCTAACACATATTATACGCACATCAAAAAGAATGTATTATACCAAACAGTTTGAACAGGCAAACGATTCTTCCTCCAAGTGGAAGATAGTAAATGATATTCTGAAAAGGGGAAATGTTTCTCATTCAACTGTGTTTAGGCACGATAATGCAAATGACCAACATGATATTGCAAATTGTTTCAATACTTTTTTTAAAATTAAATTAAACTTGCATACATATACATGTCATAACAAAACGTAACAGATACATTAATTTCAAAATGTTACAAAAAAGTTTGTTTTACATAATATTCAGTATTTAAGTTCTGTCATTTTCTTTTCACATTTTTTCCAGAACACATCCTTTTGAATGTTTGATCTCCATTTTAATTCTTCTATGGATTCGTCGAAAATCCCTTTAAAATTTAATTTTCTTTTTTCTTTAAATATTGTATGTGTGCCTAAATTAATTAATACATTGTAAAAAGCAATATGCTTACATTCACTTCCCCTTGTCTACCTATAACTAGGCATAGCACACGAGTAGTGTGCGAAACCTGCCACCTGTGCTGAAGAGCAGAGCAAATGATTTGTACTCAATAATTGAAAGAAGGACAGAAGGAAAACGACATGAGCTATAAACATACCCTTTTCACTATTCTTTAGAGTAACATCGCATTCATATTGCCTGACAAAATCATATTTATACCTAACTTGCAAGTATTTTTACAAAATAAATGAATATGCCACGGCAGAAATCAATCACCCGATCTGGCCAACACAGAGGGGCATTGGGAGATTGGAGACCTCCTCTCCCACAAAATGAACTTTTCTGGGGTGTTACACACCATGTATGGGCATGTTTTTACCATATATGGAAGTCTATGATCTCCTCTAGACAACAATGGGTTCATGTATATGCTACCATACATATTTCTGAAGTCATAGTGGATCGGATGAATTTTTTTTCTCGATGCGTTCATTATTTCGTCATTATAGCCCATTTTGATTTCATGAAGATAATATGTTCTTGGAGTAAAAACATCATAGATTCGTGTGGTATGCTCCATTTTTACTAAATATTGAGTGAAATACTCAAGAAACACAGCGAGAAATGGTTATTATTATAGAACCAATCAACAGTTTTCGTTCAAAGTTTTAAAACATTGTACATATGTATGAGTATGCCAGCCATTTTGAAAGAAACTTGGCACGTCGCACCTTATTTGCATATTATGATATCTAACTTGCGTATTTAATATTTGAATATATAATTAGATAATTTGCATATTCAATTAGATATCGAATCAACACTTACATTTTTTTAGATACACTATAGCACACTTAACCAGCATACCAGATTTCATACAACTTGAGAAAATCCATTTTCGCATATTAATTATATATTTTTTCTGTGGCACGGACAATGTCATGGGTCAAAATGCTCCTTGATTCTAATTTTGATAGTTTATGGAAATCAACTGAAACGTCAGCTCTGAATAATTTCATTAACAAAGAAGATATTTTATGGAAAACCTATGCTCCTCCAAAAGTTTTGTCTAAATTATCCCTTTGTCAGCTTGCTGAATCATTAAAAACATGGTACGTTTTTAGAGAAAAAGCTGTTCAAACTGATTATGACCAACCATTTTCTTCTATAGGCGCCTGCCAGTGTATCTGGTATAATAAGAACATTTGTTCAAAATCAAAATCCTTTTTCTTATATCAGGACTGGCTAGATAGAGGAATCATATATATTAATGATTTACTTAATCCTCCCCATCCTGACAGCAAGCTATTTAAAGAACTTATTTTGGATTTCAGTATAAGTGTTCAGGATAGGAGGAAATATAATTTTTTGATGAAAAGTATACCAGATCAATTGTTAATCCCATCTGGCCTATCCCCAGATGCAATCTTTGATGAAATTAGTACCAAACTTGTGGCAACCAAAAAGATTCCCAAATATGCATACAATATCATGTTAGACTCAAATACACCGGAAAGGCAAGTGACATTTTGGAATGACCTATATGACCTGACAAGGTCAATTGGGGTGCAATTCATGTAAACAATTTTAAATGTACCATATACTCGAATTCGCTCATTTTATTTTAAATTATTTCACAGAGCTATAGGTTTGAACGATTTTGTATTCAAAATAAAAAGAAAAGACTCTCCTAAATGTTCATTTTGTAACTCTGCCCCTGAAAATTATGTACATTTCTTTATTGATTGTCCTGTTGTAAAACCCATTTGGGGAGACACTATTCATACTATTGAACAAAAAATCAACAGGCCACTGAAAATTTCAACTTTTGAAAAAATATTTGGCTGTGATCAAGATAAATATTTTACTTTCTTATTCCTCCTGTTGAAGTACTATATTTATTAATGGAAATTCCAAAATAAATCTCCAAGTTTTGATGGATACAAAACATTTGTTACTACCAATAAAGAACTAGAATATAACATTGCCAGGAAAAATAACAATCTTCCGATTCATTTTAGGAAATGGAGATTTATCATTTATGTTATGATATTGATACTTAAGTTTTTTTTTTCATAATAGTGTTCACTTTAAAACCAACTTAAATAGATAATTCCCACTAGGGATCTATGTCACAGTATTCTATCATTATATGTAAATGTGTATTAATTTCCATAATGGGATAGGCTACTCCCCAAGAAAAAAAAATGACTGCTATATTGCTGCATTTTTTTTCTTTTCTTTTTTTTCTTTTTATGTTTGATCTGGATCTATTCATGCCAATTTTTTTTAATTGTTTGTAAAATATTGTGATTATATTTTCATTGAATAAACACAGAAAAAAAAGAAACTCTCTATTAACCTTATCGAAGGCCTTTTCTAGGTCTAAAAATAACATCGCCCCAGACTTTTCACGTTGTTGCATGTAATTAATCAAGTCATCTATTAACCGTATATTATTACCTATAAAACGACCTTTTAAATAAGCATTTTGATCAAAGGAAATACATGAACCAAGGACTGATTTTAACCTATCTGCCAATACTGATGCCAAAATTTTGTAGTCAGTATTTACTTATAGGCCTCCAATTGGTTAATAAATCTTTTCGACTTTTTTATGCAAGAGTGTTATAACGGCTCTACTCTGGCTAACCGATAACTTCCCATCATATAGGGAATAGTTGAATAGCTTTAACATAATGTCTTTCAAACTGTTCCAAAAACATTTATAAAATTCAAAAGTTAAACCATCTGGACCTGGGCTTTTACCCAGTTTTGAATTCTGAATAGCTTTGTTACATTCATAAAGCGACAGTGTGCTATCGCACATTACTTTTTGTTTTTCATTTAGGACTTTTTCTATATGAATATTGTTTAAATAGTCGTTTACATTATCATTATTTTTATTATTGTCGTGTTGTGAATAAAGCTCAGTAAAATAATTCAATTCAGCTGTCAAAATATTAGTTTCACTTCTGTAAACTTTACCTTTGTGTTCAACTTTAAACAAATTCTTCTGTTGATAATTTCTTTTTTCAAGACCCAGAAAAAATTTGTTGTTTCGTTCTCCTTCTTCATACCATTTTATCCTTGATCTAACCAAAGCTCCGTGAACTTTATAATCATACAGGTTATTCAACTCTCTCCTTATATCTCTTATTTCTTTTTGTTTTGCTCCTCTGATAAAACTTTCACTTTATTATTTACGTGTGTTGAGAGCCAGAAGGGCGTTAACTAATAAATAATAACTAATAAAATAAATTTGGCTCAGGATTCATAAAGAGCGTTGGTAAAACGAAACCAGGGGGGATTAGTGTTCAATGCTACACATCGGCCCAAGCAACAAAACTAAAGGGAACAACAAAATTGGGGGAATGGGATGTCATAGCTGAATTTGCAAAATCAGAAACGCAAAGCAAAGGGGTAATATCAGGGGTGTCTGAAGATGTATCTGAAGTGGACATAGTTAATAATTGTAAGGAATATGGGGTTATACAAAAAAGGGACGGAAAAATTTCGATGACTCGCTCAGTTTGTCTTACATTCAATTCTCGTAATATGGCTCCGTATGTATATTTAGGGTACCTGGAGTTTGAGGTAAAGCCTTTTATCACACCAGTTGTCCGTTGTTTTAAGTGTCACCGTTTGGGACACATTGCTAGTGGTTGTCGTGGTACAATAAGATGTGTTAGATGTAGTGGCCCACATTCTTTTGAAGATTGCACCAAAAAAGATCAGGTTCACTGTAGTCGGTGTGGTGGCAATCACTCTGCCGCCTACGCAGGTTGTAGTACTGTAAAAGAAGAAAAGAAAATTCAAGAGATCAAAGTCACTTTAAATATCTCTTATGCTGAAGCAGCAAAGGCAGTCCGACCTCCTCAACACATGGACAGTAGTATTAACGATCAGGCTCATACTTCTAAAGTTAATTTTCCTACATCTTCGTATATCACTAGTAAACCTAAACAATCGACTACTACTGAGAATGCGAAATTTAATGTTATTTTGAATAAGCCTGTAGCTTCACATGTCTCTGAAGTCTCACAAACTCAGACCAGTCAATCTTTGCAAGTACCAGTCACTACGCAGCCAATTAAGAAAGTTTCAATGAAAGATATGTCAACTCAAACTGATCAGGATGTGGAATGTCAAACTGAAATGTCATCTCATTATTTACAAATCGAACAATCCCTCATCAAACTTTTGATCGGGACTTTAAAAATTTGGGAGACTAAGTCAGGAAAAGAAAGAGAACAGGATATTATGAATTTTATTTAACATTTGTTTCCATCATTTTCTCATACAGAGAAAAAACGAGGGAGTACAAAATTGAAATCGAAGAAGTAAAAGTTCATGGTTTCCTTAATTTTGTTAATTATGGTCTTTATTTTACAATGGAATGCTCAATCTATTTTGGCTCATGGTAATGAATTCAAACATGCTTTAAGTTCATTAGTGACAACACCTGATATAATTTGTATTCAAGAATCTTGGTTAAAGGAAGGTAAAATTTTTAACCTCACTGGTTATGATATGTTTAGATGTGACAGACAATTGAGTTCTACTAAATCTTCTGGTGGAGGATGTATTATTTTTGTTAAGAAGGGCATTCCAGTCAAATATATCAAAGGAAAAGATACTGATATTCAGTACCAAGTTATTGAAGTTTTTTGCAAAGATCAGGTAAAAATTAATATTATTAATATGTATAATCCATGTTTAAGTATTGATGAATCCTTTTTACTTGCTCTGGGAAATTTAGTGAATGATAGGACAATTATTTGTGGTGACTTCAATGGCCATAATACCCTGTGGGGAAGCAAGAATACTAATCAAAATGGTCAAAATATAGAGAATTTTATAAATAGACACAACCTTGTATGCTTAAATAATGGAGAAGGCACCAGAATTAATGTATCACAAGGAACAACATCATGTATTGATATTTCTTTAGCATCATGTCATTTCGGGGCCAAGTGTAATTGGTCTATAATTCAAGATACATGGGGTAGTGATCACCATCCTATATTGATAGAATTCTATGAAAAATGCATGTTCACTCCTTATAAATCTTGTCCTAAATGGTCCTTTAAGAATGGGAATTGGGAAAATTTCCAGGAAGCCTGTGAACAACATATTGAAGAACCAAATTTGACTTATGATATAGAAGAAGTATATAATACATATGTAGGGCAATTACTTAACGCCATGGATTCATCCTTCTCTAAAACTTCAAAAAATACTTTTAAACACGATAAATCTCCAACTTCTTGGTGGAATGAGAGCTGCAAACAAGCTGTAGAGGACAGGAAAATCGCTCTTAAAAATCTTTAAAAGTCATGTCATCCACGTGATCTCATTGAATATAAACGGACATGATGTGCTATTACACGGAAAGTAGTGAAAATGCTAAAAAAGAAGATTGGCAGAAATTTTGTAGTACTATAAATAGTCAGACATCATCCAGGCAAATATGGGATAAAGTTAAACGTATAAATAGAATTAAGAAAAAAATATCTATTCCTGTTTTGAAAAATAATGGAGAAGATTTGATCGGAGATAAAGAAAAGGCTGATTTGCTAGTTGATCATTTTGCCAATGTGAGTAGCGATAAAAACTGTACCGATGAATTCTTAAAAGTTAAAAAAGCAGCTGAAAGAAAATTGAAGATAGAAATTTTATCCTGAGTGGAGACTTTACTTTGGCAGAGCTAGACAAAGCTATACACTCCTCTAAATGTACATCTCCAGGAAAGGATGGAATAAGTAATTTGATCTTTAAACATTTACCTTTAAAAGCAAAACAATCTCTTTTAGTGATTTTTAATATGATCTGGCATACTTCTGTCTGTCCAAAATCTTGGAAAGAAGCTATACTTATTCCTGTTCTTAAGCCAGGGAAGGATCCTAGTGTTTTAATATCTTATAGACCCATAGCTCTTACATCCACTATGTGTAAACTCTTTGAGCGTGTGGTTAATAGTCGCCTGGTATGGTTTCTCGAGAAAAATCATTTGCTTAGTGATTATCAGAGTGGTTTCAGAAAGGGCAGAAGTACAAAAGATCATATAGTTAAGCTTGAATCTTGCATAAATAAAGCTTTCTCAAACAAAGAGAGTACTCTTGCAGTATTTTTGGATTTGGAAAAGGCATATGACATGTTGTGGCCATCTGCAGTTATTATTAAATTACAACAAATGGGTATTCGAGGAAGAGTTGTGAAGTGGGTACAAAATTTTCTTCTCAACAGAAAAATACAAGTTCAAATTAATGGTTCATTATCTGACATGAGGGAGATCAAAAATGGTATTCCGCAAGGGAGTGTTATAAGTCCCACTCTTTTTGGTGTAGCAGTAAATGATTTAAAAAATTGCGTAACAGGAATTGAAGTATCACAATATGCTGATGACATTGCCATCTGGAAATCAAATAGAAATGTAGGCTTTATAACTAAAAAGATCCAGCAAAATTTAGAATATATTGTTTCTTGGTGTCAAAAATGGGGTTTCAACTTGTCGACAAGCAAAACAACTGCTGTCCTTTTCACTAGGAAAAGAAATGCGAAACCCAAACTTACTATCAATGGAAAAAACATTTCTCTCCAAAATAATGTTAAATTTCTTGGAGTTATATATGATTGTAAATTGAATTGGCATGATCATATAAATTATTTAATAACAAGATGTAAAAGAAAGATTAATTTATTAAAGTGTATAAGTGGTTTAAATTGGGGCGCAGATTGTTATACTCTTTTACATCAACATTATTTTGCTGATAAATGGAATGCTGACTTATCTCATACTCCTTTTGAAGGAAGAAGTACATGTAGAAATGAGAATATGAATATTTTTCCTTTACATAATCCTTTTCCTTACTGGTTTTACACTGAACCATATATTTCCAATGAAATATATAATGCTATTAAATATGTTATTGATGTTAATGAGAAAAAAATTATAGTCAAAGAAATGACACAAAAGTTATGAAGAGAATCATTACATATATATACTGATGGATCATTAGATCCGAAGACAAATGCGGTTGGTAGTAGTATGTACATACCATTTTTAAAATATTCAAAATGTGTCAGACTAAATAATAACGCTTCAATTTATACAGCTGAACTGTTTGCAATATTAATGGCACTGGAGTGGATAGAAGATGTTCGACCATTACTCTGTTGTATCTTTGTAAATTGCTAAAGTGCATTACAAGCCATATCCCATTTTAACCCAAATAATAAAGTAATATGTGATATTCGTTTTATGTTAATAAATATTCAAAGATTGGCTTGTACGGTCAGTTTCGAATGGATTCCTGGCCATTGCGGTATAAGAGGAAATGAAAATAATGGCAGATGTGTTAGCAAAGAGGGCCACAAAAAGGCAAAGTATTGATGTTGCTCTCCCATTAAGCATTTCGGAAATTAAATTCATTCTAAAAAATGAAATAAAACATGTATGGCAGTCAAAATGGAATTTAGCAAAAGGTTCTTTTTTGAAAGAAATAGAACCCAGGGTTAACTTTCATAAAAAGCTATGGAACCTACCAAGATGGCAAGAAATTATAACGTACCTTTTTCGTTTGGGGACTGTACGGGATTTAAATAGTTATAAACATAAACTAGGAAAGCATGCAAATGGGCTTTGTGATGTCTGTCGGCAAGAAATTATAACGTACCTTTTTCGTTTGGGGACTGTACGGGATTTAAATAGTTATAAACATAAACTAGGAAAGCATGCAAATGGGCTTTGTGATGTCTGTCTTGAATATGAAGAAGTTAGGCATTTTCTGAATGTTAAGACTGACCGTGCCGATCAAACTTATCGTGAACCCGAATAATATCATCTGTGAAATGAGTTTCCTGAAGAAATAGAATTTGAATATTTTTGTCTTTAGCCCATTTATACAATTTCAGTCGTTTTCTCCTTTCTCTTAACCCTTGACAATTTATAGTCAAGACATTTAATTCCATTGATTTTATGGTATTTTTCTTGATTTTTGGTTAGATATCTATGCTGTATTGTATGCATCTTCATATTCTTCTTCAGAACTCAGTTGAAGAATAGACCCCTTTGTCTTTTCTAGGGTGCTTTTTGAAAGCTTTCTTTTCCTCTTTTTCTTTTGTTTTACCCGATGCGGATTTCAGGCACTTTGGATGCGAGCATGTGCAATCATTTCAACAAGTGTTGTTTGTCTGGTGCTACTACGGGTGCGTGTATACGGTATTTCTTCTATTGATTCGTGCGGAATTGCCACCTGTGCGTCGCATACATCTTCACGTACCGGTACATCTTTTCGAGTAGGCGCCACCTGTGCGTCGCATACACTTTCGCGATCGTTGTCGTCTGGCTGAGATGAAACATCGGTGAATGCAGTGCACCGGGGGTCTCCTCTCTTATGTCCCGGCAGAGAGCAGTCGTAACATGTGAATTGATCTTCACGACACTCGCGAGCGTAGTGCCCTACTTTCAAACACTTGTTGCATTTGATAATTATTTTTTTCTTTTCACGAGTTTCTTTTTACTCTCTGTGGTAGATTTTTGCACGAAATCCTGTAACTTCAAACATACTTGGTAAGGGTGACTGGGGAAGTTCGATGAAGATAAACCTCCTCCCAGTTTTGAAACGCGTTAGCTTACCGTCAGAATCTCTTGCACACTCGTACCTCACATCAGTAACTGGTTTTAATCCCTTTTTGATGAAAGTAGACTTTATGTCACTGTTGGCAACTGAAAGAGGTAGGCCCCTACAGCACTAATGAAAACTTTTGTGGTGGGTTTGTCGCTGGTGTGTAGGTAAGGGTTAGCATCGATAAGATCTATCTGCTGACTTCTCAGTGCTAAACCATTTATGAGAAGATTCTGCCTTGCCTTTTCATCTAGTGGATAAATGCGCCACAAATTTCGAATTCTCTGTGCGCCATCGATAGTAGAATCACCAGAAACCCGCTCAGCAGCAAGACACACTTCGTATACAGACACTTCATCTCTATTCTCTAACAAATCACTGTTTTTAAACGGGAAGAACTCTGGGTGTGGTACCCCCGGTGTTCAGTCGAGCGTTCACACTAGCCATAATTGCTTAAGACTGGGTGTCGTAATGTCCCCTGTCGGGAAACTCTCGGGTATGGGTATTTGGAAATACCGTTTAGTGACCAGCTTAAAACTCACTCCGAAGTCATGAACCAAATCAACAAGCTATTGCATATGTTGAAATGAACAAAATCACGGAAAAATTAGCACAAAAGTAAGTCTAAGTTGTAAACTCACATGTGGTTCAAATTAATATGTTTCTAAGTCCAAAAAAACAAAATTATGAATTTGGAAGACGGTTATGCGAAACCGTGGCGTCTGTCACAGCCGGCCATTTTGAAAATTCTGTTTCAATACTTATTTTTCAAACATAGGTGCTGAACAGGCCCTGAAAATTAAAGGGTTTAACGTAAATTTTCGTTATTTTCTCCTTGATTCCTCAGTAAATAGTATTTTCTTTAACCCCACAAATATTTATTTGTTAAAAAATATAATTGGTAGTATAATTAAACCCCTCGTTTACATATTCAATTTGTCATTGTTCTCTAGTAGTTTTCCCTCAATAATGAAAATTTCGAAAGTAATAATCTATAAGAAAGGCGATGCAAGTTTATTTAGTAATTATCGGCCTATCTCAATACTCTCATGCTTTTCAAAATACTAGAACGACTTGTTTATGATAGACTGTATACCTTTTTGGCTGACAACAATTTACTTAACAATGATCAGTACGGATTCAGAAAATTTCATTCCACGGAATTTGCTATTGTAAAATTACATGATAGGGTATCATCTGCTTTAGCCAAACACGAACATGTCATAGGAGTTTTCATGCATTTAAGTAAATAGCATTTGATACCCTTGATCATGACACAAGCTTTACCATTATGGGATTCGCGGTGTATCATTAAACTAGTTTCGAAATTATCTTTCTTGTAGAAGTCAATATACAATATTTAACAATGCCAATTCCACTATGTCCCCTCCCTGATAGCAGAAAGTGTTAAAAAATGACGTGATATTTACGTCGTGGTTTTCGTCTTTTTTACGCCCTGTAATTACGTCAATAAGACGGCAACTTGCACCAACGCAAGACGTCAAGAGGACGTCTTATTTTGACGTCATCTCTACGTCTTCATTCCTCTTCCCTGATAGCAGAAAGTGTTAAAAATGACGTGATATTTACGTCGCGGTTTTCGTCTTTTTTACGTCCTGTAATTACGTCAATAAGACGACAACTTGCACCAACGCAAGACGTCAAGAGGACGTCTTATTTTGACGTCATCTCTACGTCTTGTACACTGTAAAAACTAAAGTGCTACTTTTAGGGGCATGTATAGTGACTGCACCTGAAATGCTGTTTATAGCACTTGTAGTGTGCTAATTTACCAGCAAAAAAAAAATGTGACCGTGCCGAGCCTCGAACCAGGTTCCGCTGATTGAGAGGCTCTGACATTACCGATGGACTAACGAATGCTTCTTGCAATCTAGTTTAGTCATGGGAGTCAAGTAGATAACATGAACTATGTGGTGTCGTAAATTCACTATGTAACAATATGATCTGCTCTGAATCGTACAATGTGAGTTAGTCTAGCGGTAATGCCAGCAGTTCTCGATCAGCGGACCCTGGTTCGAAGCTCGCCCAAATCATTTTTTTTAATGAATGTTTAGCAGTTTAAGGAGCCGGTCCAGCTCCCGTGAAAGTGCTGAAATAGCACGATGTGTGCATTCAATAGCACTCTGAGTGCAGTCCCTATGCATGCCCTCAAAAAGTGCTATATACAGCACTTCAGTTTTTACAGTGTACAGATGACGTCAAAATAAGACGTCCTCTTGACGTCTTGCGTTGGTGCAAGTTGTCGTCTTATTGACGTAATTACAGGACGTAAAAAAGACGAAAACCACGACGTAAATATCACGTAATTTTTACCACTTTCTGCTATCAGGGCTCTTACGTGTGCATGGTGTGCCCTAGGGCTCCATTTTAAGCCGCTTCTTTTTTGGGGATTTATGTTAACGATATCTCCAATGTCTCTTCCTCATTACAATATATACTATTTGCTGATGACACTAATATTTTTGCTCTCATTAAAACTTAGATAATCTCATTGAAATAGTAAATGCTGAATTACCGAAATTATCTAATTGATTTAAATGCAATAAATTATCGTTGAATTTGGGTAAAACTAACTTCATCCACTTTAAAACTCGTGCTAAAATTGAACAAATTAGTGCTTTATTAAAAATAGATAGTATTACTATTCAACAAAAGAAAAATACCAAATTCCTAGGCATTTATATTGATGAGTGTCTGTCCTGGCATGAACACGTACGTGAGCTTTCTAGAGTTTCGTCTTGTTATATTGGTGTTATGTACAAGCTGCAACCCTTTGTCCCCTTCTTATTTTGTTCATTATTTACAACTCCTTTACTTATTCTCGTATCTCGTACTTTAACATTGTATGGGCAAATAATAAACACTGATGCTATTTTAAGATTGCAAAAGAGAGACATGAGACTTTGATGCGGCTCCGGATATTTTGAACCCACTGACCCATTATTTTTTAAATTGAGAACTTTGAAAATAATTGATATTCATTTCATGCAAATTGCAGTGTTCATGTATACCGACTAAATAAGAAGGAACTACCTTTATCATTTTGTAATGATTTTACTCTAAATAGAGACATTCATAAATACCCAACTAAACATTCTTCCGATTTTCATTTGTTTACGCCTAGAAGTGCCTTTATTAGCCCACAGATCGATTACATTATGTAGGACCTGACATCTGGAACGTTTTGCCAACTGACATAAGAAGCTGCAATAACCTTTTGTTATTTAAAGAGGGGGGTCGGACAATTTTTTTTGCCAGCCCTCCAAAATTCTCTCAGTGGGGGGAGGGGGTTATGGGGGTCCAGTTACCCTCCATAATTCTTTGACGAGCAAAAAAAAAAAAAAAAAAAGGTTCTCGTTCTAAAAGTGGATGTACAATAAAAAAGGGGGCATAATGCATACTTTTCTCCCCAAGGGGGGGGGGCACGGGCCCCCTAAATCCGCCAATGTAACCGCCCTTCCCCCTCCCCCTCCCTTGCGAAGCGCGAAAGCTCTGACGTTTCATAGCAAATTTGAGAGATAACGGCTCATAGCAAACATTCTTTGAGGTGGAAAGTTATAGTTCCACGCCCTGACTGCACTGTACGAAACAGGGGTGGGGAGTTTCCCCCTTCCTTTGCGAAGCGCGAAAACTTTGACGTTGTAGCAAATTTTGAGAGAAAGATTACGGCTCGCTTTAGGTTTTTTTTTCTCTCACCCCCACCACTTTTTCGCTCCCGCTTTTTTTTGCCCCCACCACCCCCTGCCTACGCGCCTAAAGGGGCTCCAGCTCCATAACCCCCCCCCCCCCCCCGACCCGGTTCCACGGCCCATGCAATGTACATATTTATGACAGACTAACCTATTTGTCTGTATAGTATTAGACCAAATGTATATTAGACCAAGTTAATATTAGACCAAAGGCTTATTAGACGAACTGAGAATTAGACTAAACGATGATTAGACGTAATGGTAATTAGACGAAGTGATGATTAGACCATGTGGGTTTTAGACCAACTGGGTTTAGACAAAATGGCTATGAGACCAACCCTGATAGCAGAAAGTGTTAAAAAATGACGTGATATTTACGTCGTGGTTTTCGTCTTTTTTACGTCCTGTAATTACGTCAATAAGACAACAACTTGCACCAACGCAAGATGTCAAGAGGACGTCTTATTTTGACGTCATCTCTACGTCTTCATTCCTCTTCCCTGATAGCAGAAAGTGTTAAAAATGACGTGATATTTACGTCGCGGTTTTCGTCTTTTTTACGTCCTGTAATTACGTCAATAAGACGACAACTTGCACCAACGCAAGACGCCAAGAGGACGTCTTATTTTGACGTCATCTCTACGTCTTGTACACTGTAAAAACTAAAGTGCTACTTTTAGGGGCATGTATAGTGACTGCACCTGAAATGCTGTTTATAGCACTTGTAGTGTGCTAATTTACCAGCAAAAAAAAAAATGTGACCGTGGCGAGCCTCGAACCAGGTTCCACTGATTGAGAGGCGCTGACGTTACCGATGGACTAACGAATGCTTCTTGCAATCCAGTTTAGTCATGGGAGTCAAGTAGATAACATGAACTATGTGGTGTCGTAAATTCACTATGTAACAATATGATCTGCTCTAAATCGTACAATGTGAGTTAGTCTAGCGGTAATGCCAGCAATTCTCGATCAGCGGACCCTGGTTCGAAGCTCGCCCAAATCATTTTTGTTAATCAATGTTTAGCAGTTTAAGGAGCCGGTCCAGCTCCCGTGAAAGTGCTGAAATAGCACGCTGTGTGCATTCAATAGCACTCTGAGTGCAGTCCCTATGCATGCCCTCAAAAAGTGCTATATACAGCACTTCAGTTTTTACAGTGTACAGATGACGTCAAAATAAGACGTCGATCCTCTTGACGTCTTGCGTTGGTGCAAGTTGTCGTCTTATTGACGTAATTACAGGACGTAAAAAAAAATGAAAACCACGACGTAAATATTTTTTACCACTTTCTGCTATCAGGGAAATGATGATTAGACCATTTGGTTATTAGACCAACTTGATAATTAAACCAAGTGTTGTTAGACCAAATGATGTTAGACCATTTGGCTATTAGACCATGGCCAGTTGGCATTAGACCAAGTGGCAATTTACCGCCTGAACTAGCATCGTATTGCACGAGTCGACTATACCATTGTAGTGAAGGCAATTAATGTTGTATCCCCCGAAAGTAACCAGTCCATATCATTATTACCGCCGCGCGAAGCAAGGGCGGTACTAATTTCAGTCGATTCTGTTCCGATGTTTGTTTGCTTGTTTGTTTGTTTGTTTGTTAGTGCTCTAACATTTGAATGGTTCCATTTCAGTTCACCAAACTTTGAGCGAATCTTCATCTAAGTAATATGCAATTTCCTATTGAATTCCACGGTCACAGGTGCATCTGATTTTTTAAAATGAATTAAAATAAATTTTTTGGTGATTTTATAGCGCCTGTGCATGCAGTGTACGAAAAAGCACCGTAACATAGTATCTATTGATAATTGAGTTGGTACACCGTCGCTTGGTCTACCACCACTTGGTCTAGTTATCAATTCGTCGAACTCCACGTGGTTCTAACTTAATTTTGTCTACAACCAGTTTGTCTACTTACCATTTCGTCTAATTTCCATTTGGCCTAATAACCAATTCGTCTAATACCCAGTTTGGCTAACCCCATTTAGTCTAAAACCCATTTGGGCTAATTTTCACTTCGTCTATTTCCAAACAGTCTAACAGTCATTTTGTCTACAAGCCACATAGTCTAATATTGGGGCTACACCTACTTTGGCTAATACCGCATGGTCTAACTATCATTTGATCCAATTCCAATTAGTCTAATAACCAGTTGGGCTACTTATCATTTAGTCTAACTGTCATATGGTCTAATATCCAATTCGTCTAATAACCATTTAGGCTACTTATCATTTGGTCTAATTTTCATATAGTCTAATGACCATTTGGTCTAATTACTATTTATTCTTCTGGCCATTTAGTAGCAAGTTGAGAAAGGACGGAAATGAAACTTTAAAAAATGAAACTTTAAAGAAATGACCTACGTAAATGAGCATTAAAAGAGTTATTCACCTTGTTGCTGCTTATATCAAGATCAATCAATAGCCTACATTTTATATATTAGTTATTTAATTTATCAAAATCAATTATTAATATTATTTTTTAGTTATTGAAAAATTCAAAGGTCTCCTCTTCCTTTCATGACTTAATAGAAGAACCTGATATTGTATTGCACTTCAAATTATGTTTGGTTGAAAATCTATTATTCATGTTTCTTATTTGATATCCGATGTACAAATGTTTGTGCAAGTAGTCAATAAAAGTTAGGGGCGGTGCCAGGGTATTTTCATAGGAGGGGCAACACGACCCACAGACTTGGGGTTTGGAAAAGGGGGAAATTTAATTATAAAGGGTGAAGACAAGAATGGAAAATGGCGTTTTG
This sequence comes from Heliocidaris erythrogramma, assembly GCA_025617745.1. Lineage (NCBI taxonomy): Eukaryota > Metazoa > Echinodermata > Echinoidea > Camarodonta > Echinometridae > Heliocidaris > Heliocidaris erythrogramma. The sequence continues at coordinate 24,550,739 of CM046868.1, read as the reverse complement.
ATACGTTGCCGAACCCCTACATTGTATTTAACACACATTAAATTTTGAGGATATATTTTTCTAATGCACAATATGCAATTCTGCTCTACTCCTAACTTGCAAGCGAGCAACCAGCAATTATTATTATTATTTGTTCATCTAAAACGTAAATTAATTCTCTCGTTGGCAGGGGGCACAATCCTTCCCCCCTCACCTTTCCAAGCACCCCAAAAAATGTCGCTTTTTATACTTATTCACTGCTTTCTTTTTCTTCTATAGGGCAGTGGCGTATCTAGGTATTATGACACCCTGGGCAGTGAAAATAATAAATACTGAATAAAAAGGAGTAAAATTGAACAAGCAAAACATTGAAAGTTTCATTAAAATCCGATTACAAATAACAAAGATATTGAATTTTAAAGTTTTGCATTATTTCGATAAAACAGTTCTATGCATATCGTCATGAATATGCAATGAGTGGGCTGATGATATCACGTCCCCACTTGCCTTTTTCTTATTTTATTATATGAAATCATAATTGTAACAATATAAGTCTCAGCAAAAGTGATGATCTTACACATTAAATCAGCATTCAGTCCAATTTTTACATTCTTGGAGGAGAAATTTTGAATAATTATAATTTTATATAATAAATTACAAAGGTACAAGTGGGGGTATGATGTCATCGGGTCGCTCGTTCCTGACAGCATTGTTTCACCAAAATAATGCAAAAAAGATAAAAATGTCATAACTTCGTTGTCCGATTTTTTTTAGTGTTTTGCTTGTTTGATTTTACTCTGTCTATTCAAATGACATAATCTTCAGCCTGGAGTACCCCTTTATGAAGCAAATAGTTCCACAACGCAATTATTGTCGCTCTCTCCTCATGGTAAAAGTGAGGGATGCCGAGACAACTCGGTGGCGAGTCGACTTGCATCCGAGTTTGTATGGGGTGCGAGTGTTCGCTTGTAAAGTCCGACCATGTTTACACCATTTTCGTACGAAATCCACTTTGTTTTGTACAAAAATGCGATTCCGTTCACGAAATTTGTTTCGACCTAAACGAAATGGATTTCGTAGTGACGAAATACACTTTCTGTGGTACGAAATGAATTTCGTACCATACGAAACGGATTCCGTTGCGACGAAATCCATTTCGTGGTCACGAAGGTCGCGTTTATCATCTTTCCCCAGTTTGAAACGGCTTTCCATACCCACTATCAAAAGCCCTTTCCAAAGGCCTTTGCAAACGGCTTTCAAAATAAGTTGCGTTTATCATCTCATCGACAAGTCGAAAACCGACGTTGTCACTGCGCAGATGCATTGCGCAGTTTTACCCGAGGAGAAGGGGTCATATACGGCGCGCGCTTTTTTGTTTTGGCTAACGTCTATTCAGAGCACAATATCGGTACCACGTACGTACGTTATATAGTACTGTGCTGTGTACACATGTACTTGCCTGGCGCGCGTCTTTTCAGAAACCGGAAACACGTAGTTCGTGACCGAAGTATAAAGTCGTTTCAAAACAGCTTTGCGTTTATCTCGCTTTTTGTAACCTGTTTTTGTAACCTGTTTCTGAAACCTGTTTCGGAAAGCACAAATTTGCGACTTTCAAAAAGGCTTTCCGAACCCCATAATCAAAACAGCTTTGCGTTTATCATCTCTAAAAAATCACTGAAAGCCCTTTGGAAAACCTGTTTCTGCCGAAAGAAAGACACGAAATGGATTTCGCACCATACGAAATCCACTGTCTGTGGTACGTAATTCATTTCGTATCGCACGAAATGGATTTTGTTGCGACGAAATAAATTGTGCTATACTCAACGCAATTCCGTACACGAAATAGATTTCGTACCATACGAAATGGCTTTCGTTGAACGACATCTATTATATGTGTGGTACTTAACGCAATTCCGTACACAAAATTTATTTCGTACCGTACGGAATACAATTCGTTGTAATGAAATTAGTGTGAAAAAGTTACACCAGTTTGGCATGATTTTTTTATTGTAATCTCACAGAAAATGAACTCACACATTACTGTAACTAATTTTGAAAAACTTTTTGGTATATGCAGTGATAAATTTGTTTCATATTTGTTTTTGCTGTTGAAATATCATATTTATTACTGCAAGTTTAACAATTTGCTTCCCAATTTTGTCATATTTAAATCTTTTGTTAAGAAACAAAAAGATTTAGAGTATTTGATAGCCAAAAAGAGAAACAAACTATCTATACACTTTAAAAAATGGCGTTTTGAAATCTAGTTTTGCCATTCTATGTCTACTTATAACTCCTTCCTTTCCTCACTTTATTATGATCTGATACATGTATGTAATACTAAGTATTAGATGTAATATGTACTGTCTTGTCAACTTCTCTACTAATATTCCTGTCCCGCTATACAGAGATAATTTTCCCCATTACATAATGCTGGGAATTCTATAGTGAATTTTTTGTATTACATGTCTGCATGTGTAACGTTTGTTCATAAGTCACACTGCCACTGTACAACATGAGCGATAACCTCGAACTGGAATTGGGTCATTGGTTTATGCATGTTTTCCTACGTTACTTTCAGGAATGTGTTGTCCATTTGATTTTCTCACGCTCAGCAGTTTTTGTTTTGACTGCCTGATGGCTGGAATGGGCGGGATCGGGATGCTGTTGGGCGATCTGTCTGTCACGTGTTGTGGAGATTGATTGTGTAGTTTGCGAAGGGAGGTGGGGAGGGGTGGTTGTGTGATTGAATGTTAGGGTGAGGGTATGGAATTGTGGGTAGGGGGTGTGTATGTGGGGTGGGGTTGTGTGTGTGTGTGTGTGTGTGTGTGTGTGTTGGGGGAGTATGGCAGATCGTCTCATTTCTCGTTTCTGCTCCTTCCAATCTTTTTGGTGGCCTGAGCTTCCATTTGTATTGTGGACGGCAATACATGTATTTAGTTTTACGTTGGGTCCAACGTAATTGTCAGATTTTGATGCAATCCGATCTTGGGGTTCTGGCTCATGTACATATATGAAAGTCTTATAACTTTTAATATTTCTATTCATGTACTCTGCTATTTTTATTTTTATTATATTTTATTTTTTCTGTTTTTTGGGGGTTTTTTTTATTTTTATTTTTTTATCATCTTAATTATTTGTAAATATATTGATTTGTCATTAATTTTTATATATAACAATGTTTGTATCTGCTTGAAAGTTTTTTTATGTTTGTGAACTCTCAATAAATACACAATTAAAAAAAAAATGGATTTGGTGGTACACCGAATTCATTTCGTGCATGGACGCAATGCTTAATTTCTGTCAAGTGCGGGATATAAGAAGGTCGCTGATTGGCCGCCTTGTTGATCATAGCATCAAGCTCCGCCCCCTATTTGCATACCGAGCTCGAGCTCGGTCCATGCCCAGCTCAAGTTTATAGCATGCCTAGGCCCATGCCACGCCGCGATCTTGCCCGCGCCTAACTCGACTGTGCATGCATACTGGTGTTTAGTGGTATCGTTTCGAGGTTAGAAGTCGCATTATTAAGTTATTAACGTACGGTAAGTTTAGCTTATTATTTTTTTGTTAGTAGATGTAATTAATAATTTAATGAATATTAGTTTTCGTTCGATTGCTTTTTCTTGGTTAGAGATAAAGTTAAAGTAAATGCCAGTTGGTCATGTTGGTGCAGCAAACAATGATTTCATGAGAAATAAAAACTTCAATGAACATTTGAGAAGTTAAGGGGTACTCCAGGCTGAAAATAATAAAATACTGAATAAAAAGAGTAAAATTAAACAAGCAAAACACTGAAAGTTTCATCAAAATCCGATTTCAAATAACAAAGATATTGAATTTTAAAGTTTTGAATTATTTCGATAAAACAGTTCTATGCATATCGTCATGAATATGCAATGAGTGGGCTGATGATGTCACGTCCCTACTTGCTTTTTTCTTATTATATGAAATCATAATTATTTCATTTCATCATACATGCGTATAACCTGTCTTCCTTGTAACAATATAAGTCTCGGCAAAAGTGATGATCTTACACATTAAATCAGCATTCAGTCCAATTTTTACATTCTTGCACCAAAATAGTGCAAAAAAGTTTAAAATGTCATAACTTCCTTGTCCGATTTTGATAATTTTTTTAGTGTTTTGCTTGTTTGATTTTACTCTATCTATTCAAATGACATAATTTTCAGCCTAGAGTAGCCCTTTATGAAGCAAATAGTTCCGCAACGCAATTATTGTCACTCTCTCCTCATGGTAAAAGTGAAGGGATGCCGAGACAACTCGGTGGCGAGTCGACTTGCATCCGAGTTTGTATGGGGTGCGAGTGTTCGCTTGTAAAGTCCGACCATGTTTACACCATTTTCGTACGAAATCCACTTTGTTTTGTACAAAAATGCAATTCCGTTCACGAAATTTATTCCGACCTAAACGAAATGGATTTCGTAGTGACGAAATACACAAGGAGTACCCCTTTATGAAGCAAATGAAGCAAATAGTACCACAACGCAATTCTTGTCGCTCTCTCCTCATGGTTAAAGTTAAGGGATGCCGAGACAACTCGGTGGCGAGTCGACTTGCATCCGAGTTTGATGTAGGATCCCAGTCCAAGATACACGTGGCACGATATACGGAGAGAATTCTTTCCGTACAGATCATTGGCATGTGGTCATAGCAAAGCACGATCAACACGGCAGCCAATCAGCGACCTTCTTATATCACTTTCTTGACAGACACAGACAAAATGGATTTGGGTGTACCACGAAATACATTTCGTGTACAGAATTGCGCTAAGTAGCGCACGAAATAAATTTCGTTGCAACGAAATGTATTTCGTGTACGGAATTGCGTTAGGTACCACACAAAATGGATTTCGTTCAACGAAAGCCATTTCGTATGGTACAAAATCTATTTCGTGTACGGAATTGCGTTGAGAACAAAACGAAATGGCTTTCGTTGCAACGAAAGTCATTTCGTATGGTACGAAATGAATGTCGTGTACGCAGTTTACATTTCGTAACGCGAAAGTGAATTCGTGGTGACGAAATTAATTTCGTATGGCGGGAAATTAATTTCGTGCACGCAATTACATGACCTACCACCGAAAGAAGATTTCGTCACAACGAAATCTATTTCGCATGGGTCAAAAATAATTTCGTGTACGGAATTGCATTTTGTAAAAAAGCAAAGTGAATTTCGTACGAAATTGTGTAAACTTGGACAGACAATCGAACACTTGGCGCCCCATAAGTTTGATGTAGGATCCCAGTCCAAGATACACGTGGCACGATATACGGAGAGAATTCTTTCCGTTCAGATCACATGGCACGCAGTCATAGCAAAGCACGGTCAACACGGCAGCCAATCAGCGACCTTCTTATATCCTTTACTTGACAGACACAGACAAAATAGATTTGGGTGTAACACGAAATACATTTCGTGTACTTGCGCTAAGTAGTGCACGAAATACATTTCGTGTACTTGCGCTAAGTAGTGCACGAAATAAATTTCGTTACAACGAAATGTATTTCGTGTACGGAATTGCGTTAGGTACCACACAAAATGGATTTCGTTCAACGAAAGCCATTTCGTATGGTACAAAATCTATTTTGTGTACGGAATTGCGTTAAGAACAAAACGAAATGGCTTTCGTATGATACGAAATGAATGTCGTGCACGCAATTTACATTTCGTACCGCGAAAGTGTATTTCGTGGTGACGAAATTAATTTCCTATGGCGGGAAATTAATTTCGTGCACAACGAAATCTATTTCGTCACAACGAAATCTATTTCGCATGGGTCAAAAAGAATTTCGTGTACGGAATTGCATTTTGTAAAAAAGCAAAGTGCATTTCGTACGAAATTGTGTAAACTTGGACAGACTTAACAAGCGAATACTTGCGCCCCATATTTTCTTTCCCTTTCTTAATTCTCTCTGTTTCTTTGTGAATTTCTCTTTCCGTACTCCTTTTATTTTGCACCTGCATTGAAGCTCCGTGGTCTAGGAATGGGCGTAGACAGGTCCTCAGACCTGGGGGGGGGGGGGGGTGATTTGCGGTCCATATACCATTGGCGTAGACATGTCCTCATAAGTGGGGGTATGATTTATGATTTCCCTTATATATATATATATATATATATATATATATATATATATACAACACACACACACACACACGCACACACACGCAGCTGTACATGGCTTTACTTCCTAGGACAGGTATTGTTCCTCTATTGTTCCTCGTCCTCGGACAGTCGACGGAATAAAGCACAAATTCATTGTTCGACGTTCGAGGACTATTGTCCGGCTTCCGAGGACCATTGTTGTCATGATTTTTTTTTTGTTCTCTGTCCGAAAATGTCCTCGGACATACTGCTAAACAGACCCACACAGGGTGTGTATGCTTTTTCTCTTTACATGTCCAAGATACATCTTTAGCATCATGCTTTGCAGTTCTGTAGTATGAATTGAATATTGAGCGAGCGAGCAACTTCCAATATTCAAGATTTGTGAGGTCGCAATTACATTGTAATATAAAAACTGGGAAACACAATTCTAATGGGGTTTCATTTGCAAAATTTCACAATGAAAATTTATTTAATAAGCTATACTTTTAATACGAGCGAGCCTAGCGAGTGAGCATTTGGGAATATTGGCTCTGAGTCACTTTGGATTAGGGGCACATGTTATGGAAAAGGGAAACGTGGTACTTATCATGGGGAAAAGGACACTTATTAGAAAAACAAATGAATGTGTAGAAAAGGTACATCAGGCATTTTTTTGTGGGGGTGAAACCTGGGGGGGGGGGGGTACATACTCCCATCCCCCTATCTACGCCCCTGTTTATGAGAAACAGTCATTGTGTTTAATATTATTAAAATCCTGTTTATTATAATTTCCAATGACATAATGATGTTAAAATGTTATCCTGAATGGCCTATAAAGAAAAAAAAATATATAGGAGACTAATTAACTGAATTATAATATTGGATCTTATATTTTCAAAACCACAACAATAATGATAATAATAATAATAATAAGAAGAAGAATAATAATCATCATCATCACCATATTCATAATCATGAATACATATTCATATTTATGTACAATATATCATTAATTTCTTTTACCTTTCTATCGTAAAACCTGGGGGGATGATTGTACACACCATCCCCCCTCACCTGAAATTCTGGGGGGATGCATCCCCCATCCCCCCCCCCCCGCTGTCTGCCCTGACATGTTATCTTTTTTCGTTAGTTATTTCCTTTTTATATATTTATTATGGGCTTTAACGTTTAAGTGCACCCTCGCCCCAGGCTTTTACTTTCAGAGGTGTGTCCTCCAACTACGTATGTATACCACATGAATGTATATTTTGCCATATTTTTGTTGAAATATACATGTGCATTATTTTGTTCATTTATTACATTGTACTCTTATATTAAAAGTTGGAAGTAAATGTCATTAAGGTTAAAATGAATTGAACCTTGATAGCAAGTTGCTCTGGATAGAAGCAAAGATCCTGCAAATGGATTTTTGATAGTAGCATAGGATCAGAGAAAATCTAATATTAGAGCAATATAATAGTTTAAGAAAGTCAGGTCCACTGAGTCATAGGAATCTAAGATTGGTGCATTGGTATTATGTGAAAGGAAGTGTTCTCAATTTTTTTCAACCTCAGAAGAGAAAAAATTAATATCCTCTACTGCAGCCTTTTTTTTTTTTGGGGGGGGGGGGGGGGGCAGTAACATCCTACACCCGTATGTTGAACAGATGCAGTAGCCGCAATAAAAAAGATGCTTGGGGAAATAAAGAAAATACATGTAAATATGCAATAAAAGGTTATCTGCTTCTCCATATCCTATTCGTAAAATCAAAAGTAACACTAGGTGATCGTGCATTTGCTTGTGCAGCCCCTAAACTCTGGAATAACTTGCCATTGGAAGTCAGGAAATCACCATCTGTGAATACGTTTAAATCAAAACTCAAAGCATATCTATTAAATTAATAACGAGCATATCAGAAGCTCATCTAGCGCAGTAGAACATATATTTTTTGGTTGGATAGTTACTGCGCTTTATAAATGTATTATTATTATTATTAATATTACGAGTGGACTCATGGTACATCCGGGCACAAATCTGTGCACAATAATTTTGTCGGGTGTGTAGGCATGGTACGCCATATTTAGGTTATGCCGGCAAGGGGGGGGGGGGGGGGGGGGGGGGGGGGGGGGGTGCCGTGTCCCCATGACACCTTCCGGATTCGCCACTATACACAGCCTTAAGCACAATCTCAAGACTTGATTATGCATCAATTTTTTTCCTGATGTGATCATTTTCCAATGTTACATGTGCACAGCCTGGGAATAGTAAGAAAATAAAATAACATAGATCTAGTTTTATAAAATGAGTAATAAAGGTAATTATAATCTTTATTATATTTATGTATAACATTTATTTAAAAAAAATAATCACAATCAAATTATTTACAAGAATTATAATAATGATAATAATAGCATCAATTATAATGAGCACATATCCATCCCAAAGGATGCTCAATGCGCTTAACAAATTAACATACATAATAATTATACAAGAAAGATAAGAAAATTACATATAGGACAGAGAAAGTAATATTGAATAGGTAACATTGTGAAATTATAAAAATTATTCAAAATACTCTGACATGAGATATGTTTTCAAGTGTTTTTGAAACAATTTTTGAGTGGGTGATATTCTAATTGAGTGGGGTAGAGAGTTCCAAAGCCGGGGTGCAGCAGCAGTAAATGCTCTGTCACCCCAGCTTCTCTTTGTTTGTAATTCCTTAAACTTTATGGAGGCGGAGGAACGGAGACCAGTACGAGCAGTTGAAGAGGAATAAAGGAGAGAGGAAATATATGAAGGGGCAAGATTATGAAGCGAACGGTAAGTAAATAGTAACATTTTATATTTGATTCGTTGTTCTATAGGGAGCCAGTGGAGGTTCTTAAGTCTTTGGGGTAGTATGGACTGAACGTGTGGATTTGGTCACAAGACGGGCAGCTGCATTCTGAACTTTTTGTAGTCTTTGCAGGGGTGGATCTAACTTTTTTCAAAGGGGGGGGGGGTTTGACCCAACAACGATGCGGAGCATCGTCCACAAGCCGCGTAGCGGCGAGCCAATTTTTTTGCTATTTTGAACCCCCGTAGGCCCTAAGTGTTGTTTTCCTGGCATCTACTAACGCAATGGAGACCATAAAAAGCATTAAAAATGCTATAGGACCGATACTGGGTGGGTCTGTACATAATTAGGATGGCGTTTTTCTATGCACATTAAATTTTTACTTGGCAGCCCAGGGGGGGGGGGGGGGGGGTTAAACCCCCCCCCCCCGTAGATTCGCCACTGCTTTGGATTTGGTATTTTGGAAGGCCACACAGTATAGAGTTGGAATTATCCAAGTGAGACGTTACAAAAGCATGGATTAGTTGTTGGGTTGTTTTGGGGGTAGAAAATTCCTTATAGCGTGTAGAATGCGAAGGTTTAGTTAGCTAATTTCACAGAGTTAGAGATGTGGAATAGGGACATTTCCTTATCAAAAATAGCACCAAGATTTCTTGCCTTCTCAGTAGGAGCAATATGCACAGAGCCAACACATAATGGGTAATATTAATCTTTACAAGTTGGTGCCTAGAGCCTAACTTCAGAAATTCTGTTTTATCATCATTGAGTTTTAGATAACAATCATTCATCCACTTCTATTATTATTCTACTATTATTAGAATGATTTCAGTGTAAAAAAACAAACAATTAATAACGGGGGCTCGGACAGGTAATTATAATCTTCATTGTAGGGCCTATAGACTATTATCATTTTTCCTTCTTTTGTATGGTGGGGGTTATATCACGAGTATGCCCTTTTTATTTGTCTTTGAGAATAAAGATTAAAGTGCTCATTTGTGAACGAGCTTTTCCCTGTTTGGGGTATATGCCATTGTATTGGAGGGCGGAGCGCGAGACGCGGTGGTCATATGACTAGCAATAAAGTCACCTGACCTGCCGCGATGTTAACTCGAGTTGTACTTGTGCATGTGATCGTGTGATATATGGGGCGGTACGCGTGGGGAATCAATCGTACAAAAATAATATCAGTGGTTTTACGGGATTTCTCATCCCATTGCAGTTAGTTACATGAGCTACATGAACGTGAGCTATCTTATCTGTATAGTTCCTCTTTCATCTATTTTGTTTGATAGTGATACATAGATCTAGATGAAATCAAACACCATGAATGCTATTTTATCCAGCTTCAGCATCATTGGCACCATTGCAATTTTGTTGATGCAAGTGAATGGTAAGTGGATTGCACAATGTCAGTAAAAATGAATTATTTGTTTTGAATTAACTTCTAAGTACTTCATCAAGTCCAATTTCAAAGTTCAAATGCACTGATCATTCTCATTTACTTGTCAAATTGCAAATTGTGATATACATTTACACACAAATAGTATTTTTATTAATTCAATTAATTGGCTATAGGCCTAGGCTAGGCACGCTCACATATTTTTTAATGCTCATGAAAATCTAGTGAAACTTACCTTAAATTGAAGAGATTTTGTCACAGAACATGAAAATGTATTGATCTAGACGTAAAATTTAATATAACTATAGTTATGATTTTTTATATGCGACAACCTCGCCAATGGGCAGTCAGGGCAAATTCGTCGGCATTTTTTGATGTCCGAGAGATCAGCTGATCAGTGCGCATGCGCGTGTTGCATTCGGTTCAAATTCGTCAATATACGGGACTACATGTTGGAAAATTCACCGCGAAACTGGCTGACAAGGGTTTTTTCGAGCCGTCTTGGCAGTTAGTGGCAGAAAGAACTGTCACGAATTTGGTATCAAATCAATCCTTACAATTTCAATTTTATAGTAGAATATGTACTTTTGATGTAATATGTCTGATACTTAAATTATATTCACGAATAGGACAAATTGAAGCAAAAGTGGTACTTATAGACATATTCAAAGCAATTTGCGTATGGATTATGATGTCGTCGTCGGCGAAAAATACTTGCATTGTAAAGCTGAAGTCGCAAGGAAAATGATGTCATATTTCTTTTAACCATTGATTTATATAAAAGCCCCTAGAATGGGAACTTTGAAGGGGGTGTGCATGATAGCGAATGGACAGGTGACCGATCTAGCGTGTCGCAACTTTTGTACAGCAGAAATGAACACGGAGAATGCGCCCTCTCGTGTTGGATGAGCGTGCCTACCTAGGCCTATATCTTTTTGTAAGATTTGTAATATTTTATTGACTCTAACTAAGTCTAATCTCTATTAATTAAGTCGCGCGAGCGGTAACACAAGTTATGCAGTCTTCATTATAACACAAAGTAGGAACAGGTTATTTTCCGTACCTTGGACGATGATCCAGAGCTTAGAGCTGGTCGAGAGAGATGTGTGTCTTCTGTTCCAGCGTCGTATCCAAGATGGCTCTGGTTACGTCATCGGGCTCCGGCTATACCGGTGAGGGCGACATCAACCTGTAACTTGTAAGGAAAGGGGCGTCCCTACTACAACTCTATCGACCCCCTCTCGGGGTATGAGAGTACAAACATATTTACATAATATGAATACAAAAACAAAAGTGATAATGTACATAGACATGTGAAAATATACTATAATATAAATAAACACATTTACAAATCAAGGCGTATAGCACATCAGCAAGCAATGGTCATATTGACCATTAGGATCATATACATGTGTGTATACTGGGTATTGGGGATACAGATGTAATTTTGTTTGAAATGGAGGTTTTTGTGGGCAAACTGATACTTAAGTATCATTCTTTAGATTTTAAGTTATCAGTTCGTTAAGATACAAAATGTAGAAAGTTATAAAAACTTACATTTACAGCCCTCTTTTTGGTACTTGTTACCCACACCTCCATACGAATGACGACTGCTCTCAATATGTTGCGCACTAGTGAGGCCGCTCTACATGGTTACGCACCGTAGATACGTACGCAGAATGTTACGCACACAAGCTATTCTACGAAGACCTGGAAGGGCCAGACTGACGACGTAAAAAAATAAAAAATATTACGTACGTACGTAGTAATTATTACGTACGTACGTAATATTTTTAATTTTTTTACGTCGTCAGTTTGGCCCTTCCAGGTGTTCGTAGGAGATCGGCGAACCGATTGCGCCGGTACTACTACGAGCGCCGAGGGCTCCCTTCATCATAATCGTGAAAAATACAAACTGGATGCTGACGGGACAGTCTCGATAGCAGTTATCGACAAAAAGGACCCAAAATTTCAGGAAACCCTCTTCAAAGGTCACAAAACAACCTGGTAAGTTTTAATCATCTATTATTCAACATAAGTATTTGGATGTAAGTAAACTGCAATATATGAGATTCAATTAAATATAGCCAAAAATGCACAGTGATGCAGTTTAGGTATGGGATGTGTGTTGGCTGCGTTACTACACAGTCGGCAATGGCGTGTACCTATGAGTGGCGTATAGGACGTTTAACTACTCTACCACTACGTGTACATGCATTCGTCTCCATTTCGTCTCCTTTCTCCTTACTAAGGACCTTAGGCGTTGAAGAAAAATGTAACATAATTATTCTGACAAATTTGGCTAGTTTTTTTAAATGGCAAGCATTAGCTGAATTGAATAGTTTGGCCATGTGTAATGCACTCGGTCTACTGGAAGTCAAGTTACTAGGTAAATACAATAGTCTCTCTTTGTGAAAAAAGGGACAAACAAAAACATCATGAAATTCATCTCCTATATCTGCAGAAGAACATATAGATCTAGTACAATGCAATTCATCTGTCAGGCTTGCATCAAACCTGCCCTTGTTAACAGGTAGTCCATTAGCTCGACATCTGAATTTACTTAAAGTGATAGTGTCTTTCTTACCCAAGACTTGTAAATAATTCTCAAACATCAAATTATCTTTAAACATTCTGTAATTTGTACAAATTCTATTTGACCATGCAGCCGCTCTCCACTCTTGAACAAACATATCAGAAAATCTGACTTTTGCAGTGTGTGAAATCCATGCAGCACTAAATCCACCCCCTTGTGCTAACCACACATTCCCTAGTCCTGCACAATTAAAAGTGTTTGCGATGAATGACAACCATTGCGATTTTAATGTACAGTCTATGTCTCCTTGTAAATGCACCAGAAATTTCAAAATAGTACATGAATATTTTGTTTCTTTTCCCTTAACTAGTCTCAACCAGAAAACCAATCATTCGACATTTAATATGGAATAGGCCTCCGCTCAGTGTGTATGCACACACTTGCGTGTTAATGGGAGTGGAATGCTGTCACCAGCACTGACGAAATAAACGGCAGTGAATGGACTGGTGACTTGTTCCACGATAATGCCATTTAATTCATTACATGATAAGGGTCTTAGGCATAGGCTCAATTGATACTGATACTCAGACTTGGTATCCAGTAACCATGGTAACTAGTAGAAGTTAATCAAAATTTGTCGGCCAAAGCAATAAAACTATCGCAAATGTTATAATTTAAAATATGATTCAAGATACTGGTATATAAACTGGTATTTTAATTTTTATAATTAACCTAATTATTCATAGTCCGATAGATCAGATCAGATCAGACCGCCTGTCGCATGTTGTTTGATCTATCTGACTATAATCGTCCAGGAAGGAAAGTGATTATAAGTTAATGTACATATTGAGGATGATGATGATAATTCACAGCATATTTATGGTGCCATATTTCTGTTAACAACATTTATTCAGATAAAATATTAACTTCTATTAGTCTAATCCATACTATGAAATGTTGTACTTTTCATGCTTTTCAAACATATCTCTTTTGGATCTCTGTGGTCATACATAAAATGTATCGGATAAAGTTGACTCTATTGTCTATAATAATTTACATACAGATGATTATAAATACAAAAATTCAAAAGAACAGAGAATTTTAAAAAAAGTATTTATGTGAAGAACAGAGAAATTGAAATGTGCTGTTTGAACCACTTATTTAAACCAGGAATTTATATCAATGTTTTAGGAATGCTGTGGTGGGGATCTTTATATTTATGTTTCTTTTTAAAAAGATGCGATTAATAAAACGATTAACCGATAACGTGTGTTTTCTATGGAAATAGATTTATTCAAATATTGATTTAAAAAAAAAAATCTATAGATTGAAAAAATTGATTCCAATCTAACATGAAAATTACATTAATTAAGTCATTTATCATCTTCCCTCTTCCCGTCCTTCAGCTGCTCCGTCAAACTGCAAAGGTGATTGCAAACAGAAGTATATGGAACCGAAGCAGGACTGGGGCTATGTAGGTGTCAGACCTAAGGCTAACATGTTCTGGTGGCTCTATTACTCAACTCAGCAACCCTTCAGCTCTGTGCCGCTGGTCCTCTGGCTACAGGTAAGGTGATGAAAGAGAAATGGTTGATTGTGTAAAATGATGCATCAGAAAGGACACTTCAACCGTTGAAATGACTACCGAATTCTTTCTTTTCAATAGGCTTAATACATGGACCACCTGTGTCTGCCGGCAGTGGGTTAATTAGAATGAACCATATCTTGGGAAATATTGTTCTCTAAGTTCAAAGAGTACAGACTGAACGTGCAAAATGCCCTGTAGGAAAATTGTAAGTTGTTACAGCAATAAATCACATCTATTATATGATTTTATCATGTAAATGTATGGGCAATGTTGTGTTTATTTCATCAAAAGCATCAAGCAGGAAGTTTTCTTCTGTCATTCTATATATTTGCAGTGTGAACACTTCCCATAATCATTCTCATGGTTTCTCTTAAAGTATGCTCTAGTGTGATCAGTATGAGATTAGATATATCTCAGGTGATTATCTTTTATATGCACTGATGAGGGTGGACTATGCCCTCATCTTTTATTTTCTGTGTTCACATTTATCTTTCTATCACTTCCACAGGGGGGACCAGGAGGATCGTCCACTGGGTTTGGTAATTTCCAGGAAATCGGACCTCTTGACGTTAACCAGAATCCTAGAAACACCACTTGGGTAAGTCTATTTCTTCAGATTCTTGGTAAATGTATAGGAGGGGGCAGGGGTTTGGGCAGGATTTCAAACAATTCCTTGCGGCAAGGTTGATTAGATGCTCCTGCTTTTGTCAAAGTTATATCAAGTTAGGTTAGGGTTGGGATTGGGTTTTAGGTTAGGGTTTAGATAGAGTAAGGGTCTTTGTGTTCAGTCAAGGGCACTCACACATATATGCAAGGTTATTATAAATAACCTTGCACTCCACACCTTCAGACCACAGAGAATTGCTTCCCATAAAGAGAGTGTATTCTTCAGCACATATGTGTGCAATGAAGGAGCAAGATCACCTGCCAAAAACAGCCAGAAAATTTCACTTGATCAACATGATAAAGATCCTATTGAAGAATTTGGCATGAAATCAGGTTTTCTATCATCCTAAAATGTAGAAGGAAGGATTTTCTCAAAATCTGATTATATTGGTGTCTTTAACCTCTTCAACTTAGAGGTCGCGACCACCGCCAAAATTGACACACCCCCACATAGTGATGGTTCTATGAGTGGTCAAGGGTCGAAGTTGCGAATTTTGTTAGTGTAGGGAATTGAGTGTGGAGTGGTTGTCACCAGAGCATACACGTGTCGCAGAACCAAAGATAGTGCACAAGCTAAAGTGTATGTTATTCACCAGGGAGTTCCTTTTTGTCATCAAAACGTTCAACACTTCATGACCAAGTTATGGCTTGATAAATTTTATTTGTCCACAAAGGTATTTTCAACTAAATGAGGTGTAACTTTTAGAATGACAAGATCCTTTTGTAGTATAGGCTTTTATCATACTGTTTATGGAATTATGAATTATTAAAATTGAGTACATCCTGTACCAACATGAAGTAATGAATAAAATCCATTTTTTTTTTCTCCTTGCTTATGTTCTCTTTTTTTCTTGTTAAACTCTTCTTTCCTCATGCTTGACTTCTCTTTCCTCGTGTTTGACTTTTCTTTCTCCATCAACCATAGGTTTCTGTAGCTAATGTTCTCTTCATCGACAACCCAGTTGGAACTGGTTACAGCTATGTCACAGACTCGTCTGCATACACAACAAATGTCAGTCAGATTGCTGATGATCTAGTCACTTGTATCACTGCTTTCTTCAACAAACTACCCCAGTTTCAGGTAATTGTAAAAGGATCTCAATGAAGTGTATATGTGTTAGGTACCTTATTAACAAAATGTGATGGCACATAAGAACGAGGGAAAGGTGCATATGACAAAATTATTTTAAATCATAATTTTTTTATTGAGGAGCAAAGGAAAGATACTATAGAAAGAACAAAGGAGAGAAGTGAGGATATTGAAGTGAAGGTATAAGGTAGCATCATCTCTTTGCTAGGCTCAGCAAGTAAAAGAAAACATTAGTGAATACAGTCAAACCTGCTTTACCGACCACCTGTCTAGAAAGACCACCTGTCTATAAAGACCACAATTTTCCCTTGAAAAGTGTTTCTCATTGAAATGTGTATTAAAGGAACCTGTACATAAAGACCACCTGCTCATAAGGACTGCTCTTCTTGTCTCCTTTGAGTGGTCTTTATAGACAGGTTTCACTGTATTACAAATTTGAGAGTTGATTCAACATGGAGGAATTTATTTTTAATTTAGTCTGATATTAATATATAAGTGAGTGTTGCTTGTTGGGATGTGTTGTTAATTTGTCCATTTCTAATGAGTTGGGTGTAACATCTTTTATTAGGTGATGTAAATCGTGGATAGTCCTAATGTGTTGTTTTTTCCCCACTTACTTTTTGTCCAGAAAATTCCTTTCTACATATTCTCTGAGTCTTATGGGGGGAAAATGACAGCAGCATTCAGTCAGAAGCTTCTGCAGGTAAGTAATTGTGTTCATGGGGTTTTTTTTAGGTAGCTGTTAGTATTCACTCTGGACTTCAAGATATATTGCCAACCCTGACCCACTCCAAATAATATTAATGATGAATTTTGAAGTTCTGTTTCATTGTTCCATGATAATATTGAGCATTGAAAATGCTCTTCACTTTACCTCTGAATTTCAACATGTAAAATCATTTTAAAGTTAGTTTGTGAGGACATTTAATTAGAAATGTTCTCTCCCAAATTTCACTTGTAGACAATTTCTCCTTTTCATCTTCTGATATCTTGACACTTTCAACTTAATTTTAAGAAATAGAAAATGTCAAGTTTCAAAATTATCAAAGCAGAGTTCATGCTAGCACTAAGAAATTCAATTGCACTGTTTATTTAATTGATTGAAACTCAATTGAAAAACAATTCCTATTTGACCCTGTGGTCTTAATTGTTGTATGTGTCAGTGACCACCTATATGGAACCCAATTTTTAAAAGTTCCAACAGTGTGAGTCATATCCTGTCTCCAAGAAACCCAACCAGACAACAATAGTCCAGATGTACCGATATTGAAGGTCCCACAGTTTCCTGCTGTTGTGTTTCTCTTTTCCTTGCAGTATTGTATCAAGTTGTATGAAAAAGTTTTCCTTAACCCTTTCAGTTTTTTGGCCCTACTACAAAGTTCAACCAGAAGTTTTGAAAAATATGCTCACCCCACCAACCTGTGGGCATGTACCATCCTCCCTCAATTAAATGGCAATAAAAAAAAATTGGAAAAGAGAGAAAGAAGATCCCTCCCCCCCCCTGCCGAAAAGGAAAAAAAGAGAAAGAAGACCGCCCCCCAAAAAAGAGAAAAAAAGAGCCTTCTTAATGCACATTTAATCCAATAAGGAAGACAGATGCACCCATCCCTATGATGCCACTGCCCCCTCCATGTCTGGACCGACACTTTGCCACAGCTGAAGTTCGTAAAGATGATGAAGGCTACATACACCACAGCTAAAGTTTGTAAAGATAGTGAAGGCATTGCCACAGCTGAAGTTCATAAAGATAATGAAGGCTATGTAATCAGTCACAATGGAAACTTAGTGTGCTCAGATGAACAAAACAAATTTACTATCAAATATTTTCTTCTCTGTAGAAAACGTATTGATAAATGACACACTTTCAAACATGGTCTCAGTTGGGTTCCTTTTATTTTGATACGTTGCAATTTTATAGGCAATGTCCATACTGAAGTTGAGCTCTGCTTTGTATTTCATGACATTCTTCTTACAGGCCATTCAAGCAGGTAAAGTCACAGCTGATTTCAAAGGCTTTGCCATGGGAGACTCCTGGATCTCACCCGTTGGTAAGTCTTTTTACAACATAAATACTTGCCTATTTCAAAACTGACACTATTATTTAAAGAGAAGGTTGAGTTCTGGGAAAGGAGAAATTTGTGAGCATTCTCATTCCTTTGATGACATTTTGGAAGAACATCACAGTAGAAATGTCCCCTGAAAAGGATTGCTCTTCATATGCCCTCATATTCAAAATATGATAGCATGTACAGGTAATAATAACTCTTCAATATCTAAAATGCTTGATACATGTACGTGCAAAGAATGTCAGATTACTTTCTGATGTGCGACGATACTTTCTTTACCGTTCACCATGTGTGTTGGTAGGAGGAAAGGGAAAAAAGAAAATTAGAAATGGATAGACGAGAAAGGATGACAAGAGAGAAAAGAAGAAATATTCTTTCGTGACAATGGGTGAAGTCCTGAAAAGGACTGTAGACCAGATGAGATGAGATGAGAAGACTTGGTTGATGATCGATGGATGAGCAGCGATGGATTGAGTAGCGAAGGTTTGAGTAGATGAGGCTTGAGTAGGAGGTTACTCGACGTTTCGGACAGGAGTCCTGATGACGGACAGTCAGTCTACAGTCCTTTTCAGGACTTCACCCATTGTCACGAAAGAATATTTCTTCTTTTCTCTCGTCATCCTTTCTCGTCTATCCATTTCTAATTTCTTTTTTTCCCTTTCCTCCTACCAACACACATGGTGAACCGTAAACCTTCTCCACGTTATAAGCTCCACCATGCAAACCTTCAAAGATCATCTGATACTTTATTTTCTCTTGATCATGTATAGAGCATTTATGTGGTCCTGTATTGTCTCAAATACATATGCCTGGTGACCAGAAGGGTATCTCATTTTACAGTCTGTTATGGTTCCACTCATACCAAAAATCATTACCTTAAAATAATACACAGTTCTTGTACAGGGCATGTCACATATTTATCAATGTCTCTACGCGCTTCCAAAGAGCCTTGGATTATTATCCCGGCTCAGCCTAGCTGCCCTAATGAAGGCGCTGAAGCTTTAAGGAATAAATTCTTACCGGTACCCATTTAATGTACCTGGGTCGAAAGTTTCAAATGAAGTTTAATATCTTGCCAAAGGACGTTAGTGCTGCGCTGGGCTAGGATTCTAACCCCGTACCATGTGATATACAGTCTGGTGACCTATTCACTAGACAACACCTTTGTCAAATACTTTCTGCTACACAATCTTTATTCGCAAAATTGATAAAGTATCTTCTCTTTTTAAAATTTGAAATTATTTCAATTATTTTGTGATGCAGAATCACTCTTATAAGTTCATCATGAAATACAGTAGGGTTATTGATATTTTTGTTTGGTTTGTTCCAGATTATGTAATGACATGGGGACCATACCTAAAGGCAACAGTGAGTATCAAAATTGTTTTCAATTTTTTTTAGTTAGATGTATAAATTATTGCTTAATCCCTTCCATTGTTGTGAATGGCTTATTCTTCCCAAGAGTGTATTGTTCTACTTTGATTTCAAACAAAAATTACCATTTCTTCTTTTAATGCTTTGTAATTTTTTAAAATGTGAATTTTAATAGTGGGATATTAAAATAAATCAATATAAAAAAGAGGTTTTTCTATCTCTCTTACTAAAATATAAAAATTAATGTCATTTTTAATTTTTTTAGGTTTGTAAGTTTAAGTTTATATAGGTTTTTTAGTTTATAAAGGCACTGTTTCGTTTTTGTCTGAAAAGAGGACAATTGTTTGCAGGTCAGACTCTAAATTAAATATAAGTTTCTGTGTTTTATATCTTGATAGTCATTGCTTGAAACTGTTGGCTTTGAGGCTGTGCAGGCAGTCGCAGAGAAGACCAAAGAGGCCTTTGACCAAGGGAACTACAGTCAGTCCACTCAGCTGTGGGGTGAGGCAGAAAGTGTTATTGAAATGGTAAGTCATTTACTGATTTAAAACCTCCTTTTGAAGAAATAAAGAGTAGGTGTTTAATAATGTACATTTTGTTGATGGGGTTTTCAACCTATATTTGTGTTATTATTCATTTGATCTATTTCTATGCAGTATTATAGACTTTATACAAGATAATTCATATGATATTCCTGAATTTAAGTTTCCTTCAAATTGATATATTCCCTTAATGAATTAAAGTGGCATTAAACTGGTAGAACTTGAACAGAGCCATCTTACAGGGATTGCTAGATTAAGATTATAACCTGAAATTAATTGCATTTTATTTTGAATTTTGACAAACAGCTTGTTTGGATAATAGGCAAATTTTGTATTTCAAACTATTATTTTTGACTTGGCATTGTGGAAAATAGTGTGCAGGTATATTGTAAGCTTTTACAAACTAAAATGGGGCATGATGGAAAAACGAGAAGCACAGACACTTATCAAATCCTGTTGAAAGATGCCGCTATTTAGGAGCTTCAGTTTACTGTCTCTTTAATTATGCAAATATTCTGTTTTTCTTACATTTTATTAGTACTCAGACAACGTGAATTTTTACAACATCTTGGAGCACAATGTCCCTGACGAAGCTGCAAAGGACGCTACTCCTTTTGGTAATGATCCCTATAGAACTAACCCATATATCTTTGCCATGTTTAAATGTTCTTTGTTTTACCTTTTATTTCTATCAGTTTAAAATATGACGCCATTGTGTCACTGAATCTTTCTGTAAATAATAGAAAGGTTTTAATTTGTTCCAATCTAATTAATGATATACTGTATAAGCTCAAATTTGGCTATTCCACACATTAAGCAATTAAAACCTTGAATTACAAGGTAGTTGTATTCTCTTCATTTTCTTTCTTTTATTTTAAATCTCACTTTATTCATATCGTTTGTATATTATTGTCTGTGTGTCCCCCCCCCCTCTCTGTCTCTCTCTCTATCTCTCTCTCCCTCTCCCTCCTTCTGTCTTTTTCTGTACTATACAATAAAGGTTGGATTAAAGCATAAAACCACTTTTGTGTATTTTCTTTTCTCTCTATCATATATATCATGTTATTCCTTTTTTCTTGGTCCCTAGTATATTTATCTCTTTCTTTCTTATTCTGTCATTTGCAGAACGATTGAGGCGACGTCACCTGGATGTGTACCAGAACGATGCTTTGAGTGAGCTTATGAATGGACCAATCAAGAAGAAGCTTGGTATCCCCGATAGTGTGGTGTGGGGAGGTATGGTGACTTAAAGCTCTTAAAATAGGACATGAATTCTTAAACAAAAATTGTTCTATCTCTGTGAAGATCTTAGCAGAAACAGCAGCAATGTGAGATTGCAAATTATAATCATGACATTCCATTTTCGTGTAGTGCAATTCATATTATGATGTTACATCCCTGTGTGCTTCCAAATTGTTCTGTAAAATATCACCCTAACTTTTATCTCCAGTAGCTGTCGGCACACATCCAATGCATTTCAAGGAATAAATCCTGCCAAGTACCCATTTAACACATGGGTTTAGAGAGACAATTGTAGATAAAATGCCTTGTCTGAGGACATACACACCAGGCAGAGATTGAATCCTCAACCTCTTGATTGAGAGTCGAGTGAGTTAAGCACTGTACCATGGTTCGTTCCTCTAGATAGAGATGTTGAAAAATCATACTCTTTTATTTCAATTTGCATATGGAGTATGAATTCTGGACATTGTTTTATAGAGTTCTGGGTATTTAGTTTTAGTCTGTTTTAGTCTGTGACCAAACTACTTATTTACATATTTTGTTAATTCATATGTAATCTGTTTTGTATATATGGAATCTTATATATCTTCTCTAAAAAGCAATGAACAAATACTCTCTCTTACTAAAGGAGAATACGAAAAGAATCGCAACCAAATTGCTTTATGACACTCTTAACTAGAAACAAATTGAAATTAACCTTGAATCTACAGGGCAATCAGGAGAGGTATTTGCTCAACAGAGTGAGGACTTCATGAAGCCAGTCATCAGTATTGGTAAGTTTACTTGCTACCAGTTTTCATATTCCTATAATATTGAATAGCTTTGAGGGGGAAATTGTTATATATATTGCCTGAGTATGATCATATTGCCAGAGTTGTAGATGAGGGAAATGTAGATATAGCTTGGGAAATGTCTCGTATTACCCGTAACAATGAACCAAGCAATATTAATCATTATCATTTATTCACTTTTTACCATCATTAGTACCATATTAATCAGGCACATGCTACCGGATTTGAAAGGAATGAAGTGCGCTTATTTTGAACTACTGGTAGAGCAAGAGTGTCTTTGGGTGAAAGGGGCATGATTGCAATTCTTCCATTTGGCAAATAATTGTATGCCCTGGAAGTATCAGTATTCAATTGATACAGGTGTTGTTGAATTAAAGTATATCAGTCGCTCTTGCTTCTTGTTTTCCATCCAGTTGATGATCTAGTTACAAACTCAGAGCTACACGTGATCGTCTACAATGGTCAGTTAGACCTCATCTGTGATACACCTGGTGAGTGAAATTTCCTCTAATTTTGATGGATTTTCTATTCTATGTTCATCATGAATTTGTAGGGATTAAAGAGAAGGTCGAGTTCCGGTAAAGGTGAAAAAATAATTTCTTTGCTTTCTTGTTTTTATTATGTGATTTGTGAAGCACATCATAGTAGAAACGTCCCCTAAAAATTATTACTTTTTTAAATGGCCTCATATTTAAGATATTATGATGAGAAATTTCTGAAGTGTTTAGACCAAGCATTAATGCAGTCCCATATACCCATTTCTGTGTGCTGTGTAGGCCTATGTGTTTTTCAGCAAGAGTGGGTCTATTTCTTTTTTTCTTATCATGCTGAGGAGTCCAATACCTCAAGATATACACCAACTCTTATATAGATATGATCAACCTTTCCCATTTGCTTCGAGACCGTTTCTTTCACAATGTAATAACATGGCCAGAACTCAACTCTATCTTTAAAGTAAACTGATCAGATTCTGTACAGACATTTTGACATTGATTATGTGCTTCAGATACAAATCGAACCATTTTTGTGGTTTTTCACCATATTTACGTGAGAATTGTGGACTTTTATTGTGGCAGAACATTTATGTTTCAGCCTAGAACAATGATTGTAAAAGCAAAAATTGATAATGAATATTGATAAGCTGATAAAAAAACATACAAATTTCTTTAGTTCACATGCTTGAGGCTGATAACTGTACACGTTGTGCATGCTGCATGTGAAACTTCTACAGGAAGGAGCAATTTAAGTACATGAATATTTATTTATAGAACTTGTATTCAAGCTTTAGGGAGCTTCCTGCGAACTTTCATTTCTGTTGTTTTGTTTTTCTCAGGCACTGAATTATGGGTACAGAAACTAACCTGGCCAGGGCTCGTTCATTTCAACAAAACAAATTGGACGCCAGAGTACGTCCCGTCAAAACAAGGGGACACAGCTTACTTCTACAAGAGCTACGAGAATTTTGCTTTCTTCTGGATAATGAAGGCTGGTCATATGGTGAGCCATACTGCTTTCTCTCTTTCAGGTTCAAGATTATGAAATGAAGATAAAGATCTTGTGATCTTTGAAGGTAGAGGTTTGCATTGTGGTACTGATAATGTTTAGAAGGTTTACAGTTCACCATGTGGTTAGTCCTGAAAAGGACTGTTGAGTAAGAAGAAGAAAGTGGAGACTCTTTGAGTCTTCTCCACTCTCAGCCTTTTCATCTGGTTTACAGTACTTTTCAGGACTTCACACTTTCAAGAAAGATTACTTCTACATTCTCTTACTTTCTATCTCGCCTTTCTATTTCTTTTCCTCTTGACTTTCTCCACTTACTTCTTCTTACTCAACAATCCTTTTCAGGACTAACCACATGGTGAACCATAAGCCTTCTCAACCTTGGATAAAGACTCTTATTAATCACCTAAATTGCCCAGAACTGCCCTTACCTCCTTTGGCCTGCCAGAACACTTTCATGTGCTCTATACCTTGACAGTACATCTTCCCCAGACTATCAACCCTGTACTAAACCTCAAGGACAACACCTTGTGGACAACTACCCATCTAGGACAACTTTACCCTTGGCCAATTACTCCTCAGTCAACCACCAAATGTTATGTTACCATACCTTAATCACCCGAAACAACTCCTATGTGCTTATGGTTTTAATAATTAAAACTGTCTTGGAGCAGCTTAAAGTTACTTTATTTCAATTGTAATTCATATGTAAATGTAAATGAATTGAATTTGAATTGAATTGAATTGAATGGAACAGAGCAGTAACTTGTAATCGGAGGAGCGTTCATGAAGTGTCTTGTCAGTGAATATCACTGACAAGACACTTCATGAAATGCTCCCCCGATTTCAATTATATTTTAGACTGACCCTGCACACAGAATCATACTTCAAGTTAGTATTATTGATAAAGTGAAACCTGTCTATAAAGACTGCTCAAGGGAGACAAGAAAAGCAGTCTTCATGAGAAGGTGGTCTTTAAGTACAGGTTCCTTTAATACATGTTTCAATGAGAAATGCTGTTCAAGGGAAACAAAAATTGTGATCTTTATGGACAGGTGGTCACTAAAGCAGTTTTGACTGTATTTGTCCATCTCCCTCATTTTAAAGGTCCCTTCTGATGCCGGTGATGCAGCGCTCATGATGTTAGAGGCAGTCATCGACTCTGGAAAAAAGTAAGCACAAGAATGGGGAAATTATTCCACTGGACCATGATTCATTGATTGCTGAGCTGGAGAAAAGTTGGAAAGATTTGTAAACCATCCTTAATGGGTTATGAAAAAAAATATTTGTACCGTTATGTTGGACATTGTAGGTCCAAAACTTGTTTTGGCATTATCGTGAAATATGTCCCCCCTCATTCACTCTGCACAGTATCCATTTATTGCGTTCAATGCTGGCGACATCATTCCACCTCAATAGACATAACGCGCAAGTGTGTGGGTACACAGTGAATGAGAGGAGACTTATTCCATGATTAGGCCTATGTGTTTATGTCATTGTAAGTGTTCTATATTGAATTTTTCTCCTGAAAATTCTACATGGTTGTACTAGTGATTTCCGATATTAAGATATGGTAAATGTTTCTTTCCAAACTGTTATTCCTAGTAAAGAAGCAGCTTGCTCTTGAGAGCTGCATTTCAAGATGAAATAGTATGTGTGTCCATGCAGCAGTTCTTCTTTACTGAACCAGTAATGCTTCATTCTGCTAAATTTCCTAAGATCAGTAATGTAATGCTGTGAGGAAATATGTATCATTTTGTCTGTGTTATGTCTCTATGTACTTAAGAGTAAAGTATGTGTATATGTATATGAAGTGAACTAAAACGCGCCCTCTGTTGGTTGAGCCATCGCAGCTTTTTGTTGATCTTGACCACCCCCACCCCAACCCCCCCCCCCCCCTCCCGATCCAAATCCTGTAAATTGATATTCCCTACTGATATGCCATACCATGAGTTTTATTGAGCAGGTGTGATGTGGGATCATAGCCACTAAACATAAATTGTGGGAACTCTTATCGGATATCATATTTATGTGTTATTTTAAACTTGCCTAAATATAGAAACAGGCCACCCATACGTTGTAAATAATCAACAGTCAGCATGACAGTTTAAAGAGGCCTGTTATGTTATGTGTTTAGCGAGTCTGTCAACAGATATGATCAAATACTTTGTCAAGGAAGCAAAAGGAATCAACTACACCAATCACCCATGATAGTACAGTGGAACCTCGTTATAAAGAACACTGTTATAACAAGCTCACATTATAATATGGTAATTGTGCCAGTCACACTTATTTGTATTCTGTTGTTTTTCAGCCCTTATATAACAAGGTTTTGATATAAAGAGGTAGTTTCCTTGGTCCCAAGGAGTTCATTATAACGAGGCTCCACTATATAGTCAGAATCCATAATACATAAATACATTCTTTTGTGCTATATACGTTGGGCAGGACTCTGGCAAAGTCGTAGTTGTCCAGAGAAATCTTTCTTCCACAACCATGCACCAAAGAATAAAAAATAAACATGTAGGCCTACATGTCTATGAACAAGTCCTGCTAAGTGTTTCCCTTTTAAATTGTTCAGAGATTAATTATGCATGTATTTTGTCAGTATCATCATCCTTTCTTCATAAAATTCAATTTCCTCCATGTACGTTTATCAGACTTGAGATGCTGTATGTATCATGTAAGAGACCAGTACTCGATGAAAGATATCTCAGATTTAGATTTTTATCTTTTTATCTTTCATTTTACTAATGACATTTTTGAAAAGATGTTTAGTACTACAGAATCAGAAAATCGAAAAAATGACATTTTTTGAGATTTTGATTTTCATCACTGAATATTTAGCTGTAAAAAAAAAAAATATGTGATCTCATCTGTTTGATTCTTTATGGAAAATTTTAAGATGATAGACAAACTTTATGATTTGTTTCCAATTTCAGTGCTTAATGGACACTGTGAGTTTCTTGCTGTAGGGCTGAGCTCATTTCAATATATTATTGTTTGTGTCAGTACCCTTAATTTTATTGATTATGAAGTTCAACGAAAGTGTATTACTCGTGTCATGCTTTAAAAGAAATACATTTAATGTTTACTTGGAAATGTATGATCACTTTAAATGCATAGTTATATCAGGTAAGGGAGTGTGGAATCAAATTAAAAAATGTTGATGTTAGTAGAATATTAGTATAGGAAAGCTTACCTTTTGAGTATTTGTATCAATTTTGATGGAAAATGCAATGCCATTTTTATGATCAGTAATTTTTATAAGAAAAATGCAGATTAATCATTTCAATAATGAATTGTATAAAGTGCATATTTTTTACAAATATGGGTAATTAAAGAGATTTTATTTTTTTAGTACCATGTAGATCCATAGTAATTGCTTTTCTAAATAAAACGTGATCATTGCAATGACATCTATGTATTTGTGAATTTGCCTTCATGTTTAGTCTTTGATATGTGAGTAATAAATCCTTTATATTGTAAGAAAAGCCTCTTATGTGTTCATGTACAAATATACATAAATGTGATGATACAATTGAATGAGAATGAATGATAGTATGTTGAAAAACTAATTGCAATATTTCACCCATGGTGACTTATCAGATGTAAATGATAAAAATACAAAGTATCTACTTTTAGTTTTGACAATAAGCATCAAAAGCATGAGCAAAGCAAGTAGAGTCAAGGAGAGAGAGAGAAAGGGGGATAGAGAGAGAGAGAGAGGGAGAAAGAGGGAAAAGTTACAAAAGGATAGATGTAGAAAGAGGGGGGGGGGGTGGGGATAAAGATATATGTACACATGAAGAGATCGAGAAGTGAGGAAAGGAAGTGAAAAAGAGAAAAGGAAAGAGAAAAAAGTGAGATAATTATGTAAGATAGTTTACACTGAAAATAGCAAAGATCATCTAAAGGCCTGATAGCGCATTATGAACAATCAGAGTCAGAACATAGTGCCGACCACGGTAAGTAACGTGTGTGTAAGGGGGGGGGGGGGGGGGGTGTGACAAAAACAAAACAAAAACAAAAACAAAACAACAACAAAAACCATAAAAATACCCCCCCCCCAAAAAAAAAAACAAAAAAAACAAAACAAAAAACAAAACAAAACAAAACAAACAAAAAAAACAAAACAAAAACAAACACAAAACAAAACAAAACGAGAACAGGTCTCCTATCATCTATTTTGTTCTTTTTCTTTTCCACCTTTTCCCCATTCTCTCTCTTTCTCTCGTCCTTCCATCTATATATACTTTTTTGCCATTCCATTAATGAGCCCGAATAATATAATGCAACCTCTTATATTCGTGAGGAATTACTGATTGGGCTAAAGTGATTCAAATGCTAAGACATGGCGCAGATTTATTGCTATTATCTTTTGCTCCATGCTTAACTTGGTACAGGTATCACGGTTACTCTTTCCCTCTCTCTATATATATCTCTTTTTCTCCCTTTCTCTCTCTCTCTCTCTTTCTGTCTCTGTCTCTCTTTCACTCTCTTGTTCTATCCATCTCTCTCCCTCTTTTCCTCTCTCTATCCCACACAATGATACTCAACATCTTCCTCAACATTTGTACCCAAAGCAAGACAAGATACCCCTCCGCTCCCATTAGCGTCCTATTTGTCCTTGCTAATTGCCTAAATTAATTAACAAACAAAAATGCTGTGTCATTTTGAGTGGTAACACCGTCACTTCTCTTAACACTCCTTAAACAGAAGAATTAATGTATCCAGTTCCAAATATCTTCAGATGGGATTACGTAATACTTATCAATTATAGCATTGTCATTGTTTACGGAAACATTAAAAATATATTTTAAGTAAATGTCTGAGAGGGCTAAATGCAAAATGCCACTTAGCGCTACCAGTATGGAAGGAAGAAGAAGAAGAAGAATTTTTTTTCTAAAGTCCATGATTTTTCTCTTATCTATTTTGAAACCGTCAGTGGCAAAGGGTGGAAATTCGTTTGAATTGATTCGTGTTGACCAAATGATTTGATCATTCAACTATTTTGGCGGATCACATCATCTCTATTAATTTATGTGGACTGAATTTGATTTTGAAATAGATTGGACTGAATTAGAGAGTATTTGATTGGATACAAGCTATTGATGGACAGGACAGGACGTTGATTGATTGACGATTTATATTACCCGACTGCTTGGAAATCAAGAATTTGATTGTTTATAGGTAGGCAACCAGGGGCTTGCGTTTAATTTTTTGAGTTGCGTTTAATCGCAACTTTTTATGCAAGAGGGCCCAGTTCATTTTGTCACATGACGTGTCAAAGAACGCGCTAGTCGCTGACGTGACGTAGTCCCCCGTCAACAAATCACGTGTGCGTCAGGCATTATGATGACTGCCATGCTGGGTTAAGCAGACCATGTCAATATGTTGTGAAACTTTCGTGCCACTTGTGGACATAGAATTATAATATATTTACAAATTATGTCTGACTGACTATTCAAAGTGTAATTATGAGTATCGTATCGTCCAATAAAAGCAATGAATGAAATCAAATAATGTGAAAAGAATAGTATATTCTGTCTTGTCACCAGTGACGTATCTACGGGGGGGGGGGGGGGGGGGGGGGGGGGCTGGGGTCAGAGGGTGCTAGTGCCCTGGGCGGCACTTAAAGGGGGCGCAAAAACGCTCGGTCGCGTTGCTCCTTTGCTTATACAATAATTCATAAAATTGGGATAATCAACCCCGAGTTATGTGCATCAAAACTCATTTTCACTCAGTGCCATCATTTCTGAATTAAAAACGCTCATCATAATCTGAGTTTGGGCACGGGGGCGCAGATTTGATAGTTTGCCTCGGGCGGCGGAAGATACGCCACTGCTTGTCACTATCGTCGATTGCTATGCTTCGGCTGATTTTTGGCCAACCACTTTCTTTCTCATCCATTCCGTAACATTCATAAAATGATTTGCCAAAATAACCATTATCTTTTGTGTTCGTGATTAGAATATAATGTGGTTGTCCATTGAAATGTGAATTATTACGCATAAATAATCTGAAACTGAAACTGGGAATGAAACGTTTGGCGATAAGTATGATGAGGTAGAGAATGTGTTATGTGAAGTGAAACAAAAATCTGCTGAGAGACAGGTGGAAGTTAACTCACGTCATTCAACATGGACACACGATGGAGTCATTGGCGTAGCCAGACATTTTGAACAAGCCGGAGGGCCACAAAAAATCTGAACTAATGGTGATTCAGAAGAAAAAAAAATCCTTTTGCAGGTCTTAATTTTCGTCGGAAGGATTGGGTGGGTATGACGTCTGATGCTTCTTTCACCAATCTATTCATAATTTGCAAGTGCAGAGGCTGACACCTTTTGCCAGAATACTATAACTTTTCAGGGAGGGGGTGAGCGAGCGAAGCGAGTGAGCAAAAATGTCAATATGTTTTGTTTAAAAAAACGTACGGAAAGGCATATCCGGTACCCGAATATAAGATGATGGTTGCTATATAAACTTTCGGGGGGGGGGGGGGGGGGCTTTATCCCCCAGCTCCCACCTCATATGTCTTTGCTTTTGATTTGAATTTGTTTTTTTGAAAATCTATTTTAGTGTCATTAGCAATAGTACAATTTCTCATGTATATTTGCGAGCGAGCAAAGCGAGTGAGCATTATTTTTTTCCCTTATTACGTTGATGAAAGTGTTTGGACGGGTTACTTCTTTATAATTCATGCATAAACTTTTGATTTGTATGTTTGAAGATATTTTAGATTTAAGTATACCATGCATAATATAAGAGAAGGTTCAAATTCACTCTGCTGGGCTTTACACGTGCTCCCGAAAATAATTAGTTCTGTTTACTTTTTTGATGGTTTGCTTCAAACGAGGTCTCATTGCGACGGAGCGAAAAAGCTTGTGATAAATTCTCCTTAGTTTATGAGATTTTAAGAGCAATTTGGCCCACAATTTGGTTACATTTTGCTTTGAAAGAAATGATTAATAATGATTGAAAGAGTTATTTTTCATGATGTTTTTGTTTCCATTTTGATGAACAGGGGGCCATGTCCCCCTGTACCCCCCTGGCTATGCCTATTATGGATGGAGTTAACGCCCTTCTGACTGACGAGAGTATTTTAATAAATTAAGATTGTATAAATGCACTTTTGTTTCCTTGTCACTATATTCTTGTTATATAAATAATCATGTGACACTTACCCATCTATTTTTTTCTGTTCCTACCTCCAGTGACATTGTTCTCGCCAAGTACATTGTTGTTGACACAGTTTAAATTTGAGGTGTTTTAAAAAATAACCTTTTCGGTTTAATTTGCCAACTTACAGACGTTGTTGTATGTTTTTTTTGTTCTTACCATTGTATTTAAAGTTTGTTTTTTTTACTTTTGCTTGTTAGCAAATGTTCGACAGAGTTTCAAGAATCGTTGTCTGGCACCCATCGTTACAGCAACTCTCCCGCCCGTCACTTTTCTTCCTTCGTTATAATTTTCGTTTTATCTCAGTCTGCCGTTATTCTCTAATTAATTACCCCCTGCCTCTCTTTCTTTCTCTCTCTTAAGTATTTCTACGCCGGAACCATGGTCTCAAGATTTTCAATAAACACAATAAACACATATCGACAATTATCAAAATAAATGTAACAAAGAAAATCACGTTTCCGAAATCATGCGTTTTCAATCAGCTGCAAGTGTAACCCTTTGAAGTAACCAGTGGAACATGTTTATTTTCGGTTCCAGATTGAACGATGACGGTAAAAACAAACTCCCGCTTCTCAGATTACATCGTATCGTCTGCGCGTGCTTCACATTTTTTCAAGTTTAAGGTCACGGGAAAGGACGTCTAACCTTTGTCTGAATCACGTCATTTGACCTCTGACCGTAGAAAATAGTCTGAATGCTTCAGGCACTTCTTATGACCGGGGTCCCACGTACCCGAAAACCAGAACTTTGTATAACAATACTATTGAATTTTTAAGTAAAACATTTAAATAATAGGGCCTTAAAACACAAAACAGGGCAGATTCAGCCCCAAAAGATCATTTGTCTAGAAATTCCACACAAATTTAGAGACGTACATGTACATCACTAATTGTTTATTTTCATTTGTTTTGTTTACGTATTTTCCTATACAACAACCCTGGGTAGAGTCAGTGGGTAGAATCATTGTAAAACCGAAAGAGGATTTCTTCAGAAGATGCATGACCGATCAAAAGTCATTTAAAAAGCGCCCTAAAATGAAGGAAAACAAATTGCCCAGGTCCGCGGATGTATTTCCCCCCACAATCATCGTCTTATCAGATCATGTATTAAAGAAGAAAATATCCTATTTAACGTTCTAATTTAAGCAGTGATAAAAGATCGTCGATTATTTTGTCCCTGATCTCTGGGAAATGATTACACGAGCATGATATATAAATGTAATTTGTATAATGTGCGGTATATAAACTCATGCTTATGTCGTAAATATACAAAAAGGGCACATTTTTCACTGGCTCAGTGACGCGACATAATTACACCATTTCTCTTGTATTGAATTTCGGTTGAATTACCTTTCTAAGCAAACCATTATAGTATGATCAGTATTGATGAGTGTATTCATAGGATTCAGTGGTATAGCTAGTGGGATAGGGGGGGGGGGGGGGTGGACGGGGACACGGGGGCATGTGACCCGTATCAAATGACGAGAAAAACATAGAGAATGAGAGAAATAAGAGAAAGTAGAGGAGGAACGCAAGGAGCAAAGAAGCTGATAGGATCCCTTCCATACCGTTGGGCTCGATAAATCATAATATTCAATTGGTAAGTGGCTATGCTTCGTTAAAAGTAATCCTAATTTATGAAACAAAAGTTTTCTATAAATGACGCGAGAAAGGAAATAAAGGAGAATAATAATACTGATAAATGGATGTGTGATAAAGGGACAGGTGAAAATATGAAGAAGAAAAAAAAAAAGATTCAATAAATGAACCAAGCGAGAAAAAACAACCCTCTCTCCCTATCTCTCTCTCTCTCTCTCTCTCTCTCTGGTAACACATGCAGAGGATTACAATGAGCAAATGATCATAACAATGTGGAACGGATAGGATAAGTGAAGACGAGGGAAAAATATGGAAGAATGCAGTTAATTTATTATGCAACGTGAAACATGACAGAAATAGAAAGAGATATGGCGAGAAAGATAGTGAGAGAGCTAGGGAAGAGAGAGGTTTGGGAAAGGTAGAGAGAGGGGGATAGAGGAAGAAGAAGAAGAGAGAGAGATGAGTACAAGGAAGGTTTATCTAAGATACTCTATCTTGTCCTATTCACTTTAGCCCTTCTCTCTCTCTCTCTCTCTCTCTCTCTCTCTCTCTCTCTTCCATCTTCTCTCTTTCTATCTCTCAGCTGCAAACACAGACATCACACCAGTGCGTTTTGCGAGACTAGCTATACTCAATCAGCTCGAGGAAGCGTGGTTCGTTGGTATAGCAACGCATAATGGAAGAGCGAGCAGCGTGCAAGTGCGTATGTGGGGTGAATCCTCTCCGCCGAGTGCACTATTCATTGCAGCCCTCACAGATCTATTGATCGAAACAAACCGATACAAGGCGATCGGGTCGCGAGGGTCCAAAAGGCGAGAGCAATCGCCGATTTGTTAAATAGATGAATCTGTGACGGAATTCGATGCCTGAATACAGAGAGCACAGCACGAAATAAAAGCACCATTCGGATCAATGCATGGGCATTAGAACTTAGTGAAGCTCCTGCAAAGACATGCTGCTGATTCAACTATTGTGTATCGAAAGCACTGATGGCCCGTTAGTGAACAATCGAGTGGAGGGCCACAGTGATGTTTGTTGACATGGATGAGCAGTCGTCTCCCATTCAAGAAATAATCTAAATGTTTGGACAGACAATCTCATCCAAGATCTCAATAGTCAGTACTTACTTGTTTTCACATTATCGCTCCTCAAACGTGAAGAGTCGCCCTGGATAGACATAGCCTGGTCGAGGAAGTAGCAACATCATGTTATGGCATCTGAGTGTTGAAATCTGAAAGATATCAGACGGAGTGCTTACACTTGATCTGGAAAAGAATACTTTTGACAAGTTTCTATTGATCTTTTCCCCCTGGCGTCCCTATATAGTGAAGGACCCTGTGGCATT
Source organism: Heliocidaris erythrogramma (assembly GCA_025617745.1). Lineage (NCBI taxonomy): Eukaryota > Metazoa > Echinodermata > Echinoidea > Camarodonta > Echinometridae > Heliocidaris > Heliocidaris erythrogramma. The sequence goes on along the minus strand of CM046868.1, from coordinate 24,516,896 downwards.
GCATGGTCACCATCATAGCTGAAGCTTTTGTTTCACTCTCTTTTGACATCAGAATCGATGGGGATTTTCTACAAACTCGCTTCGCCTGGGTGCCCAAATAGGTCGTTTAGAGATTGACCCAGTATTATGAGAGACGGGCCGTTCATACGTCTAAGAAACGCATATTCGAAGTCCGATGAGTGATTCTATTTATTGGTTGTAGATACGAATTTAAACCAGTTTGGATATGAGCTGGGGAATTATCAAGGAATAAAACCGAATAAATACTCCCAAAACGTATATCTGACTGACTGTCAAAACATTTGATGTTACGCGTCACGAAGGACTCATCAGCAGTTCATGCCTTAGTCCCATGTTCGTAAATGGAAGCAGGGAATATAACTATTTTTCTTGAAACATCTACAACTAAACGTAATGGACAATACAGAATATTTTGTCACAAGGTTGAAGTGATTGAGGAAGAACGGATTATCAAGGAAGTCGTTTTATGAGTGCGAGTTATGTTGATAGCGATAACTTGAGAATATGTCGGATTTGGTTTTTAAAATGTCACCGAGAAACAAACCTGTAACCGGGAGTGACTCAACTTCGGAGGGAGAATTTGGCCGCTGTAGAAAGGATTCGTCCACGGCGAGTCAACATTCAACCGACGAACATGATCTTCCACCGATAGTCGGGGCCCCCAACAACACTGTAGCGGCCCGGTATGCCATCCTACCATCAGAGAGTCAACAAAATGGCGCACCAGTTCAGAAGGAGAATCATCATCTTGGTGGGATGTTACCGCTGAACATTCGGTCGAACAGTATATACGAGTCTCGTCAGGGTAGTCCGTCGTTGAGACGGCGCTTAAAGGTTTTAATCCGACAAAAATCCGAACCTGATATGTTGATGGGAAGAGATTTGGGACTGAACAGCCCTAGGATGAGGAGGATGATTGCTCCTAGTCCTCCACCCGGAGACTCTCCCCGATCCCACAGCGGATCAGACTGTAACTCACCAAGGATCATCCGCAAGCCCAGGTCATTCCATGGGCATGGTAGCTCACCTCGAACCCCAAAATCGGCGGAGAACTCACCCCTGATCCTCCGTCACTCCATCCCTCCGGCACCCCAGTCCCCCATCTCCACCCAACCTCCTGGAGGCGAGACCATTGACGGCATCAGACAAGCCCGGTCCCATTCCATTGGATCCAGATCCGATGCATCACTCAGTGCTAACCCATCAGGACCTGGTTCACCCTTTACGATGAGGAGAGAGGTGAACCTCAGGAAAGCATCAGCTAACCGACTCGAGAATTCAAATCAAACTGACTTTCTACCTGCCGTCAGTGGAAGTTCAGATGGATGTGTCACTCAACCCATCACCTCACAAGGTTTGTATAGCCTCAGAATTCTACTTCATATCTTGGATAGAGAAGATGTAGATTGTGTTTCATAAAATAACGTTTGGTATCAACAATATGAAAACCCCAAACTACCCCAAATCACTTGCCAGTTTAGGAGGGAGAAAAGTGAGGCAAAATTAATGATTACTTCTGATAGATATGCATTTGAGTAAAAGCAAGGACCTCCCAGGAAACTCCATGTATCCTGTCAAAGTTAATTGCAATATATAGTTGGGGTGTGTGTGAGATACTGCATCCCTGTTAGTTTCATATTCGTCTATTTAAAAAAAAGGAAAGCATAAAAACAAAACCAACCAACAAAAATAAAAACAATCAAAAGAATGTCGAAATAGAATAATGACCATTTAATTTCAAACGAGCATAAAAACTGTTGTCTGCAAGCTTCACCGTTATTTCTTTTTTCATGAATAATACATTATCGAAATACAATTTAACCCAAGTATAATTTGCCACACGTATATGTTGTAATGACTTTAAATAATTATCATGAATGCGCAAGTTTGTCCAGTTGCAGAGCCTGTTTGTTCATGATGCTAGCAAGGCGTCAGAATATCAAAGCCAAGGCAAGGTTTACACAAATACAGAGATCGCACCAAATGCTTTTCATTTGGTAAAGAGTAACAATAGACAGCATATATTAAGCACCCTCTTAAACAACTATAAATCAGTCATTTTGTTCTGTATCTTTGAATGAGACAATCATGTGCATCCAAGTGTATACTCAAGGTAGAAATAATCCAGCAGCTAACTTGGGGGTTGAGTACATACTGAAATGAAAGTCAGCCTGGTGGCGTCAGTGGTCGATGATGCAGCAAAGTGTATAAAACCTATAAACTGCGCCTTTGACAACATAAACCTTTGCAAAGGATCACACGTATAGTCTTCGGTGTTATATCAGCTTTTGATTCTGAAGGAAAATCCTTTAGACACTACCCCCCCCCCCCAAAAAAAAAGTGCAGGAAAAGTCTCTCAAAGCGACATTAACTGTTTATATATATATATATATATATATATATATATATATATATCATCGACCACTATATATATATATATATATATATATACAGTCAAACCTGCTTTATAGCGACCACCTGTATAGAAAGACCACCTGTCTATAAGACCACAATTTTTGTTTCCCTTGAAAAGTGTTTCTCATTGAACGTGTATTAAAGTAACCCGTACATAAAGAGATTCTTGTCTCCCTTGAGCGGTCTTTATATACAGGTTTCACTATATATATATATAATTAGAAGGGTTATATTGTAAATGTCCACTAATTTCACCAATCAATAGATTGAAGCCATCAGAAAAAAAAACACACCAAAACACATTGCTACAACAAACTCCTCTTCCGATGCAGAAGATATCATTTGATTATTGAGATGAAGTAGCTTGCAGTCTTTGTGAAAGTTCTCATGATGTGATTTGGTGAATATATTTTTTAAAACATGTTAAAGGTCAGAAGCCTTTCCCCCAATGATTAAACTCGTTTTTAGCTTCAACTAACAATCAAATTCCTGCTTAACGACGATAACTGCATGCTTCCCTGTATATTCCAAAGGGGAAATATTTTTCTGTGTAGATATTTGGTCTACTTGGATACGATTGATTGACCTCGAAAAGCCGAGATCGTAATGTTTCTGTCTTATTCATCTCGCCCATCATATCACCTGCCCACCAGGTGTATCCATAAATGAAAATGATTTCAGTCTTCCGGCGTTTATATTCATTTTAATAACACAAGAGAACAGTTAAGGATTGTGTAAAAAGAAGATACGAATTTGCTTAATTTCTGGATTGACCTTTTGGAATACTACCAACTCGCAGGTGGTTGTAAACACTGTACTGACTTGAGCCAAACAACGAGGCTATCGCATTCTATTTCTTATAAGTCTGGTCATATTTCGTTAGGCTTTGGCAAAAATTAATGATATAGAGAATAAACGCTATTCGTCCACATAATTATGCGTACAAAACATCACCAATATTTTGGCCCGAGTGATAAAATATCAGAGAATAAACGCAATTCGTGCAAATCATACATCAAAATCATTCGTAAAAAATGTACGTTTTGGGAATATTGGAACGAGAACTAGAAGAAAATGGTAATACAAATTTTACACAAATAATGCTAGTTCGGTTTTTACCTTCCGCTTCAAGGATATTTAACTTTGTGAAGATGGATCGTTCAGACATGCTTATTATGGACCATGCAAGTTACGTCACTTTGCAAAGTAGCTTTCGGGAACACATGAAAAAGAAGTCGAACAAAAAAGAGAAAGATAATCAAATAGAGACAACATACAATTTACACCGCCAGGTGTCACAAAAATAGCAAAATTCAGCTGCTTACTTTGTAGAAATTAACTCCGGTGTGTTTCACTGGAGATAATTAATATAACATAATCTTGTTTCGTAGAATTATCGTATAAGAAAATATATGAGAATGACGTCAAGACGATACTTATAAAAGTAAGATGGCTTCTCAGACAGAAGTAATTATAGAGAAAGTGTCAGATCACTAATTTCAACAGTTGTACCAGTGTATACATTGTCTGGACCACACTGTAGAGTCATAAAGAGATCAAGAGAGCACAAACACATTTTCCCAGACACTTGTTTGGCTGCCCCTAGGGAAAGTTGATCCTAAAACCCTTTTCCGAAGAAAACCGATGTCCAGTATTTATATTTGCTCCATTATGCCCATCAGCAAACTGATTATAAAGGTGAAGGAAAGACGTCACTGTGGAATAACTATAAGTTAAAGTGATCTATCACGCATTGACGTGTGTTGCATGATAACAATGATGGTGCTGAATATCATAAAAACTAGTAGAAAATAACTTTACGTTTTCATAATTTCGTTGATTAAAATGGTTAAGGTTTCGAAACCTTAGAACATTCAAAGCAGACCATGACGTCCCTGACTAGAAGTTGCAAGTCATGTTGGAAGAGTGCGTCCTTGACGAGTCACTAGGGAGTTTTCGAATGTGTCAACGTGAACGCCGTCCTAGAGGGGTCTGCTCGCTAGTCATAAGGACCGCTATTCATAAAAAAAAATTATTCATAAGGACCGCTATTCATAATAAGACATAAGGGTTGCTATTCATAAGGGTAATTATTCATAAGGACTGCCATTCATAATAAGACATAAGGATCGCTATTCATAATATGGAAAGAGGGTCGCTATTCATAATACCAAATCAGGGTCGTTAATCATAAGGGTCCCTATTCATAATACGAAAATAGGGTCGCTATTCATAAAGGTCGCTATTCATAAAGGTCAATATTCATAAGGGTCGCTATTCATAATCACAGAATAGGGTCGCTATTCATAATAACATAAGAGGGTCGCTATTCATAATCGGAGAAGAGGGTCGCTATTCATAATCACAAAAGAGGGTCGCTATTCATAATCACATAAGAGGGTCGCTATTCATAATCGGAGAAGAGGGTCGCTATTCATAATCACAAAAGAGGGTCGCTATTCATAATCACAGAAGAGGGTCGCTATTCATAATCGGAGAAGAGGGTCGCTATTCATAATCACTAAAGAGGGTCGCTGTTCATAATCACAGAAGAGGGTCGCTATTCATAATCAAAGAAGAGGGTTGTCATTTAAATCAAATAAGAAAGGGATATGGAGGAAGGACAACCCAAGGCCCAACGGTATTGTATTTAAGAAAGCTCTATACAATGCATTTCCGGTTTTTGTCAAATATATCCCTTTTTTCTAAAAAAAGTGAACTATATTTATCAATACTCCCCACACTTTGAAAGGCGCTTTGCCAGTGCCTTAATAATTAAAAAAACGATGTCTAATCCATACATCTACGTGGGAGGAGAGGACCCCCCCCCCCCCCCCCCCCCATCCACACACTCACATACACGCAGACATGTGCTTTGTTTTGAATATTGGAGTGTCATTGCCACACCTATTTTAGAGTTAGGGGAAGTACTGGTTGCCTAGGTTGCCTATTTATGTACCATTTTCGTTCTTTCTTTTTTCTTTTTCCTCCTCTCTCTCTCTCTCTCTCTTCCTCTTTCCTTCCTTTCCAGCTTCTTGTTTCTTTGTTTCTGCATGGTTTTCTGCAAGACATGGACCTCTTGCTTGTACTCTTATTTCCTTTTGTATACTGTTTACGTAGATTTATCATGGAATAATTATTGTCATGCCTCTTTCTCAATGTGTTAATATATTTTTGATACATGTGCATTAATATATTTTTCTGTATTCATTCTTATCCATCACGTGCAATTTTTTATGCTTGAAATTGGGAAATCAGATTGTAACACAATTTGTATCCTTGTTGCATGACAATAAATGAATCACTGAATCATCCAGATCCTCCCGTTTCTCAACTCCTGTGAAGACCTAATCCTTAGCCTTTATCTCAAGTTCCAGCAATCGTCCATTTGGGGGGAGATGAGGGGAAAGTTGGGCGGGGAGGAGGGGGGGGGGGGGGATTCTCGTAGGGGGTATTTGTCCTGGAGAGTAGTTGTAGGGGTAGTTGTCCGGATACGGGCTTAGAAATTGCCGTGAAAAATTTGTTTTCGTTTTTATTTTGGGGTGGGATAGTAATATTTTCATAATACGTGATTTTAGTAACGTACAATTCATTGGCATCTACCGTTTTTACAGTGTGCCCCTGTTTATGGGCATGGATGGGAATGAAGTATGCCCTCCCACGGTTGGGACTTTCAAATTTCCCCGAGTTAAAAATCACCTCTCAGAGCATTTGAGTGCATGTTCTTTCATGGTAATTACTAACTTATTTATTTCATTATATTCTTTGAAATCTTTATTTCGGTCTTCCTTATCATAATCTTAACAAAAATCATGACAAAAATTATCACCATGTTGATCGATCGTGATCCTATGAATAATAATCATCATGGTCATCCTCCTCCTCCTCCTGATCATATTATTTGATCATGTCATTTATTGAAGGTGAATTATGGCGGGGGGATGATACAAGCCAATCCTACAGGCCACCCCCCCCCCCCCCCATTACAAGGGCATGCGCATCATGTATTTTCTATGTTTGTTTGATCTTAATTCAATTCTATCAAATTTATTCCCATTTCTTTATACTGTAAAGCATATTGGTTGTATGTAAACAACCACAGGACCAACGGCTTTAACCCCAACAGAGCCGGGTTATTTTAGACCCATCTCACAGCCGGGGGTGGGGGACTGATTCCGCCCCCTAAGATCTCGGCCGTCCACCGCGCATTCGCAACGAAAATCGGCACACACGTCGCCGACCACGTAATCTACAAAACTGTATAGTCAATTTCTCCGAAAAATTTAATAACTAATTAATTATGCTAATTTATGCATAAAATTAATTTGCTCTAATTAATTAATTAAAGCCCCAAAACTGCTAATTTTTGGTATAGAGACTCTTTGTCAGATTCTGATCAAATAAACCGGTAAAAATCCTTTTTTTCTTATGTTTTTTATTGTTTTTTCGATGGAATTTGTCGGCGACACTATTTTAATCCTAAACAACATAAAATTAAACGAAGAAGCTTGACTGGGGAGGAATTTTTAATTTGTAAACAAATCTTTCGGCATATTACTCCCAGTGTTTTTTCTGACTTGTGTTTTTCATTACAGATCGAGCATACGATCTTTAACACTGGGAGTAATATGCCGATTCTTTTTGTTTACAAATTAAAAATTCCTCCCCAGTCAAGCTTCTTCGTTTACTAACCATTCTCTACGGCGGACCGTTTGAATATTAATGAGTCAGAAAGAAGAGGATCTTGGGTATTTGATTCTAGTTCGTCGTGACTTGGCCGTGAACCAGAATAGCCTGGTGGTTAAGTCGCTGCCCGGCAAGCAGTAGATGACAGGTTCGAATCCCGCTGGTTCCAATTTTTTCTGACTTGTGTTTTTTCATTACAGATCGAGCATACGGTCTTTAACACTGGGAGTAATATGCCGAAAGATTTGTTTACAAACATAAAATTAATTGTTTTTAAACAGTAAAAGTAAAAATAATGAAACATTTATGAATTTTAGCTGGAAAGCTTGCCAATTTGGTGATGAGAACTCTTTGCGTGCTCCCCAGGGGGATGGATGCAGGGAGGGGGAGATTCCCCCATAGAGTTGTTAGGGGTATGTAACTATATGGTTTCCCCCCCCTCCCGTGCGAAAGCTCTGACGTTTTATAGCAAATCTGAGATAAAGATAATGGCTCGTCGCAATACTGCACTGTATGTAACAGGGGTGGGTGCATGGAGAGGGGGGGGGGGGGGGGGTCCCTCAGACGTTTTGTAGCAAATTTGAGAGAAAGATAAAGGCTCGTACATTTAGCACCTCCTTTTAGGCGGAAAGTTAGTTCGACACCCACGCAATGCTGCACTGCATGTATCAGGGGTGGATGCATGGATGGGGAATTACTTCCCCCTCCCCACGGGAAGCGCGAATACTGACGCAAATTTCGTAGCTTTTATCGTTCTCTTCGTCCGCTTCCTCATGCTTTTTCGCTCTCGCCTGTTTTTAAGGGGTGTATTTGTTTCATCGCCCGTCCCCATATTGGCTCGACACAGCTGTGGGGTGTCTACATCCCATCCAATTATTTTTGTTCTTTCATATTTGAGTGTTCATTGAACAATGAAAATCATATTATAATATTTGACAAATAATCCTAACCCTAACCTATTCTTCGATTATGAACAGCGCCCCTCTTTCGTGATTGTGAATAGCGACCCTCTTCTTTGATTATGATTAGCGACCCTCATCTTCGATTATGAATAGCGACCCTCATCTGTGATTATGAATAGCGACCCTCTACTTCGATTATGAATAGCGACCCTCTTCTCTGATTATGAATAGCGACCCTCTTCTTTGATTATGAATAGCGACCCTCTTCTGTGATTATGAATAGCGACCCTCTTCTTCGATTATGAATAGCGACCCTCTTCTGTGATTATGAATAGCGACCCTCTTCTTTGATTATGAATAGCGACCCTCTTCTGTGATTATGAATAGCGACCCTCTTCTCCGATTATGAATAGCGACCCTTATGAATATTGACCTTTATGAATAGCGACCCTTATGATTAACGACCCCGATTTGGTATTATGAATAGCGACCCTGTATCTGTATTATGTATAGCGACCCTTATGACTTATTATGAATAGCGGCCCTTATGAGTAATGACCCTTTTCTTCGATTATGAATAGCGACCCTCTTCTCATATTATGAATAGCAATCCTTATGAATAATGCTCCTTATGAGTTTATGAATAGTGACCCCCTTTTCGCTTTATGAATAGCGACCCTACAGGTATAGGAAATTACACGTTATGACTAGCGGTCCTTATGAGCCACTGATCCTTATGACTAGCGGTCCTTATGACTAGCGAGGTTACCCCGTCCTAGATCCTCCCAGCGACAGTGGACTGCTTTGTGTTAATTGCATACAAAGTAGGTGAAGTATGAAGCTACAATGGTGAAGCGAGGTTCACGTTTTAGAAAAAACGGCAATACTATGTTTGACGCGTTTTCGATCTGACTATAGTGGACGAGGGAGAAGCCAGTGGACGGGTGAGCCATTCTTGCACAAAGTGCGGTATGCAGTTAACACAAAGCAGTCCATTGTATAGCTGGGAGGATCTAGGATGGCGTTCACGTTGACACAATCGAAAACTCCCTACTGCCACATTTGCCCCCCAAAAAGTTATCAACAACATACATTAGAAACAAAGTCGATGTCTTTATCATGTAGTATAGACATGATAGAGGTGTTGCGGTTTTGCCTAACCCCTGTGAACCACAAGGTATGATGTTCGAATCACAACACGAACATGCCTTGGCAAACGTTAATCTAAATTTGCCACACTCGACCCAGGTGAGGTAAACAGGTACCTGCAGGTAGAATCATTCCTTGAAATGCACTGTGCACTGATGGTAACGATTGCCGAAACTTGATCCGGGATAGCAATTTTCAAAGCTCTTTGGAAGCGAATAGGAACATTATATCATAATGTGATTTGCGATACTAGTATCCGAGAAAGGAATATTATTGCTAGGATGAGGAACTTAGAAATAATTTATCCATTGCTTCATTTTGGAAGCATAATTGATCAAAATTGATCACCCATGTTAGAAAGCCTTTATTAAAAAAAAATCATGATTAGTATCACTTCTAAATCTAGTTATGACAACATTTACTTTAGGCAAAACTTCTGAAATAAGCCGTCAATAATATCATTTGCTTAAACGAAATCTTTGCTATGAGTCTAGGTATGATCCATAAGAACATGTCTATTTTATGAAGGATAGTTGAATTACAAGTTGTTATATATTAGAATCCTTTGTACTAATCAACAACTTAAACATTCAAGCAGATCGATGGGAAAATATGGATAGAAAGAGATTAAGATAAGAAAGGATTAATAGAGAGTAGATAGCATGTTCTAATGCTCACTGATAACGCCCCCATTGCAGAAAACATATCTAGCAAACAGGCTTAAAAACGATAAAAGGTCCATTTGGTCCTATTCGCTTGAACAGATTGTTGAAGATTTGTAGATCGGTGTTTTGATGCTCCGTTCCCCTATGAACAAGCTAATAGTCGTTAATAAAGAAAAGAAACCAAACGAACGCATTCCTTTAAAATTGCAGGGAATTCTTCATGAAGTTTGTTTAATGCGATTTTGTTTAGTACTTGCTCAAACCGTTCCACACTGCAGGTACTATGTAGAAGGGGTCCATGATCCAGGATTTTTTTTAAAGGGGAGGGGGGGGGGGGGGACTGCAACAAATCTCTGACAAGCAAAATAAAAAATATCACATTTTCAGGTGCATTTTGAAAGGTGGCACAAAAACGCAAGGATGGGGCACATAATTATTACATGTATATAGGATTAGAGGTAATGTGGAAGAATATTTATTGTTTTCTTTGAAAGTCACATTGCGCAAATAAAAATTAAGCTTTCTAGGAATAGTTTGCCCTTTTATTAATTTTGTATAAGAAACAAATTGGACATAAAAGACCCTTCTCTGCACTCTCAAGTCACAAATCACGCTTAGTTTTGTTTTGGATTGTACACACGTCAATCGTGATGTTATCTCGCTGCTGAATGAAATCGTATCAGGGTCTGGAGCATATATCCATGTGATCAATCGATATTGATTTCTGACTCGCAGAATTATATCAAGGAAGACTCTTTGTTTCATGATGGTGGGTTTCTTTCATGCAGAACAATAAGATAGTACAGGGTAGTTTATGACCCCCGTGTGTTATCTGTCGTTTGTTATTCCAGATAAATGACGTAGAAGAGTCAGGATGGTAGAATACATCCGCGGAAAAGTTCAGAGATATAATACCGACCTATCCATGGAATATCAAAGGTGGTTTATTCTGTTTTATGAGGTTATTAGTCAGGAAAATAATATATTTCTTCTACCCTACGTGAGATAGTATACGATAGTAACCTACACACCACTTTCAGATGACTTCCCCCTGGACTTCACCGCCACGAACAATTACCACACTAGCAAACATTCCTATAGGGAAATTACATAGGCCGTTTTCATTTGCTTTGCTATTACATAGTTTATAGAGCATAATAATTATCCGGGGAATAATCGTTGTGAGGATAGTTGCCCGTATCCGACTACGCGGTGGTAGTCGATGCGAGATGTTACCTTTTCATTCACCTCGCAATTATTTTTTTAAATTTCTTATTCCTCCCATATGGAAAGTATGTGGATATTTGGTAGGTCTACCTTTAATAATGTTTTTTATATAATATTGAAATGAACAGAGAAATATCTTTCCTGTAAATGTATAGAATAAAAATAACACCTCGAAGGGAACGAAAAGACAGATAACAAAGTAGGAGATAAAAAGCGATATGATTTACAAGGAAAATGGGAAGATCTGTAGGTTCAAACATTAGGGGTAGAACAATATATTCATAAACTGGAAGAAAGAAGAAAACTACCTTTCTGAACCTCTTCCCAAGGTAAAAGCGATCCTAACATATCTTAGTACAAAGAACGAATTCTCATCGATTCGATAATCCCAGAAGACTCTGCCCAAGTTCATCTTTCACTCTGTTCACCGAGGACCAAATACCTCGCATTCCATCTTGGTATATCTACCCCTGTAATATTGTGAGCAAGCAGATAAATAAGCCTACGATGACATCGTGAAGTTGAGTAATCCTATCTCTCCCTGATCAAGACGAGGCTACGTTATGATCGTTCATATTACGAATACTTAAATTTTTTGGTGATTCGCTAAGATAGTTCGAACAGTCTGACGTCCCTTATTTAATTACATACAAAGAACTTCCATTTCTTTATAACCGAGATCAAGATGGATTTTATTGTCTTAAAGTGATTGAATTTGTCGAAATATAACAAGAACTTTGGGCTACTATCACTTCAAAATACATGCAGAAGTATAGGTAGCAATCCTGTGGTTAATTTGGAGATGACCTCTCAAAAAATTATAACGACTTATCAAATGAAATAAAAATTTCCAATCAGTGAGTCTTCCAAATCCTGGAGATTGGTGGAGCCCTATGCACAATGTGTTATGCAAGAAGAGTACAATCATTGAATGTGACTTCATAATTCTTCAGTCCTCAAAGTAGCAAAAGAAACCGCAAGAATACGAAGGACACTGTCTCCTTCAAGATGAAAGCTTTGACAAGGGGCTTGGCTTTAGCGTGTTTAGAATTCGATCAAAGAAAATGTCGGTCATTCAATATGGTAAATACCCAACTGGGCTAATCTCTCAAGACAATACCATAAAGACCAAACCGTCAGGGATAAAAAAAATAGGAGGGGTTGGAGATTAGAACTGAGTCATTAAAGGGAGCTCTGCATTTTTTGAAAGCCAAGAAAACCTTTGATCTTTAATCCTCACCAACACTTATCCTGCATCCACTGTATAGGTCGAGTAGAGCTCAAACGATTCAACCTAAAGACCAGTCTATTGTCAATGATTCAAACAGGAAGAACCGTTCAAAGGCATCTTTCTGAGACGTTATACTTCTTTTGTAAATAGAACCAGCATGGAGTCTTAGCTCCACACGCACTACCTCGTGATTTGCAAACTAGTACAAGTTCGACTATAAGGTACTGTTATCAAAAGAGGAGGATTAAAATTTCATATAATGCAGATTTCCTTTAAATTCTCCATCTTATGCCATCGGTCATTTCAAAGGTCAGCTAGTGTCGCCCACCTTGATCAGCATGTAGCATTTAAATTGATGTACTCAGTAACAAATGCTCAACTTTTTTGGATGTAAATATATAAAACATTAAGAAAATATAGGATTGAGCACAGACAGACAGAAAGGGGGCTATGGTCAGTCAGATTGTATTATTTGCTTAAATCAAGGAATATAGTTACTCGTCTTCATAAGATATGAACCTCGCGAGGAGTTTTTAAGCGCAATAATATTGTTGGTACAAAACCAAAAATGCCGTCGCAGAAGTTCTCTGCACTCCAAGAAACAAAGGTTTATATATATTAACTACACCATGAGAAAGCAAAATTGAAACTTGAAAGGTTCTTAGGTCATCCTATCTTAAAGGTGTTCATTTCAAACTCTTGAATTTCAATGTTGTACGTACACTTCTCGTCCATGGTGTGTATAATTTACATCTTTTAAAGGCCAAGTCCACCTCAATATCAAGTTGATTTGAATAAGCAGAGTAAAATTAAACAAGCATAACAGTAAAAATTTCACTGAAGTCGGATGTAAAATAAGAAAGTTATGGCATTTTGAAGTTTTGCATTATTTCATGAAACAGTGATATGCAATAGCATGGGCGGTATGCAAATGAGTGAACCGATGATGTTACGCACTCACTTTTCCTTATGTATTTTATTATATGAAATTTCAAATATTTCAATTTTTATGGATGTGGTAATAAATATTCCCTTCCTTGTATGAAAATAAGTTACAATAATGATGATTTTACATGTTCCATATGGAGTCAAACCATGTTTTACATTATTGTAGCCAAAAAAAAATGAAATATATGATATTTCATATAATAAAATACATAAGGAAAAGTGAGTGTGTGATATCATCGGTTCATCATTTGCATACCGCCCATGCTATGCATATCACTGTTTCATGAAATAATGCAAAACTTCAAAATGCCATAACTTTCTTATTTTACATCCGATTTTAGTGAAATTTTTACTGTTATGCTTGTTTAATTTTACTCTGTTTATTCAAATCAACTTGATATTAAGGTGGACTTGGCCTTTAATGTTCAAATTCGCACCTTATCGCAGAGATGTCGCTATTATACAGTTTGAGATGCAGCATTGAAACTTTATTGCAAGATAAAGTCACAATAGGGACTATAACGGCTTACTGCTTGACAGTCAAAACAGAAACACTCCAGTATTTTTTTTTAAAGAAAAGCTTTAAGAGAAGAGTACTCCACTAATGAATTGGCCTGTGACAGCTACTCACACTTCTCAAGGAGATCGAGACCAAATTCCGGTTTTGCTACTATTTTTTAGCTTGGTGGGATAAGCTCCAACGGAACTGAACACAGACTGAACAAAGACATATTTATCAAGATCCTCTTATAAAAAATACAAACATAAAACTAGGTTAAGATCTAGAGGTACATCCAATCGCTCGAATTGTTCAAGAAGCTTCACAAATTCTTATTACGTGTTTGTTCAAGTGTTCAAAGCAAAGGGAATTCTACTTTATAAAAGTTTAGACAGGTTGGGATCTAATTGCGTATAGAAGACAACAACCATACTTACGTTGTCATGATAACTTCAATTTATTATATATACATAATGTTTATACATTCGAATATGCAGAGTTTATTAAACGCAACCATTAGAATTGGCAATATAAAAATCATAATAATTAATAATAATAGCTGTTTCTTATAAAGCGCCTTACCAGTTACAATGTAATTAGAACTAATTTGACAAATTAATCAGAACTAAAAAATAATGCCAAAATATAATTTACATAAACGAAGATATTTACCAGATGATAATCTTTTAGATAAGCCGATCGTTAAAATTTCGAAATGAGATTGAATTTGAATTTCTTAAATTATTCGATCATAGACGATTTTGTTTTTAAATAACATATTTTTGTAATTATCATGGAATAGTATAATATGGTATTTTACAATCATATTTCCGCTATATGGTATAAACCTCACCACGCTTCATACTACTTGTAAGAATGCTTACACATCACTTTATATCATTAAAATGGCAAACAAGTTAGAAAAAACCCTTGCGATTCTATTAGATTTCAGATCCTACAATCTTCTTTTAATTTCTTTATTTTTTCAAAATTTTTCTTTTTACAGATTATTATTGGATTTGTTCTTCCTTTTGGTTTTTAAACATAATGTTGATTTATTTTGCTTTCAGCAGTAACACTTGGTTGATAAGATAAAATTTACGCTGATGTCGGTAAATCTCTAATTTATTGCATTCAACATGTTCAAAAGACAAGTATGTTGTCCTGGATTGTATACACCTGAGACGGCGATTAAATCACCTAGCAGTAAACCGTCCATATGCTATATTCTCATAATGAAAGTCTCGTATAGCTGGTTAGCGACCTTTGGTTAGAGCTAATGTATTATTGAATAAAACATAACAAGCCAACGTATTCGTAGTGTGAGAAAGACGCGATCGTTGACAACTAATTATTCTAAAACATTAATAAGTAAATGGCAAGAGATCGATTTACTAATTACCAGCACATCAATACAATAATGAAGATATTTACACGCACACACACACACACACACTCTCTCTCTCTCTCTTAAGCAACTAACTGATTTTTAAAAGAAGCCCTACAGCTAAACAGGACTAGATATATAAATAATTTTCCCTGTTTTACTCGAGTTTAAATTGTATTCCCCCTCCTTTCTCACTTTTCGTTTTCAATTTCTCGTACTCTGCCCCCCCCCCCCCTCTCTCTCTCTCTCTTTTTCTTCTTCTTCTCTCAGATAACTAACTGGATTTTAGAATGAGATCTAGCTAAGCACAACTAGATTTCAACTGTCAACAAAATATGCAACTTGCTTGAGTGTTATTGTAGCTCACTTCCTTTCCCTCACCCTCCGTTTTAGATTTCTTTTATTCTTTTTTTTTCTTATCTACCCCCCCCCTCCTCTCTCTTTCTCTCTAACTCTCTTCTAGTCTGCTCGCATGATTTCATTCGATACGCAGCAGTTTATTTGGTTCACTTCATAATTATACCAGTTTATCCTCTCTTAAACCTTTCTCACGTGGTTACCGACGTTTGTACATGTCAAAACAGCACACTTTAATCAAGCGTATATCCTTCAGTATGCAATGATGTTAATCTCAGCATAATTTTTTCCGAGGTGAACAGATAACTAGGAATGAACAAAAAAACTGACTTGATTTTTTTTAAAGGTTTTCAAATCTATCTGAAGCAAAATGATTCAGTTACTTCTTCGAATGGAAAAGGGCATTTTGTTTCGCTGCTTACTACAACGTAATTATCATTTAAGACGTATAATAAATTAGACGTATAATTAATTTAGGTAAAATAAAACGAAAATGCGAATCAGTACAATCACAGACACATGCACATAATTAAAATACACAAATAATCTCCTGGTACTACAAAATTTCAATATAGCACGAAAAAGAGACATGATAACGAAACTTTTCGACCTGCACTCATAACCTGATGAGTGCAGGTCGAAAAGCTTCGTTATGTTTTTTTTTCGTGCCATAATTAAAATAGCTGTTTTGATGACTAAATATCAAGTTTCTTCAGAAATAGTCAGGTACTATCTGGCCAACAGTTCAAAAACGTATCAACTTATTTTCATTTCACAAAATACATGTACTTACAAAGAAGACAGGTATACGTGTACCTCTATTCATGTCGAGGTGTAGTGTACCAGGCGCCAATTTCTGATTATTAATCTTTCGCTGCTGTCTTCTTTCCTGCTAATTATTGATTAAAAACGAATACAAAAGAAACAACAGGACAATAGGTTTGCTCATATTACGAGAGAAACTGTAAGGTTAAGGGGGATTAACCTTGCAAGACCAATTAATTTTAAGAAAACATGGCCAGTAATGGAGGCCTTATGAATTTTCTTCTTTACTTCAGTAGTAAGACTATTTGCATGCTATCACATAATTACTTTTACTATTGATCCATTCGGTAGTGATATATCCAAAGACATGTTAAGTGATCCTACCATCTTCTCAAACGACTGTCTCTCCAAGTATTTTGATCTTGAGTCAACTTCTTCACTTTACCATATCCCACTCCAACACAATTTGCAAGTATTGCAATACTAATTTCGTCTCTATTGCATTTTTGGAATTACGAACCCTATTTCGTTTTCGGAATTGCGAACCCTATTTCATTTTCGGAATATTACGAACCTTCGGAGAAATGAATAAAATGTTCAGAATTATGAACCATATTTACTCCCCCGGTCTCATTGACCCCCACATGTTGAGGTACATATATCTTTGACATCCTTCCCCTCCCACTCCCCCAAAAACGAAAAAAACAACAACAACGAACAAACAAACAAACAAACAAAGGGATGTGTTGTTAAGAAATATCTTCTATCCGTCCAGACACTCATATACCGCGAGACGAAATCGATATAGGTTGTGAACACGCAGGGATACCTACCTGGTAACAGATACGTAGGATATTACGTAGCAAATCCTTCAACATTGCCATTTTTCATTGTCATGACCAATAATAATTACGATGGAAATATCACAAAAACGATTTTTATAAAAGTAATTTTCCTCTTTTCCTTATAAGCCTACATTATTTATCACATAATGTTCTTCTTCTACACTAGTATACAAATATTATACTGTCATGAGATGGTCTGGTGGGAAATATGGTCCCCGAGGTGACGCGAACCACGACTATTTTCATGAGGGACGCAGCCCCGAAGGAAAATACTAATGTTCTATGGCAATTTGCTCATTTGCATGAGGCTAGTGGGACGAATTGTATTTTTTCACATGACGCGCATTGGACGAATCAATTGCGCAGATTCTTTTCATGACGGATATATTATAATAGCAAGTATATTAAAAGAGTGAGTCATTTACCTATGAACCACCCGTGCAAAGAATGGGAAGAGGTCCACATACTCGTAATAGGAGAGTTAGTAATTAAAGCTATGAATTATGTTGAACGTATAATACAATTTTAAATAAAATTACCTTATACGCAGTGTTAAAATAATGTAGAATGTTTACATTGGAAAGGAAAATACAAGACCACAAACGCCTGCTAAATGCCATAATTAATACAAAAACAAAGTGTTGTACAATTCTAAATCATATTTCAAGTACACATTGCTTAATTATATTTCGTTGGTGATATTGATGGTGTAAATGTAAAAAAACAAAACTGCTGTCATTGAGAAGTAAAACAAATGAAGCATTTTATGAAAGATTTTCGTTGTTTCTAATAGCTATCTCTTATCTCTTTTTCAGAGTCAAGGAGATCGTTTGCCAGTGATGGCGACAGCACCGGGTTCATCTCCATGGACACCGTCCAAAGTTCCCTCCATGAACACGTATCACCAGACGACAGATACGGGCACTCGCGCGGTTCTCATCCCATGCGGAAACAACAACTGCCTCAGCAGCTACAACACGACGTCCAGCACTACCAGCAACAAGAAGGGTATCACCACCACCCCCATCATCACCAGCAACAACCACCCCATCCTCATCCGCCGCATCAAATGCCAAACGCCAATGGCTGGGTTGAAAAGAACTCCTACGCAGACTGCAGCCCGCCCCCTACGAATTCCCCAACGAGAGAGTTGGAAAACACGGAAAACATGCGTGAAAGTTTCAATAGCAGTTTTAGTAGCGGAAGTGCAGAGAGGTCCAAGTTTGAGGAAGTATCGAACGAGGACAAACGACGGGACAATAGCCTCTACGACATCGAAGAAGCACGCGAACAGACTGACGATGTTCCGGACGACAAGGTGGTGCCCGATTGCAATACTGACCGTCAAGTGAAGCAGGACGACGCCGAAGTTGTCGCCGAAGGAAAGTCCCAACGCAAAAACGATGATAATAATGATATCGTACCATCACAACCGGTGGATGAAGGAAGTAAAAACGAAAACGGGAACGCTGATGCCAAAGAAAATGATCCAATTAAGAATGGAGAAAACAGCTACGACGAGGAGGAAAGTGGCGACGGGGACGATGAAGATAACTGTAGCGAAGACAGTTACGAGGACACCGTGCCGGAATATCAGAAGGCACCGATATCGACGAAAATGAGAGTGAAGAACTGGCTGGCCGGTTTGGAAAAGTCCGATAATGAGAGCTCGCGCATAGATAGATTCTTGCCAGAAATCCTGTGACATATCAATTTGTCTTGTAGTTTGATCTTTGAAGTTGATATAGTAATTATGCATATAGGTCTATTATCGATTTCCAATGTCTTCCGTTTGTGGCTGAATGATTACTATGAACCCATAGGTAGACATGTTTCTTACTGCAGTTTTATCTTCCAAACCACATTATTTTTCACAACCAAAGAGGATAAGAGGAATCATGGACGTAACTCACCGAACCATCTTTTAGGACTTAACACAATTTTCACAAATTGCCACTTGATTATGAGTTTCATTTGATAGGTTTTATATCTCTGTAATAATTCAAATTATTTAATGACTACATCTTTGTGATAGAGAGACCCTCAAATCGGAGCAACAAATCTTGTGATCCCGTTCTGAGGCATGTATGGTTCATTTTTTTCCTACCGCATATCATACTTTGGTCAGATTCTCTTGACCTTCATTTTTGTCAACTCGACTAGATTTCGGGCATTGATATCCAACCGTATATCAAGTATATGCATCGGAAATCATTTTGGAAGTGTCAACATATTTTGCACATAGACCGAAGTAGTACATCAAGGATTATTCAATAAGTTTTGATTTCAATTTCCTGTTGTTCACTCCTGTAACGTAACCTTACTTTTGAATTTAAACCGCACGACAGAAACTAGTCCATTTGACGCTCCTGTACGACCAACAGCAAACCTAGGAAAGTTCTTTCTTTTGCATTTACTTGTTGTTGTTGGTTGATTCGTATTCGTAAGTGGTCACAAAACAATTTCAGCTTTGTTGCCGAAGGGGTAACCTTGAGCAAATCGCATAATTTGCATTGAATCAAATGTGTTGTTCATCTTATATCATTAAGGAGTTTTCGGATGTGTCAACTAGAACGCCGTCCTAGATCCTCCTAGCGATAATGGACTGTTTTGTGTTGACTACATACAAAGTAGGTGAAGCATGAAGCTAACAATGGGTGAAGCGAGGTTCACGTTTTAGAGAAGACTAGTGGACGAGGGAGAAGCCAGTGGACGGGCGAGCCGTTCTTGCACAAAGCGCGGTATACAAAGCAGTCCATTGTAGCTGGGAAGATCTAGGACGGCGTTCAAGTCACATGCTCACTCGAAAGCACACTATTGTAACCTGTGATACAACTAACAGAGAATATTGCCAGGGAACGATATTTTATCACAGGTTTCATCGCACAAGATTAGGAACACTGTTAGCGTTCGTTGAAGCGCGACATTGTGTGTAAGTTGTTTTGGGCCATAGACAAATTAAAACTTAATAATTATTCGGAGACAATTCCCCCCCCCAAAAAAAAAAAAAAAAAAAAAACTTAAACGGAAAGAACTTTTCTAGGTTCATAAAATGTCAAGTCGACGACTGCTAGTCATTTCTAAATGGTGTCATAGGCTCCAGAAAAATGGTTCTGAATGAGACTTTTGTTATATCCTTGGTAATACCATTTACTTGAATGATCTTCTATGTGTTATGTGGCAGGTCCGCATTCACGAATGTGATCGTGACTAAATTAAGAGGTACTTTTTCTTTCGTTTTAAGAATAGACCTGGACATTTCAAAGATATTTTTGAAAGCTTGAAGTGTGATTTCGCCTTCTTCTTTGGGTGGGGTCTTGGGGATTATGACCAGTTAAGTTCTTTGTGTGAACTATATTTTCTTAAAGGGTAAATCTACATGTATAATGGCCGTGGATGTATATACATTTTCACATTTCTCTAAACGCATCGTTTCGAAAGATACGTCCACATTTTACGCCGTCTCTTTAGACGTTGCATAGTAACGAAAAAGGATTATTTTCTTTCAAAGACAATTTCAAACACGGTGGTAGAGGGACGGGGCTACAGCCCACAAGAGCAACAATAGGGAGTTTTCGATTGTGTCAACGTGAACGCCGTCTTAGATTTTCCCAGCTACAATGGACTGCTGTGTGTCAGCTGCATACCGCGCTTTGTGCAAGAACGGCTCACCCGTCCACTGGCTTCAATTCTCCCTCGTCCACTAGTCAGATCGAGAACGCGTCAAACATGGTTTTGCTGTCTTCTCTAAAACGTGAACCTCGCTTCACCCATTGTTAGCTTCATGCTTCACCTACTTTGTATGCAGTGAACACAAAACAGTCCATTGTCACTGGGACGATCTAAGACGGCGTTGTAGTTGACATATCCGAAAACTCCTTAATGTCGATCTCAAGGGTGCGAAGTTCTGAAAAGTTTTCTGATGGTTCACGTGACAGACTTCTAACGAGACCGACATGTTGCTCTTGCGAGCCTTCTAACAAGTTTTCTGAGGGTTCGACAATGTCGACCTCGCAGGCTTCGCGGGTTCGAAGTCTTGAAAAGTTATCTGAGGGTTCATTAGACCAACATTATCGGTCTCGTGGGGGTGTTGGTCTCGTGGTCCATTGCTCTCATGGGCTGTCGGTCCGTTGGGCTGTTAGCCGCGTAGGCTGTTGGTCTCGTGGGCTGTTGGCCTCGTAGGCTGTCGGTCTACTGGGATGTCTCTGAGAGACGGCATAGTAATTATAGCGACTGGAAATATCCATGGAAAGACGCGGCCTTGATCTCTATTTGGTTCTTTTTTATCGGGTTGCTGGTCTTTTTAACTTATCTTTCACCCAATTAAGGAAATATAATTCCATTTTATTTGTAATGTAATGAACTATTCTTCATTACCTGACTACGAATTTTATTTTGATTCGTTGAAAAGTGTTTAATGTGTAAACCAAATGGATACAGTATTATACATATATCGTGTCTAGACAAAAGGAGTTTTATAACTTTGTGAATATGTGAATTGCTGTACCGGTTGACATGGATTGTCAATCTAATTATTTGTCATTATATAAGTATTTCAGAGTGAATGTGCATTAAAAAGATGTAATACTGTGAAGCAAAAACACAATGTTTATATGCTTTCTTTTTGTGTGTTCCACGTTTAGCCTGCTGAGAGCCATAAGGGCATTAGCTCTAGGTGTAAAAATGATGTGAGTTAGCGCCCTCTGGCCCTCAAGAGAAGACAATTGTGATGCGTTTGTGTGCATGTGTGGATTTGTGTGTGTGTGTGTGTGTGGGGGGGGGGGGGTAGTTATATTAGAGAGTGTAGGACGTTCTCTCTGAGATTGTGAAATCTGGAGATGGCGCACTTCAGGTTTGCAGTTAATTATGATTGATGTGGAAGGGGGAAATGATGAATGACGGTATCCAAGCGGTCGATATCTTAGTCAGCTCGTCAAAATTAGCATAAAACCGATTTTCTAATGTATTCCAGACAAGATTAATAAAAGGTCATCCAAAAAATACCCTTTTTCCACTGTGAATTATTTTTTGTGGGAATACCTTGTATCTTAGGCCAAACAAAAAAATATACATGTTTAGCGTCCTGCCTTTTTGGAAACAAGGCATTAGCGATAATGTGTTTCGCCCATATGCGATAACTAGAAATATCGTGATCTCTGTTGCCATGCAACAGGTCCCCCAAGTGCATAAATCTGCATATGTTATGCTTGCATATATCTACATTACTGTTTGGAAAGTGACGTTTACAAAGTTATGTCATAAGAGAAGTTTTCTTGCGGGGAAACTATAATGTTTGACCTGAAATGACCTTTGACCTTACCATGTGACCTCTGATGGCAGCATATTAACATGCAGGTCCCCCAAGTGCTTCTAAACCCAAGTTTGGTTGAAAAGTGAGTGATGGTTGCAAAGTTATCTGTCATAAGAGAGTCTTGCAGGTAAACTTTAACGTATGACCTTTGACCTTATCATGTGACCTCCAACGGCACCATAGCATGCAGGTCCCCTCAGTGCATTTACAACCCAAGTTTGGTTGAAAAGTGAGTTATGGTTGCAAAGTTATCAGTCATAAGAGAGTCTTGCAGGTAAACTTTAACGTATGACCTTTGACCTTATCATGTGACCTCCAACGGCACCATAACATGCAGGTCCCCTTAGTGCATCTACAACCCAAGTTTGGTTGAAAAGTGAGTGACGGTTGCAAAGTTATCTGTCATAAGAGAGTCTTGCAGGTAAACTTTAATGTATGACCTTTGACCCTATCATGTGACCTCCAACGGCACCATAACATGCAGGTCCCCTCAGTGCATCTACAACCCAAGTTTGGTTGAAAAGTGAGTTATGGTTGCAAAGTTATCTGTCATAAGAAGGTCTTGCAGGTAAACTTTAACGTATGACCTTTGACCTTATCATGTGACCTCCAACGGCACCATAACATGCAGGTCCCCTCAGTGCATCTACAACCCAAGTTTGGTTGAAAAGTGAGTGACGGTTGCAAAGTTATCTGTCATAAGAGAGTCTTGAAGGTAAACTTTAACGTTTGACCTGAAATGACCTTTGACCCTATCATGTGACCTCCAACGGCACCATAACATGCTGGTCCCCTCAGTGCATCTACAACCCAAGTTTGGTTGAAAAGTGAGTGACGGTTGCAAAGTTATCTGTCATAAGAGAGTCTTGCAGGTAAACTTTAACGTTTGACCTGAAATGACCTTTGACCCTATCATGTGACCTCCAACGGCACCATAACATGCAGGTCCCCTCAGTGCATCTACAACCCAAGTTTGGTTGAAAAGTGAGTGACGGTTGCAAAGTTATCTGTCATAACGTTTGTGACGGACGGACGGACGACATTTGGATCCCTTAGTCTCGCCTTCACCTCCGGTGGGCGAGACAAAAAGGAAGGAGGAGGCCCTTTTTCTTTCCAAAATGGCCGTCCGACCCATTTATCCAAAACAACCGGCCGGGCTAGTTTTCCAAGATGGCCGCCATTTTTTTTGTAATCACCACTTGGACTTACGAAATGACGCCAGCTTTTACATAGGCCAGATGCAATGGATAGTGACCAACTTTTCCCGAAAAAAAATCATGAAATTTACACTTTTGGGGGGTTTTACACCAAAAAAAAAAAGAAAGAAAAAAGCAGGAGGCCTCCAAAAGGAAGCGGGCGGGGACGGTAAACATGTAATTTTTTGGCCTTATCTACCTTCAAATTGTTATATCTCACTAAAAAAAAAAATTATTTCGGGAGGGAGGAGATTCGAGTGAAGCGCATTAATTAAGCTCTGATTCATATTGGCAAACTGTATTTGAGATTACAGTAACATTGCTGAAAATTCCTGAAAATATTTGCTATTCTTAAAAAGGTAAATTACAGAAATTCCCATGTAGATTTCTTTTTACAAATTTGATAATGACATCGTATTCTGAAAGGCGTCAATAGCAAACGATTGAACGGAGCTTTAATTTTCGACGTGATTCCTCTAGAATTCACCAAACGGAGTGCCCGGGCATGGTGGCGCTGTTTCATATCTGATCCAAACTAAACATAACTGTAGCGTTCAGTGGATAGCATGCACTGACTGAGCATACAAACTATATTGTCACCCGTAACATGATTAGACAAAATACATTTTTTTAAAGCAAAGCAACAGTGGCGTACCTAAGGAGGGCAGTCAACAACCGAAAAAAAGGAGAGAAAATGAAGACAAACTAGAAAGAGACGAAAAGAAAGGAAGATGAGGAAGGGGCGAGAAAAGCAGTCGATTAAAAAATCCCTCCTGTTTGGCATTATGCATGGATGGTTTTAATTCTATTATTTTCATTTTGGAACCAAAGCTTTACTCGATGTTTGTTTTCTTGGTTAAATTTCCTGTCTTGCTGTTTGCGTCATATCCCAAAATAAGTAAATCCATTTAGTAATGGGATAATCTAGTATATTAGAAGAAGAAGCTGAATAACAAAGAGTTGTTTAATTTATTTATCGATTTTTTTTCCCAGATTGATTAACAGTCGTCCGTGAATTTACATGAATTTCTTTGTATTTTCGTCTAAAGGAATTTATGAATTTATTTATTTCAAAAGTGTGGGACACAGTGCCAGAGATTCGGCTCATATTAATTTTACCCAACATTTGAGATGTAGACAACAGTGAGATAAAGATGTTTTACCGGTCCTTGTTTGAAAACTATTCACATGACTCATGAGCTATCGAGTGTAAAATTAGTCTTTTGTGGCAAGATAACATTAGCATTAGCATTAGCATTATTGTTTGGTATTTGTACAAATCTGCAATGTACAAACGCTTTTATAGCTGATTTAAAGGCCAAGTCCACCCTAACAAAAAGTTGATTTGAATAAATAGAGAAAATCCAACAAGCATAACACCGAAAATTTCATCAAAATAGGATGTAAAATAAGAAAGTTATGGTATTTTAAAGTTTCGCTTAATTTCGTAAAACAGTTGTATGCACATCCTGCTCAGTATGCAAATGAGGGAACCAGTGACGTCACCCACTCACTATTTCTTTTGTATTTTATTACATGAAATACGAAATAATTTAATTTTTCCTTGTTATAATGTGAAACAAGGTTTGATTCCTCGCTGAACATGTGTTATTGCCATTGTTGCAACCTATACACAATTCAATGAGAGCTTCCTAATTGTGAAATCTGCAGAAATTAAAATATTCTATATTTCACATAATAAAATACAAAAGAAATAGTGAGTGGGTGACGTCACTGGTTCCCTCATTTCCATACTGAGCAGGATGTGCATATAACTGTTTTGCGAAATTAAGCGAAACTTTAAAATACCATAACTTTCTTATTTTACATCCTATTTTGATGAAATTTTCAGTGTTCTGCTTGTTGGATTTTTTTCTATTTATTCAAATCAACTTTTTGTTAGGGTGGACTTGGCCTTTAAGAGCTTTAATGTCATTAATGTGTTGGCACGAGCAACAAACCAAACTACTCTTAATGTCATCTTTTGTATGCTTAATGTTCATATTGGTTCGTGAATTAAGCTGCACTTTAAGATGACATTACATGATCAATGATGTGAATTATACTCTTGGAAAACTAATAGTCGTGCTAATGGCGATAACCTCGCTAGTCATAAGACCGCTATTCATAAGGACCGCAATCCATAACGCGTGACTAAATGAATAGCGGTTTTGTATAAATAGCGGTCCTTCTAAATAGCGAGCAAACCATAGACAAATTACCTCGCTATTCATAAGGATCGCTATTCATAACGCGTGTTAAATGAATAGCGAGCGGACCCCCTAATGGCGACGGGATTTAGAGCAAGATTCTTAAGATTCAATATCCATTACGCTTATCGAATGAAAAAGATTTTTAAAAATACATTAAGAAACTATTAAACCCATGTGTGGGCCACATGGCAGGTACTGATCGTTTTGTGTCTGAAGAGCAGAACAATAGTCTGTGGACAGATCTAGCTTTCAAAATGGAGGAGGTGGACCTGCCTTTATACACAACAACTCAAGATGTTAGATGGGGCCGATCTGGCTTTAAACGGGAACGTCTCTAGACCATTTTCAGTGGGGTTGTAGTACCAAATTTGCCGAGGGATTGCTGACAAACTTTCCAACGAGGGAAAAAAAATCATACATTTTTGAGATTTGCCAACAGCCTCTGAAATTGTTGAATTCACTCACCATATTTTTCTACTTGGGGTATCACGTTCCCCACACACCTTACTATTGGCGTCTCTGAATATAAGTTTGTCAGAATGGGTTTAATGGAGCGCTAAAGCCTCTTACCCTTCCCTTAACTACCGTTATAATATCATTCGCCTATGTCAGAAAGTAGAATGAAGGGGGTGTTAATCCCACTCTATCGTTTAATCTCAATCAATATTTAAAAACATCAAATATCATTGAAAGGTCACCTCGGTTCATTTGAGGCTAATAAATTAATCATAATAATGGCCATTTGCCAAAAAAACTAATAATCATAGACGCCTGCGGGAATGTTATTAACGTGGAAAGCAGGATTTTGCATTGTTGAAACATCAGTACATTATGTCCGGGGTAGGGCCTACTTGTTTTTCCGATGGTTCCTTTTTCCGATAGTTCACTATTCCGAAAAAATGAAGTAACGTTCATAATTCCGAAGATTCGTAATTCGGAATGATAGATGAACCTTTGGAAGTATAAATAGGTATAGCACACTAAAATCTGAACTACTTTGGGGGTGTGCAAAATTGGTCTCATTTCAAAGAGCGTGACAAAATATGAAATTTGGCAAAAATATCATCAAGATTGGATGAACGGTTCTCGAGATATGATTCTGGAAAGTTTCGGAAATAATCCCGAAAACCTGCCACAAATTGCCATTTTGGGCCAAAAATGTGTTTTTTTCAAACTTTTGCACACCCACAAAATCCAAATTACTCACTTAAAACAACTGCAAATTACAGAATCAAGACAACTCTCATTGGTTTATCAAATTTTTATAACAGTATGTATGTCACTGATCTCAGATTTGTACAATAGATCCATGAAAATGCTGTTTTGTTCAAAATTTACACCCGCAACTTAGTAAATTGGCAAAAAATGACTAAGTCAGCTAATTAAATATGCGTAAAATGAATATCTCCACTTCTAAAAGTAGCACATGGCTGAAATTTGGTATGGTCATTAAGTCTCCCAAGTTGTATCCAAATATTTACTTTTAATGTGATTATCATAGCTCTTATTCCCCAAATTTTGAAACTCTAACTTTATCCGCAATTTTAAAGCAATTTTCGTGTTATACTGCAAACATTTATAAATAATTTTGTTTATACAAGAGTATAGATTAGCAAAAGTCATCAAACTTACTTGGACATTCTCCGTTTGTGATAAGGGGGTCGATTTCTTGTGCCGTCCATCCACACAGATCGTGTAGTCTTGACGTGTGGTGAGCCATCTTCTCATTGAAGGGACACAAATTCAGTCAAGTCGGTGTTGCTGTTCAAAATTATAATGTTTGAGCGAGTTTCATCAAGTGTTTCACTCATTGTATAAAAAAATGAATTAGATAACAAGAAACTACAGACTTTCAGCTACAAGAGCATAATTAATTGTCAAAATTAAAAATTACTGATTTTCTTGAAATCCATTCTAGCTATCATAAATCTTCTCCTGAATAAGCTATTGAAATGTCTGAACTGCCAACAGGTCAGGGGTCATTTTAGCTACCTTATATGGTAATATCAGTCTATTGTGATGAATGAAACACTTGAGGCTATTCCATTTTCTACAAGGGGTTTTTTCAAAGTGATGCAGCTCAACCAAGTGTCAAAATCAGTGTTTACGTTGCGTGTGCTGCACTGTGCGGCAGGCGTAGGAAGCATGCACAGTGATATGCCTAGTATAAACCCTATTCGGATTAACCAATCTTCGGAATTACGAACCTTCCGAGTAACGAACCTTCGGAATTATGAACCTCGGGAAAAACGAACCTTCAAGTTGGAATTATGAACCTTCGGAAAAAAGGAGCTTAGGAATTATGAACTTTCGAAAAACGACATTGTATCTTGAGATGGAGTTTTCTTTTCTGCGCATCAAGGATTCCTTTATTTTGGTCCCATCGTTAAAAGGGAAGGCTGTCGGATCCTGTTATCCCGTTTCTGTTTTGTCTTTCATTGATCTTTTGAAAATCTCTTTTTGAAATCAAGGTCACGCACCGGGTGCCCCTCTTTATATAATTCGGTACCCGACACCCATTCTATGCCCATCATCGACCCCCTTGCACTGCGCACACAAAACACTCCATTGTCGCCCCCAATTTACAAGAGTTCCTCCTCGCGTTGTGTACACTCTCTTTTTAATGTAAAGCCTTGCCCATAATCATGCTATATAACTCCCGATATTGATCGCGATGTACTGGTGTCAGGACGGGTCGTTGTATTCATGCAACGAGGAGAAGACTGATGTGAGCTAGAAAAAATGCCAGGCACTTTGACTATTTTCGTATTGTACAACACCATAATATGCCCACATCAGGTGGGAACAAGGATCAAATCTATATAGCCTATATCTTGGGCGAATCGATATTGAGTTGAAAAGGCCGGAAACGCATTCTTTACACCATCTTCGCGTTTAAAAGAAAAATTTTGTTGCGCTTTGCCAAAAGCAAGGCCGGAGAAATATAGAGACTATACAATTTGGCTTCATAAAAAGTTAAGGCTACCAATAGTTCGATGGGGTACAGATTTGTCCTTTCCGAAACGTTTTGAGCTAGTTTAGATGCAGCTCTTCCATAAGTTAGTGTAAGTCGTGTGTAGTTGGCGCTATTAAGAGGATGACAATTTTCCTGGTTGAAATTTGAAAGATGATGACTTTATACTTTGATGAACACTGAGAATATGGATTAGTATTATGGTGTCTCGCCAAAGGCTTCAGTTAGGCAAGGTAAGCATTGCATAAAGTTCTTCCATTAGCTAGTTGCAAATAACTTTGTTGTTTCCGTGATTTCGCCAAAAGAGACCTTGCGCTGTTTTTTCAGTAACAGAAATCATATTTAAGCGTGCAGTCCCAGATATTCGTGATAAGGGGTTTGGTTGAATTCGAACTATAGGCATACTGTGAGCAAACTAAGTGAAGTGCACGAAGTACCCCGTGCAGTAAATGCTATTTTGTTAAAAATGATATAAAATTATCAATAAATTCAATAAAATTATCGTTAATGACAAAATGCAAATGCAGGATATAATATTTTACATAGTTAATTATAACAAATAAATTATCAGGCTGTGTATATTAGATTATGATTATAATTCTTTGGTTAGTGATAAATATCAGTGTCCGGTATGCTATACAGAAACTATGTAAAAATAAATGGGATAGGCGTACAACGTGGGGCGGGGGTGCCATCTCCCCTCCCCTTATAATTCTTCGATTTGTTTTTATATCTTTGGGCAATCATCATCTTATATTTTGGAAGCGAGGTGCCTGAATATACTGGTGATTGTTCATATCCCATGCAGCCAATGTATTTTGATGACGAACATATTATGTACCATAAGTTTCTTTTAGAAACGGGAGAGTTGATACTCGGGCAGCGAGGTGACCGAATATGTACCGTAATATTTGTATCTCATCTCGTGTATACTTTGATCACGAAATAAATTTTTACCTTGTAAAAGTGTCATTTTATTTTTAGAAACTGGGAAGTTAATATTCGGACAAGAGGCGTTACTCCCTCCCCGACCCCCTGACGAAAAGTGTGCCCATATGCATATGATCATTGGTACTACGTAAATTTGTCTATGGCTCTATTTAGATATGAAAGATAAAATATTGGCAAGGCTTCATATTCATGACTATCAGTGTCGCCCGATCTATACGATTATGGTCTTTCTACAGTTCTGTTTTGGAAATATTAACAATAATATTTGAATAACGCTACATTAGTGAAAGGGTTGTGGGATATTCCATTTTTAATAAGGACAACTAACCCCTGGGACAATTACTCCTCTACAGGACAATTACTTCTAAAATTTTAGCAGTAGAAACGATTTGACAAAACATTAACTCTTATTTGGGTATATATCATACTTATGATGAACATGGTATACAATCAGATATATGATAAGAGGAAAGAAGAGATGACGAGTAGAAGGAGAAATAAGCTGAAATGAACGAATTAGAAAGCAATAAACCGAAAGAGACTGAATAGCAAAAAGAGGGAAAGGGGTATGTACTTCATGTACTTCGGAAGTAAAACATAAATGCAAATCAATTAATGGGCAAAAGTAATGCTGTGCAGAGAATTTCTTTGTTTTATTGTATTTACATGTCTGTTATGTCGTATTGTATTGTACTATTTTTCATGTTTCTTTCTGTAATGCTGGTGGAAATCAAATTTCCACGATTTTATGTGGATCAGACTGAATAAATTATCAATTATCAATTACATCGCTGGATTCGCTGAATAAAATCATGTAGTTCCCACAATCTAAATTTGACCTGTCATCTGTGCTCAACTTCCAGTTACATAACTTGTCATTTACACATGTACATGACTAAAAATAAAATCTAAAATCAATTCCGTATAGAGAAAAGTCCGACCCTTCAGGCATATTGACGAAGGTCAAATGTTAAACAGGAATAAAGAAATTTGAAAAACAAATTAAACAGAACAAGGATTTGAGATGTAATTGATGTGGTATTTGTTCTTTGGCGTTCTCTGGAAATGTCCTCATTTGATTGAAGATGACCACAGAGTCCGCAGACAATCGAAATTCGATATTTGACTAACCTCAAAAATCTGTTGACTCTGGTTGGACTTGAACAACAAGCGTGGAGAGAAGAATGCGAGTTGTCAGTCAGGACAAGGTAGTGTTCTCAAGATTGAATTGTTCAACGTAGTATTCCAGTAGACGATTCTTAATGCTTTTTTCTAATTCTATTGTTTCGTATTTTCTTGTTCTCCACTACGCCTGAGCGTTATTATATTGGCGCGTTAAATAATTTGTACTATATCATTATTGTCAAGTTGCTGAGTGTACTACGGTGATAATCTTGACGATAATGTAATAATGACAATGATCATGATTATGAAAACAACAATAACAGGCATATTAATATTAACAATTTTGAACGTAGATAATCTTAAAGATTGAAAGAGGATTATATTAGATGTCTCATGAGCTTTACAAATTTTATTGATAAAGTCCACAACTATAATTATATATACCATAATCAACCATTAGGAATGCAGTCATTGTAAGTAAAGGATTGACAGCGTGATACAATAATTACATTACATAATAAAGATGTATTAAATTTCATTTTCCCCTATAGAAACAAATAAACTTGTATGGAAAACCGGACTTGTTTTTCATTTAAAGTGCTTGCCTATTGATGTTTTATGGTAGACCCATTGGCGAATTCGGGAGCACAGGGTGCACACGTCCCCCTCCCCTGGCCTAACACAATTTGCAATAATGTACTGTCATTATATACACCTGAATACAAACATTTACTCTTGTTTTTCCTCTCCCTGTCAGAGATTTTTGACATAATAATGTGTCAGAAAATAATGTGATAAACCCTTTTATTTTTTTTATTATTATTTTTTATTTTTATTTATTTATTTATTTATTAATTATTTTTTTAAAATTAATTAATGAATTTACTATTATTACTATTTTTTTTTTGGGGGGGGGGTGGGGGTGATCAACTGTTTTAAAGACCTACATGCCTCCTTCCAGTCAAAGAATCCGGATCTTCTCTTGATTCCTATCAATATATACCTAATCAAAATGGGCCATTGTATCGCTATTCTTGTTTCATCTCTTTTTAAAAAGCTTGATTTTTGATTGAAGTAAATTATGTTAGCATATGCCTAAAACATAATTAGGGAGTACGTGTATTACTTAATGGCCAAACCTTGACAATAAACGAGATTAAAAACGGTTTTGAAGCTCTAATGTATTTATGCAAATTCAAGTCAGGAGTTGCCTCTTGAAGCTCTCATAATTAAGCTCTGCAGTGTATAAGCATGTAGAAAATTCATGCTTCATTCATCCATTCATTCATTAGTAAAAACGGTCTTGAGGTTACGATGATCTTCATCATGCCCCGGGGTCATGCCTTGTTAGAGCAAAATACGTCAGATCTTGTTAAAAATTGCAGATGATATTTCACATAAACACGAAATAATACTGTCATGTTTCAGAAGTCTGAACCGAATTTTTTGTGACTTTGATTAAATAAATATGATGAATAGTCTGGCCCCTCCGAGTCGGATCCATTATATATACTGTTGATATTAAGTCGTTTGAAATATTTTCAAGGTCATATCGAATTTAAAAAAACACGCAGAAACTTGACCTCTAACACCTGGCGACAAGAAAATGTTTAGTGTTCATTATCTCTCTCTGCAAACTGTCGTATGATTAATCAACAGAAATCGAACGTGATTCGCTACAATATGGATGCTCGAAGAGGCAGATTGAGCATGGTTAAATATAAGCCATGAACAGTCTCTTTTTTTAATCCTCAATCGAGTTTGTAGGCACAATAAAAGACATAATTCAATGTCATATTGATTTAGAAATATTTGAGTTCTTAATGCGTCCTGCATAGAGTGAAAAACCTGGTGACAATAAATTAATGTTTATTTACCGTCCAACATTTATCTTATAGGATTTGAAGGTTTGCATGGTGAAGTTGTAATTCAGAAAAAAGGTTTGCGGTACAACCATGTGAGTTGGAATAACTCCACGTTCCGGTCAGAATGCTCTGGCCGTCGTCAGGAGAAACTGACGACGGCCAGAGCATTCTGACCGGAACGTGGAGTTATTCCAACTCACATGGTTGTACCGCAAACCTTTTTCTGCAAAACCTTTTTTCTGAACATTTATCTTATAATTTTATTTATGATCAATATAAGGCTATCAACAAATCAGCTTCAATCAAATATGAGAAAATACTTAGTAAACGAAGAAGCTTGATGGGAGGAATTTTTAATTTGTAAACAAATTTTTAGGCATTTTACTCCCAGTTTTGAAGATCGTATGCTCGATCTGTAATGAAAAACACAAGTCAGAAAAAATTGGAACAAGCGGGATTCGAACCTGTCATCTACTGCTTGCCGGGCAGCGACTTAACCACCAGGCTATTCTGGCCCACGGCCAAGTCATGATGAACTGGAATCAAATACCCAAGATCCTCTTCTTTCTGACTCATTAATATTCAAACGGTCCGCCGTAGACAATGGTTAGTAAACGAAGAAGCTTGATGGGAGGAATTTTTAATTTGTAAACAAATTTTTAGGCATTTTACTCCCAGTGTTAAAGATCGTATGCTCGATCTGTAATGAAAAACACAAGTCAGAAAAAATTGGAACCAGCGGGATTCGAACCTGTCATCTACTGCTTGCCGGGCAGCGACTTAACCACCAGGCTATTCTGGCTCACGGCCAAGTCACGATGAAATACCCAAGATCCTCTTCTTTCTGACTCATTAATATTCAAAAGGTACGCCGTAGATAATGGTTAGTAAACGAAGAAGCTCAAGTTGTAAACAAATTTTTAGGCATTTTACTCCCAGTGTTAAGTCGCTGCCCGGCAAGCAGTAGATGACAGGTTCGAATCCCGCTGGTTCCAATTTTTTCTGACTTGTATTTTTCATTACAGATCGAGCATACGATCTTTAACGAGAAAATACTTATTTTATGTTTGCTTGTAGAGGCAGATGATAAAATCAAACATTAACCTAAATGTTTTTTTCTTCTTAAGTCATTAGGAGTAATAAAAATACAAGCTTGTATAAAACACATCCAAAAATAAATTTCTGACTTTAGAACGTGCAAACATGTTAAATGTTCGACCTCTCAATTCTTTTCCGGATAATCTGTAAAGCAGGCAACTAAAAAAAAATATTTACCACTCAACACACCTCTCCGTGAACTTTATTTATGAGTTTTATGACCATTAAGTTGCGATCAACCGATCAACGGTGTGTGCGCGGGAACTGCGATCGTGCAGTGTCGTCTGCATGGTCTGCATGACGTACCAGTTGTTAAAGTCTCCAAAACAGATAACATCTTTTATTTTGGACTGTGATACGGTACTGCACTTTTTGATTTGAATCTGATCTTGACTGACGCGGATGACACAGGATCAGGACCCGGAACGTGAGCGGGGCAGATATTACAGTTTGTTGAAGATGGAAACCACAGGGGATATTAGCAGGAACGTGTAGGGATTTAACCCCGTTTGAATAATCACGGACCTACTAGAGAATAATTCACCGAGAGCGTATGAATAGTTTTATATGTTCTATCAATAATTCGTCTGTTTGTGTCATGACGTATAAGAAATATTGTCATTGTATAAGGACGTGTTTATGATCATCTCTGCAAATGTTTATGCAGGATAACGTGAGTGAATTTAAAATATGATTTTAATACTTCATTACTGCATTCAAGCGTGTGCATAATAATAAGAGATTAGGCTGATATCGTTACGATCACGGAAGAGAATAAATGCGAAGGGAGGACGAGTTGAAGTGCAAGACAGTATAGCAATATCAATAATATTTTTTTCTTCAGTATTCTGTAAACAGGGTAGCTCCGTCGGTGTGTTAAATGCTGTTGTAGGTTTAGCATATCCATGTTGCTATCATTATTTGTTGTAAACCAGTATTACTTTCGTCGTGTTATTCGACTCACCATTTTATTGTGTGATACTTCATAAACGCACTCTTATATACCTTTCCCACTGTATATACCGTGTCTCCTTTGTGCCCGCTCATTAATTATAGGTCTTTAACTTTCTTTACTTTTAAAGATCAATGTCATTCTTTCATGTAACTGTATAGGCATAGACTGTTCTCCTTTGAGAATTCCAAATTTGTCGTTATTTTGAAATTTATCAGCATGATAAACATAAATATTGCTTACCATTGAATTGCATGGTCAGTGACGATTTCTTTGCATGTGACATTTTAGCAGTTTAGTGAATTCATGGTAAAACACGAGGACTTCATCAGTGACGTATCATGAATCGTAGTGCTAAAATCAGCGCTAAATATGTAATTTAACAAATTATGCAGACGTTGCATGTATAGAGTGAACTTTTAGGGGATGTGTTCGACCCATCGGTGTATATACAAAACAAGAAAATGCAGGAGATCCATTTTCAACCATTCGACTTTTACCAACACTGCATTTCCTTAAAGGCAATTTTAAAAAAAGTCTGCGGAACATCTGATATGTATCTTTCCAGTACGCATTGAGATTAATTATTGCAAGTGTTACAACATATATATTACTCACCTTTTTATAAATTGTAGACAAGTGACGTGGGGGTATTGTAGCTCAATTCAGAGAGCAACGAAGGAATGTCATCAGGCATTGTAAATGAACACCTGCGTGTAGACAGTAATGAATTAGATCTCAGCTTCATCATAATCTCAAATAAAGGGAATCTTTTATTAGCGTCGTCTACAAGGAACGGCAGGTAGATTGATTAAAAACTAGCTGCTTGCATGATTACTAACTAATCATTGTGGGGAGGGGGTGTACTGAAAAGCAAATAAAATAATAAAAAATATAAAATAATAAATAAATAATAACAAAAATATTTCACTACATTCTTCAGAATTCTTCACTTTTGAGCGCGTTTGGCCGGGGGTAGGCCAGGAGTACGTGTCCCCGGGTACACCTCCTTCCGAATCGACCACTCTTTGATCCTATGGCGTTGAATGTCGTAACAAACTGTAAAAGATCAAGGAACTAAGTTACCGTAAACATGAAAATATATTTATAATAAAAGAGTCGTAGTACCGGTAGTCGTAGTTGTAGTGGATAAAACTACAGAAAAAGACCGTTTCAAATAATCTAAGTTTATAGACTTTTTTATGCACATCTTGTGCTTTGCCTTTAGGCATAAAAAATAACGGTTGTATTTCATAAATTTGTTTGGGACTGTGAAAAGTCCAAATGGGTAATACCAGTTGGTTTCTGTTTAGCGTGTACATGCATGATGCAAGCTGATGGATTCAGATTACTGCGAAGTGCGATCACCTTGTCAACGCAGTGAACATAAATAGAAATCGTAAATGCAAGCATAATTTTTACGAATAAACGCATGGACAAAAGTATTGTATTTCAACGAGTTCTGAGGTCAATGGTTTTGACTTCATTCTTCAAATCTAGAAATTAGGCCAATTATCATTGATCATGACCCATGCTTTCTCCCTCTCCTGTCCGGCTTATATTCGTTCACTACCCGCGTTGCCCTGGCGACGGGGCAAACAACCTTTCAAAACGTACGAAACATATTCCATGCATGGGGTGTGAGCTATCACCCCGGGCCAATACAAATTGTGCCCCATATTTTTGATGATTCATGACCGCATTACTCGATCTTGTTTAATAAGTTGAGACGTCAGAACTTCATTCAAATCATTCTATTCGAGGGCGTCGACCGACAAATATGCATTGTTCTGTTTACACGTAGATCCAAGGAGTTGTCTGTAATATTTCATTCGGGGAACAAGAGGTAATCTGCATGCGTGAGCGTTGAATACAAGACAGCATTTTTAACACCGTCATTTTGAAATTGATATCAATCGCATTTTTGCTATTGCTTATAGTAAAGGCGTTTTTGGAACGAAAGAGAGTCGAAAGCTCGGTATCTCCAAACTGGGCACCTTCACGTCTGTGCATTGTTGATTTATCTTAGAAATAATGAGAGACAAAGTGCAGGAGGGTCCTTACCACTTCTCCAGAGATTCGTCAGTAGAACATTATCAACTGAACATTTTGTTTGGTATTTTGATTGTGTGTGTTTAATTAGCGTACGTGAACATTTTCACACTGATATGCAGGCTCGACGGACGACGAATATTATCTATGAAACTAAAGCAAGTTCATGCAAACACTAAGGTTACATACTTAACACCAGCTCAAGTATTTACATTTAGGAGATTATATTTCAGCGGACAATATTGCAACAGTTTTGATGAATGTACTGAATGATACTAGGAAAGAATTCAAATTTGATTTTCCACAATTCAAACTACAGTTCGGTTGCGTACATGATTTGTTCTTATTTCTTTAATGTATTGTTTGATTTCGACTTTCTCTACATTCTTGCGTTTTCCTCTGATGAGTGCAAGATGAAAAACATCTGTATGTTCGTATCTACAGCTATAAAAAAATTGTTTATTTATTTATTTTATTCATTCATATTTTGCAGAGTATTTGAATTGATGTGGATTCATCATCAGCAACAAGGCTACGGCTGAGCAGATTGCAGCGGACATGACAAGAAGTCATGTAAAAAACTAATTCATCGTCTGCTAGTAAGTCACAGAGGATTGTCGCGATTAGAAGAAGATTCTACACGACGATGATTTTCAGACTGCTAGTCACATACGACCATGATATGACGTCCAACAATTCACAACCGACCACGGACGACATTGGCCTGCCCGTCTTGCGCAAGTCGATCTCCGAGCCAAGGCTACTGACGGATGTCGACCACCGATTCGCGGCGAGGAGAAATCACAGGCATGCAGCCTCGGCAACACCGAGGATTGTGATCGCAAACAGGCCGTCACCTCGGCGGCATTCGGTTGTTCTCGAACCAGCGGAGGACTCGCAGCTACCCAGAAATGTCCAGGATGTTTCCAGAGTTACTGCTGATCGGAGCATTGACATGATTAACCCGCGTAACTTTCCCGTCGTCATGACGAAGAATTTTCTACGACGACGCGCCAACGCCGTTGACGTTTACGCGCACAGTGAGACATTGAACGTGGAGCGTCATCATGGCGGGCTACGTGTCACAAACGGGAAGTACGGTTCTCCTGCAGGTCCGGGAGCCCAGCACAGCGACCAACCCCGAGGTATCCTGAAGCGGAGAGAGCAGGGTTCAAGTCGCAACGGGTGGCAGCATTTGGAGAATGGACTTAAAATGAGAAACGATGTGACGTTACCGGGAGTGTCTTGGCGAAGGTCAGACGGGAGTAGTATTTTGGCGGGATTACCAGGCAACAAGTCGGATTTGCAAGGAGGTCGGAGCTCGTCAGCATCGTCGTGCTCATGGCAGACATACCCGCTGTCATCGAGACCTTTTAGTACCCACAGAGGATCTAAGTATTTGAGAGGTAAGTTGTAAAAACACTTAATGATGACGGATAATTGGAGAGCTTTTATGGCAAAGGGTAAATGATCACTAGTGACATTTGCCGATAGAAAAGCCGGGGTTTCCTTTGTCTTTTTAGCTATGATATGCCCATATAGCTGTGCTTTTCCCATTAGCATTAAGCCCACCTCACACTATACGATCGGTCTGCGATCAGATTTCGGAAGAAAATGTAATAGCATTTGATATAAACATTTCAACACATACATCATTGAGGTTCTGAGTAATCATATAGATCGTAATGTCGAAAGAATGGTCAATTGCGAGCTTTCTAGTCTAGAGGAAAGGCCAAATCGGCTCCGAATCGTTGTGACGTCAGAGCAGTCCTACGATTGTCTACGATTTTAAACTGTTTTGGCCCTTGTTCCGGGTAAAAGGTTGACAGCGCATCACAATCCTATGTACAGTATTCATATTATTGTTCCAAACCTGACTCGGGTAGATTTTATTTGTTAAAATGCCCATATTTGTATTTAATGCTATTTCAATTTATTTCCAAACTCGGATCGCAGTCGATCGTATAGTGTGCGGTGGGCTTTAGCTATGCCAATGGGCAATTGTAACACGGACATGGGAGGAGTGTGCATCTATCACTTCATAAAGAGACAAGAACTAAGAAATAAGAACACGTAACACTATGATTACAAGTTTACAATAAATACATTCAAACAGCACCCGAGTTGTTTTCAGTCTTCAATCTTCAATCCAATAACAGTCCCCACTCAAACATTATAATTTGAGCAACGAATATTATATCCAATTGCAACTATTATTTTCATTTTCTCTTTGAGTGTTAATGAACAGTTCCTCTAAAATATAAAATTTACACATGGAATTTACTACATTACCTATAATACGTTCAAACAAATGTTATATCTCCCAGTGACTTATCTCTTACCTAAGCATGTTATTGTAACTTTGGTTTTCGAACTTTTTTCCAAAGGCCACAGTGAGAACCTACTGTCAGAGCAGATCCCATGGTGCGTCATCAACCTGACAGTACTTTTATAGGACAGAAGAATTAAATGATTATTCATGTATTGTCCTTCCTATCTAAGTGTCGACAAGGCCTGTCGTTTGCGGGCACCTGGTAAATAAATAATCAATATTAAAAGTGATTGGTGTTATAAGGCCGAATCGACTTGTTTCAGCCTTGCCGAAACACAATCAATAGACTCCTAAGGCCGAAATTCTCCCCAAGTGTTAAAGTGGTATCGATCTTAAAATGATATCATATCATTCAATGTGAATCGCTCATGGAGCTTTCGTAATGTTCAGACATGAGGGAGCTATTACAGCACCCTTTTTCCGATGCCTTGTCAAGGGAAGGGTTGCATGGGGGGGGGGGGGGGGGGGGGGGACACGTGCTTCATGAATTTCTGGTGGCCCAAGAAAAAAACATTGAAAAAGTGAAAACATAAAAAGGCGCTTGCAGCGGCGATTGTCCACATTGCCTGACGAAGACTAGCAGTTAGCGGTCGAAACGTCGCAACCCTCGTTTGCTCCATCGTGTGACAACAGATCAACTTATACTCTTATTGTACTACCACGATGATCAACATCTTCCGCAACATAAAGTTATAATCTAATTCTAAATAATATTACATAAGCTCTGTAATACATTAAAAGGCAATTTCCACCGGGTTCCTTCCGCTCCTTTTTCGAACACGTGAATAATTCAAGACTCACAGAATGATGTGCCTCCCGGCCCCAATCGAAAAAAAAAAGGAATCCTGGCTACGCTGCTTGCTTTTATCAATAAGAAATATATTGGCAAGAATATTTCCAGACGATTTCAGTTTATCAAGTCAATCTCAACTCTAACAAAACTGGAAATATAATGATAGAAGTGCAACTTGTAATATCTTCTTAATTTATTCCGCTCGTCATTTTAACGCGAATGTGTTTTGCGGTCGCGTTAACTAAACTCATTTTTTTCTAATACTAACACTTGGTCATCATTGTCATCATTGATATTTGTAGTGTGTAACACTAATGCCGATATTATTTATGCTCCTCAAAAGTAATCTGTCCCTGCAAATAGTCCATTCTCTCTGGCTTAGTGAGTGGTCCCGATTTTGAAAAGGCACCAATGCCGGGGTCATGATTTAGATGGCATTGTCAGAAGGCCACCGAGTTGAGAAAAGTGTGGGAAAGGATCGTAGCTATATAATCTTGTAAAATTCACTTCCCATTTTTCGATCTTTCAATCTTTCTCTTTCATTGTCCTTTTTCGTCATTCGATGGATGGGGTACTTGCCCCCTGATGTGTCCCTCTCATCTCGGTGACTGCATAATCTTAAATGGTTTAACTTTCATTAGTCTAACTTTCAAAATTATCTCTTATTCCATCTCCAGGCAATCATAGATTGATGCCAACCAATGGATTCATTACCCGACCAAACGACGGATATAGCGTTAACACCAATACTCGTATACGAACTAGATTCACCACACCTGGCCAACAGGAACAAACAACACATTTGAAAAACAACCTTGATACATCGGATCTAAAAAATGCACAACTCCCTTCCAAAGATAAAGCCGACATTAACGTCAGCAAACCGACGACGGAGCTACTCCAACGACAACGGGCAACGACGGCGAATGGACTTCGGAAGAATGCTGTCGACACCGCAGACGGAGTGTCGGAGGCTTCGACAGACGCGGAGGATAGTAGAAACTTTAAAGTACGTGATTGGCTGTCTTCGTTAGACAGCACGCTATGTCAGAGATACGCGAGGAGACAAATGGCCAGTCTGAGAGAATACGAGGTGTCCAATCCGAAAACTTGATAAAGCCACAGTGAACACGTCTTTATTGGAGCAATGTGCAGTAGTAGGATATGGGTTCAAATCAGAAGACCTGATAGATATTGAGACTGCAATCTCTCTGATCGCAGTAATGTGTTGTAGAATATGTTTGGTGTCGCGCCTGATTGATATAAGCCAGTTCGGGGTTAGCGCATGGTACAAATGACCCCAAATATCCACAGATATTTTAGACATGGAGGGTCCCTTTATGTGCACTTCAGAAAAATAACTCTGGGAGTGATAGAGGTGCCTCATGAATAGCTTTTGTTTCCCCCTTTAAAAAGAATACTTCCACCTGGATATCATGGAATGCACCATTACTGCATAATTGAATAATGATTACATGACATTCATGAGCACATATCGAATATTAGTGTCAGTGGGTTTTAGAATTTGGTACAGATGACCTTTATCTGCTCATGCTCAGATTGCAACTCCGAAATGGCTTATTGGAACATGATTTAAGATCATAATCACCATTTTGTGACGCAATGAAATGCATTAGTCCGTTGCATACGGATACGTCATTTTGCTGACACGGGACGGCGTCAGCAACTACATACTTGTTACTTGACTAGTAATCAAATTTGTAGTGTAGTACACTCTTTTTCTTCCTGGTCAGATATTTTGGATATGGTGCCCCCACAAGGAATCCTGCGAATCCCTCAATCTGTTCGAAGCCCAAATGGTTGTTACTACTTGATCAACAATTCAACATTCCTGTTAAAATTTCTCTAGATATATATCGCAGTTGTGTTACGAGAACAATGGACGTTGCATGTAGTACATTACAAACCTCAACACTGTTGAGGATATGTGGATGATTTGGCAAACGATTTGAGATAGTCTAGACACAATCTAGACACTCATGTTTTTTACGGGCCTCCTGAAACACTGTCAGGACTGTGAATATTGATTTCCGGAAAAGATACAAGTAAGAATGGCATAATCGCAATTTAATGTTAAAAGAGCTTGACATTACTAGAGGGAATCAACATCTGTACAAAATTGAATATAAAAATACCAGGGCCACCTGAAAACAGGGGGAGGTGTGTACCCCATTGGGGACTTGAATAAACACCTCTAAATATACTCAGCATGGCCAGAACACTATTTCCACTTGAATGAATTGCATTCCACTTACGACCCATCAATTCCCTTCTAATTGACGCACAGGCATGAGGTCTGTCTAGTATAGCACCAATGACACGATACGGTCTGTCAGTGTATGGTGCACCGATGGGATCACACTAACTTTATGCATGACTTCATTATACCTAAATCTGATTTAAATTTCAGAGGAATTTGACAAAATCATATGAAAAGCCAATACATTCACTTTTATTGAATTAAATCAGCACTTATAATAATAATAATAATAATAATAATAATAATATGTCTTGTTTACCCAGGGTAGCCTCATCAGTATTATATACTGTTCTCCCTGAGGGCCCTGCAATCATATTATTACCGTTAATGAAACAAGAATAATTTCAGAATTTCATTGTGATTATCACCGCTAATTGTTTTCAAACAACTCTTGCTTTAAGGCAGGTCTTAATTTCACTTCGAAATTTCGTCATCTTTCACATTTATTTTCAGAGATTTTAAGAAAAGAGTTTTAGAAGATAAGATAATGCCTATCTTTCTGCACATATCTAATATGTGCAATCATCTTGTAAACAAATATTGTATGGAAATTATTATATTTTATTTGTTTTACAAAATTTAATTTTGGAAATTTTCCAAGATAAACATTTCATGACAAATATCATGAGGACTCTAAAGCGCTATTTGTCCGATAACGATAACGAGATTTTCATTAAAGGTATACCGTAGAGCTGCCCTACTATTAACAGACACGAGCATACTCACAGCCTTGGAGATCAGGAGTTGGTCTATATAGCGGTAACGTCTACGGGCAGCTCTTTGTATTCGCATACAAACTGACTCTGATCGGACACGAGTTCGAATCTCAGTCACATCTTTCGGATGGTGACGTTAAAGGTCGTTCCCAGGCGTAAATAATCATATTTGATTGATACACGTCTGTCAAAACTCAATTACACAGGTTCGAATCTCAGTCACATCTGTCGGATGGTGACGTTAAAGGTCGTTCCCAGGCGTAAATAATCATATTTGATTGATACACGTCTGTCAAAACTCAATTACACACACGCACATAATTTTTTTTATCTATGTTTTCTATTGTTCGAATTTCAACCGATGACTTCACTATTGAATTGCGTCACAAAATTCATTGACGGAATAAACCTCACCAATTGTTGACAACCGATGACCTATTGAATTACTACCGATGACCCATTGTTCTCTTTGTTCGATGTCATCGGTTTGAATGCGTAAACATGTACACACACACACATACACACCATATATAAGAGTGTACCTTTAATCAAAAATCTCGTTATCGTTATCGTTATAGGACAAATGTGATCAGCCATTAAAGCTTTATTGAGGCATGTGTTGTCATCGGCGATTACTCGTATCAATCAACGAATTCGTTTCAGTATTGTTATATTTCAGCGTTTAAATTATAG
Organism: Heliocidaris erythrogramma; assembly: GCA_025617745.1. NCBI lineage: Eukaryota > Metazoa > Echinodermata > Echinoidea > Camarodonta > Echinometridae > Heliocidaris > Heliocidaris erythrogramma. The sequence goes on along the minus strand of CM046868.1, from coordinate 24,473,247 downwards.
GAGCCGAAATTGTGTACAACTTTACAATGCAGGGGTGTCCATTCGGGGGGGGGGGGGCAGTTGCGCTCCCATTAATTTTGGAATTGACTATATCCTTTATATGGAGTATATCATTCTGATTAACGTGTGCCCCCCTCCCCCTGTCCTGAACATACATGCTACGCCCCTTATAATGTTCCTGCCCGGCTCTTTGTAATCTTAAAATTGTGTTTCAGTATTGCCTTCGTGGAGGCGGATCAAATCTAAACATGTCGATGTTCTGATTTTGGCTATATTTTGATTATTATCAAATAATGTGTTGTGCTATTAAAGTTAATGGTGACAAAATAAATCAGTATGTCACAGTTTCAATTAGAATCATTATACATCGTGATGGTGTTTATGCTGATCTATGTGTGTCATTCTACAGAGCGCTATAAGTTAACCTTACAGGGCCAAAAGTTGGCGCAATTTTAAGAAGTATGTCTTTTGTTTTTCAGTTACATCAGGAAAGCATACGTTACCTCTTATATATTTCGCAAATAGAGTTCATGTTATTGACATCCAAAATTGAACAAAAATTCTATTCAAAGTAAGGCATTGGTAAATGATGACACCGAAAATTTGAAGATGTAGATTTCCTAACGATCAAGAGTATACAAGCGCAAAACGTGACCCCCAGGGCCAAGCATATAGGCGTCACCATCACATTTTGAATGATATTAGAGGATGGGGTTGATGGTGTCAGAATTAATATTTCGAATTGCAACGTAATTTTTGTTTTCTATCAGGCTCCCCAATTTTCACATCTGGCTGGTTGGATATAAATATATATATATATATATCCCTATGAAATACTGATTAATAATTTGTCTCTGTTTTGCTAAACATAAAACTTTATTTTGAATGAACAATCCGTAACTCACACCGGACAGTGTGTGATTATGCACAAAATCTTTGGATAGATTCCGATCACAAGTTGTCTGGTTTATGTTTAGAATTGATATCTACTTGCCATATTTTTGTCACAGTTTTCGTTGAAATAAAACAGAAGTACATTTTAAACATTTATGCCTTTGTTAATTCCATCACGGCAATATTTTCATCACTCTCATTTCACATTTTCAAAAGCTGATTAAGAAGAGGTGAAGGTCGGGTGGTGGTGGCAAGAGAGAGAGAGAGACAGAGACAGAGGCAGAGAAAAAAGAATAAATACACGGCTAGGAAGATCAGAGCAATAAAGAAATGGAGAGGAAGGAAGTGATGGAGCGGGGGGGGGGGCATCAGGGTGTTAAAACAAAAGAAGATGGAAGATGCATACATGAGAAGAAAACATACACAACGATAGTGATGCGATGGATCACGACAAATGATGCCCTTGACAAAAATGGTTTGAAATACTATGACAGATAATATTTATTGGAGTAAAGATTCACTTTGAGTAAGATTTGTGATTATCAAGTAGACGCATCTTGATTAGTACATAAAAATGAAAAGTTACGCATAGCAAATAAACAACAATAACATTAATAATAAATGAGATCCTTTAAAATAAAAAAGCAACTATAGGAACAATGTCTCTGGCCTTCACAGCTAAAACTTCATGTGACATTTTTTTTTGGTACAAATTATTATCAACAATGCAAGTAAGAAAATATCTCATTTTATACAGTCCAAAGGAAACAAAATGGAAATATACATAGAAACTTAACAAGTCCTTAATTTCAGGTATATTCAGAGTGTATATAATCATAACGTTCACAATTTACATTAAAATAATGAATACGTGTGTATACCAATATCGACTTGTTAAACATAAATTCAGAAACTGGGCGAGTTAAACCAGTTAGTTTATTTCTTCCAATTCGACATTTATTATATTTACAAATCAGTTTAATAATATCAACACAAATACATTTCTTGTATTTTTGTTTACATCGAGCCCAAAACTCGTAATCATATACCAAGGCTTATCAGCTGAAATGGCTCGACATGATTAGCGCCCTCTATACTAAAAATTAAGCACAATGAGGAAAGTTAGGAGCAAACACAGAACTCCTAAAGACGTCTTTTGGAGTTCTGTGGGAGCAAAGTGCAAGTAAATATAAAATGCGCTTTAAAAGAATGCTCATCATTTGGTTCATTCTGAAAAAGAAAAAGAAAATAATTGCTAAATATTAATATATTTCATTTCGACAATGGTATTTAGAATGACCCCATCTTTATTTCAAGTAACTTAATCTCATACTAAGCAATATAATAATGACAACAATTGTAAATAACTCTCACTTACATGTAAGCAAGGAGAAAATTATTTTTGTGATGCGACCCCTGCACAACTTTGGAAAATGCTTGGTGCATAGCTACTGTGCATGGATCTTAATTCACTACGATCCAATATGCAAGAATTGAAAAGTTAGTAAAAAGTAAACTGCTTCATTTTCCACATAAATTAATATGACTAATTCTCATCCATAATTTCAACTTCCATCACATAAATTTCCATAATTAAAGAAGATTATAAATTATACTGTATCTTTCATCCCCCAGCCCCTACCAAACTAAATATACATTAAGCACACAAATCAAATTGTAAATTAATATAAACTTACAAAACCTTCGGCTATCCTTTTTTGTCCTCACAAGACCTGTATATCAATTTCGTAATTCGTATACAACTACTAGTACATTAAATAAATTGTAGACAAAAATTATATGCAGGATAGATAATGAACACTGTAATTATTGCACTTGGGGTCCATTTAGTTATCCAGTATGTTGATAACAAAGGGCACAAGAATCTGAATATATTAACTGTCTTTTCAAATCATTTCTAATTCTTCAGTCACTTCTCTAAAATTTTGATTATGCTGAAGAGGGATATCTTATCCTTATATAAAGTGATCAGCAGCAATAAATTTCATGACATGGGATCAAAATGGTCTAATCATTAGTAATATTATTATTAATAACAAAGTTTTGGACAGAAATACACCTGCCATTTTAATCAGTACAGAATTAAACAGCCAATCATTCAAATTGTACAATTACCTTACGCACAACCATATACTTTGCAATAAGTTTACTAGCTTCATACTTGGCTAGTCTCTGTTTTCTGTCATTTTTTCTATAATTACCAACCTTAAATTGGAGCAATTCAATCACAAAATACAGAACTGGGGCATGGCATTCATCGCTGCAGAGACCACTAAGGCAGAGATAAAGAATTATTTCCCAGACCTAGAAGCGAAACTTCCTACCTGTGCTGTATGATTCAATTTAAAGTTTCCATGACAACATACATGTTCATGTATAGACCTTTACAATTTTTTGTGCACAAGTTCTTTGAGGTACATAAATGTCATAACTTTATTATCATCTTTCTAAAAAGTTGATAGGTAAATTGAGCTTCTCGTTTGAGATGTACATCACATCCTTTGCTTCAAAATAATTTGTGTAATCGCGAGCTGAAATATCACATTAGGCTTATCTACAACAAACTACCTTACATTACCATTCACCTAAAGCCCAGGGTGGTACAGTATTTTGAACACCATGTTATGTAAGTAAAATAATGTTAATTGTCATAACAAGTAAAAATTAGGACAAGTCACTGGTTAATTTCTGTGCAAAGCTGGCTGCGTTCATGGAAAGATAAAAAGAAACATCCGTGTAAGCACCAATGATAAATATTTTTTCCGCACAATTTCAGTTTGTTATGACAATTAGCATCGTTTTCCTTAACATAGAAGATAACAAAGTTTTCAGAACAGAAATGACGCCTCATGTGAGCCAGGCCAGCTATATATTCAAAATTATTTCATGGAAAACATACATCTATGTCTTTCAAGGAGGTGTGTGCATGCTCTACAGAAAAGCCCCCTAAACACAGATATTACCAATCATTTTACAAATATGCACACAGTATAGGAAAATGCATACTGACAGCTTTGAAAGACAATTCATTGAACTCCAGATAGATTTAAATTAAAATTTGAAATATCATAAGTCTAGAGTCCAGATGTGTGATGATGTAATCATCCTACTCCTACTCCCCCCCCCAAAAAAAATCCTATTCTGCCAGTTTAACATCATAACTGGGAAATACATGTAGGTTAATTAAATATCTGGAATATTTTTATCTAATTAACAGCATACAGCATATAATAAAACAGCAGCATCGCAAATTAAGGGCGTTGAAAAAAGCCTCAATGAGTGTGTACTACACCTCTATCCATTAAAAACCCCCCCCGACGCATCATAATTCACTAAATGGCACAACATACACCCAAGCCTTCATGTTGAAATTCATTCACCATCTTCAATTCCAACAGATTACGGTATCTTTGTTCTTTCTATCAAGATATAATCATCTTTATATTTGAATCCCTTTTTGGTTGTTTATGTGTTAGGTTACCATAGATATCAACATAAATACATAACGACTCTAATTCATATCGTGACTCAGCAAGGAAAATAATCTTTCCATATCCCAGACTCAGAGCACACAATAGTGTCATGTATTCATTTGCAAATAATGAGGTTAAAAAACCTTTACATAAAGATAGAGAGTCGACAGAAAAACACCATGACGGGAAACAAGGAAGTAAAATTTTCAAGAGAACCTACATGTACAGTGGGCAATTAAACATGTCCTTTTTACTTTTGAATAAAAAACAATATGTTTTGATAGTAATATTATACATCACTTTGTGTGACTATTCTTTAGTATCTGAATGTATTGGTCTTGTTAATATGCACTTATGATAAAATCCCATGTATATCAGTCTATGGATAAATTCTCTTCAATATGTGCTGATACAGCTAACCAAATTAATATAACTTGAAGATCTAACAAGATTGTATTTTAAGGGTGTATCATAGTCAACATAATACATGTAGGCCTTGCAGTTAAAAGTGGGATACATGCACTCACAAACTTCTCATTTCTTTCTAAATTTACGTTCTGGGTCAAAATAATAAGGAAATTTAACAATTTCATCACAACATTATTCACTACAAACCTACTTTATCTCTCAGTCTGTGAGATATAGATGTGGATCAAGTAACTGCTTGAAGGGCTAGCTATGAATGTTTCTTTCATTCACTGGTTATTCACCAGCCCTGTTCCTAATCCACAGTTAATTTAGTTACCCCCCCCCCCCCCCCCAATACCCCACAGCATGATACAACATGCAGTTTATATCAGTATGTGTGGACTCAACAAACTGAAAACTACAATAAAACATAGATTATGAAAACTGAAATACAACATAGACCATCAAGAGCTTCAAGTATTCAGGGCATGTTGTCAATATCATACATGTATATCAAGTTTTTGCATCCTCACGCACAACTCGTTTGAAAACCTGCTTCAATTAGCTGTCACAAACAAAGTACTTGAAGATATGAAAGTGTAAGACCCATGTGAAATGCATTGCCTGCCGACAATCTGCTGCTCAGATACTTGACGGTCACATACAAGGATGAATTGTTCATCCATATAGACTCATCATGAGTACAGAGAGGTTTCACTTTTGACGTGTCAACTACATGATGGCTCTCTTGGACTTACAAGACAATGATTAACTACATGTCGCACATCATGTGATAAGCGCCAGAAGGACGATAAATCTATGTAAGAATAAATGAGTTAACACCCTTTTGGCTCTCAGCAGAAGATGGGCAGAAAAGTGCAAAAATCACAAAGCCTGACACACAGAGCCTAGCAGGCCATGTCTTTAACAAATATTTTGTAAAAAAGTTCATCTCTGCATTGAATGTTAATGTTGTCAACGTTTCCAACAAGTTTTTAAAAAATGGAATGTTCTCCCACAAAAGAAATTAATGACAGAGTCTTAAGTAGGTCATGTAATACAGATTTCATAGATACTAAAATTTCATCCAAGCCACACCTACCTGCTGCTACTTAACTCTTACTGTGCCAAGGGGTTTAGCTCTCTTCAAAATTTTACCAAAATGTGATCAATGCTTGCGTTTCAAATGTCTGCACTTCATTAACCATCTATTATTTCACAAAACATTGTGTACAAAACTTGTAGGAAATTTATTACCATTTCTTATGATACCAAACATTATTACTTTACCCAACTTTATGCAAAAGAATTACTGAAAAATACACTTGAGTTTCTTTTTGTCCCATTATTTTGGGGTTTCTCATTTGTTACTATTGTTTAATGTTGAAATAAGGTTATATCTTTTTAAAAACCTGCAATTTTCACTGAAAATTTCTATGGTAGCACATAATTATAATCTTATATTTAGAATGCTTGATTTATGCTCAAAGATTTTGATATATATTGACCATCATATAACTTTCCTGTGGTTGAGTATCTGGTGAATGAAAATGACAAGTCTATCTGTCACATATACGTGCCATCGGCACTGAAGAGTTAATAACTTATATATACATCTATTCCAGATGCACACTGAAATGAAAGTGGAAGTGTCTGCAAAGGGAGAAATATTGAGAGCTTTCTGTCTCAACAATGGATCATCATGATCATGCCAAATCACAATTTAGACCCAAATCTCAATTCAGACCTAAAACTTCTTAATGACTCAAAGTTGAGTTCTAGTCATGAAATTACATTGTGAGAGAAACTGCCTGGAAGCAGTTGGGAAAGGTTGATGATGGAGGAAATAAAACTTGGTCTATACAATAAGGTTTTGGAATCATCGAAATGAAAAGAAATTTACTCTTATCTCACTGAAAAGCACATGCAGTGCACACAGAAATGGGTACATGGGACTACACACACATGTGGCATGAATGTTCGCCCCTAAACACTTCCGCTATTTCTCTTCATATCGTGAATATGAAGGCATTTGATGAGCAAACTTTTTCAGGGGATATTTCTACTTCAGTGTATGATATTCTTCCAAACTGACATAAAAAGAATGAGAAAGCTCACAGATTAGTTTTTCCCCTTTACCATAACTCAACCTTCTCTTTAAAATTAATTAAAAGTTCATTCATGCCTCCAAATTAAATCTCTATCTTCTTTTTGGCTGACTAACTCTACTCACTGATGCTTTACTATGAATAAATTCAACATTTGAACCGTTTTCTTATAGTAATATACATGTAAGTACATGTACCTGTATATATGCACAGCTACTCTTCATATGCATAGTTTTTTAACAGATGACAAAGGCACTCATTCACATTTCATGCAGAATTGGCGGGATCTCACGATCTGGTCTTAGATCAAGACTGCTTTTAGACCCTCCGAATAGATTGTAAATGAACACCCTCTATGAAATACTCTTTCATAACATCTTAAAAGTTATCTACTATGAAAGAAGCTTGCATGGCACTTTGTATTTTTCGAAGAAGTGTGCAAAGTTACATCTGATGAATTGATCTGCAAAATCAAAATCATGCAAGCATATTTATGTTAAAAAAACAGTGGACGCTTTTGATAGTTAAAGACTCAAAAATTATACCTCCTATCAGACTGAGGTTTTATATCGTAAAGTTGAAGGATGTAAAATTTTTATTACATTTCTCTGAATACTTAAAAAAAAATGCTCTGAATATTTAATTAGATTTTGCACTTTTTGAAAAAACTTGGCCACAAAATCTGTGTGTATCAGTAATTAATTCAGAACACAAAAATTGTCATTATGTGTTGCAGTTGTCATTTCTGCCAACCTTTTGCTGGGTTAAACAGGTGTTATGAAATTTCAGCTTCAATGCACAATGGTAATTGTTGTGTTCTGAATTAATTACTGATACACAGATTTGTTGGCATTGATATTTCAAAAAGTGAAAAATCTAATTAAATATTCAGAGCAATATTTAAGAAAAGTTTTCAAAGAAATGTAATAAAACTTACTCCCAATAAATTTTACATCCTTCAACTTTACAATATAAAAACAGTCTGATACGAGGTATAATCTTTGAGTTATTAACTATCAAAAGTGTCCACTGTTTTTTTTAACACCTAGTATAAATAAAACTCTAATCTTTACACCAAAAAGTGCATCAAATTAGAAATAATAAAATACATAAGGACTTTCAACAATATTGATGTTTGCAAATTGCTGTCATCTTCCTAGTATTATGAGGAATGTTAAAATCACACAGAACAGGGTGCAATAATATCATTTTACAATTGGCCTACTGGGAAATTATTACAAGTTAAGGCAGGGTGAAATGGCTTCCACTAGCCGAAATATTAAAAGAAATGAATACCGACATAGCTTACTAGCCCTGCATCATATTTTGGTGTTCTCTTGCATGCACCCTTAATAATATCCGCCATAGGGATGTTTCATGGGGGTAGGCACTACACTCCTACATGGATGACAGTCCCTCAAGGTGCTATAATAACACCCTATTTTCTCACAATGTTGCTCACATTGGTCACTATTTTTTGATGAAAGGTCAGTTAAGTCATTGGCACACTTACAATTTCACATGCTTTGGATAATTAAAAGGGCATACATGTGGGTGTATTTTTATCATACATTTTCATGTTGTAAAACCCTACACAAAATGTGTCTGTAAGACGAATCATTGACAAAAATGGATAGAATCTGTAGCTTGAGAAAAAACAACCAAATTAAGCTCAGAGATGAGGAGATGATGAGATGAGAATATTTAGCATACTTCTCCTTGGATGTACATGTACATTGTGCTAGAAAGTGCAAGGTCTTTTACATATATATATATATATATATATACATGTATATACTGTATATATATATAGATAGGTGACAACAAAGAGTCAACTTCGTACAACAGAGTGAGTCTTCATACAAAAAAAGGAAAAAAGAGAAAGTTCGCTTTGCTTCAAACATATACTTTGACACACCACATCATGTCTACGTTCTACTTCTACTTCAAAATCTTGCTCTAAAGCCTTCAATTTCCAATAAATATTGCTTTTTCATAAATATATTAGTTACTGCTTCGGCTTTATGGTATCATTTCATCTGGTCAGGACTATACAAGTATCAGCATGAAAATATCACAGACATTATGGATAATCAACAAGGTAGATGAAAGATTGAACTGCAATTTTAGGAAACAATGTCAAAGAATCATTAAGAAGAAATACATGTAATAAAGATAAGATATGGGGAGTCAGATTCAAATAAAAGGTAGATTGATTAAAAAATGACAGGAAAAGGGGGGGGGGATATGAGGAAAAAGAAATTAAGAAAAGATATTTCCTTTCACTTGAACACTTGATGGAGTAAGGCAATCAATTAAAAAGAAAGAATGAACAAGTATCAATTGCCACAGGCCAAGGCATGTAAGCAAATTAGTAAACTGTCCACAAGAGTAAACTGTGTACCCATGTAGTAAGCTGTGATTGTTGGCTGTGTTTGCAACACAGAACCATGACAACAAGGAGAACACAGTGAAAAAAGAGGAAATGATACATACGATGAAATATTGAGGTGTGAAAACATAATTCATCATAATCAATTAAGAGTAAGCACTTTCTTTTCATATCCTTCCCGATTGCAATGTTGTCATCTGGCATCAAGCGTTGTGTACTAGTGGATACATCAAGATTACCTACATCGGACCAGGATCTAACCATCAACTGGCGCTGGATTCGGCTGGCTTAGTATAACCTGCACAACAAATCCTTTTGCTAACTTTGCCTCCTCCACTCGCGTTTTGTCCGTAAGCAATTTTCCGCTGAAGTAAAAACGTTGACGAGATGGTTCAACATTCTCCGCCGCGTGGATGCGTTTCTTCACTTGGTACATCGTGTCTGTCGACCGAACATTCAGTTTGAGTTCCTTGCCAGATGAGAGGCGGAATTTGACAGTTAGTTCTGTGCCACCCTCTGCAGGGGGCTCTGGATCAATCACATCAATGTCACTCGTTTCCTCCACCATGTTCACAGGTGCGCTCAGTGTATAGACTGGGAGCGTGTAGCGGTTCCCTAGCTCATCATAGCAATCTGTTAGGGCACCTATGAAGAATAAGAAAAAACTTTGCTTAGTGAAACCTGCTTATAGCAACTACTTGTATAAAAGGAATACCTGTCTATAAAGACCACTTTTTTTCCCCTTGAACATTGTTTCTCATTAAAACTAAAGCCCGGCGCACACTGCACGATCTGACTAAGCCCGAGTCATATCGATTATTTCATAATCCGGGATTCGACGGCTTTGATCCGGTCGAATACCGTGCATCGATAACTGTAGGGTGGTAAAAACAGAGTTGCACACAGTTGCATGCACCATGCACCGGTGACCGGTCGGCTGGCATCGCGGGCATATGTATGGGGCTCTCGCTGCTCGACATTAACGATAGCCCGCTAGCCAATGGCTAGTAAAAATCACGGCGGACTATAGCCAAAAATTTCTAGTCCGTATGGCTAGCCAAAATATCACTCAAGTGTCGCACGAAGTGATGCTCATTGTCGACACATCCAACAATGATTCAAATTCAAAGAATTAATAATCTTACTTTGTCTTTTGATAGCTGAATGGAACATGTTTGTTCGATGCAAAAAAAAACAGTACGAAATAAACTTTTCGTCGCTCATGACTTCATTCAGCTTCAGATCATTTCCAAGAAGTAATTGCCAATTTGATGAGAGTGTGATATAGTTATTGTGAAGTTGGAACACTCGTACTCTTATCATGTTCAATTATACAATTGTCAAATTGACAATGCAGAGTGAGTGCAAGAATATTATTGTAAACTTCAGTTCGTAACGACAAAACGATTTTTCCATAGAGAAAGCACAGGTAAAGCGCGACGTCCTCTGCGAGCGAATTAGCGAAAGTTAGCCAACAGTTTGAAGTCGCCTTCACGTTCTCTGCTAGTATATATGCTGTACGTTACTTTTTTTTTATTTGCTTTTTTCATGGGTCAAAAATCTGGCGGACTACAAATCGATGCACCAGTTTTGCCAAAACGAAATCGGGATTCGATGTCTTCGATCGAACACCGGCTAACCAATCGATTCGACTCGGGCTTAGATCTGACTACGATGTAATTTCGGGAAAATTTGTTATAACATTTGAAATGAACCTTCAAACATGTACAATCTTTGTGCTCAAAGTTCCGAATAGTAGTATGAATACTAAAATCGAAATTCCGGGCTACTGCGAGCCCCCCTGTAGGAATAAAAGCGAATTCAATTCCAAATCGTAGTGACGTCATACCAATCTTGCGATCGACTAAGATTTGAAGCCGATTTCGCCTTTACTCTAACCAGAAGAATTGCAGTTTACAAAAATTTCAATATTAGTATTCGTATCCTTATTCCGAACTTCAAATGAGATAATTTCACTTTTTTAAACTTTCACATTTAATGCAAACTGCAATTTGTTCGAAAATCGGGTCGCAATCGGGTCGTATATATTGTGGGCTTTAAAGGAAGCTCATAATAAAGTTCTCTGACTACACAGGCCACCTTCCTGGTCTCACTTGAGTGGTCTTTATATACCGGTTTCACTGCACTTGGTTTAATTTTTAATGAATACATTGCAGGTCCAAACAAACAGTTAATTTTTCTCTTTTTTTTCAAATTCCCAGACATACTGCCCTTGTGAGCATGCAGAGTGGACATATTTGCAAGCAGTTTTGGCCTATAATTTGAGTGGTTGCCAACTTGCCATAATTTCTTTCTCTCTCTCTGTGACTCTTACTACATGTAGATGTCTACTTACCGTTAGGGCATGATATATTGGCACCATCGATGATGGCTTGTGATAAAACAAAATCTCCAGACTCCAACGCAGATGCTGCTCCTCGTAGTGCGTCCCAGATCTCTTTTCTGCCCTCGTAGGCAGGCGCTGTCTCCCAGAATTCATCTCTCTTGCTCTGGAGTTGTCCTGTGGTTAGTGGAACATCACTTTTCCATTTTGGCTTCTCCGGCTTGAGTGGCTGGTTCCGCCCTATGGGCACTGCAAAAAGTGAAATGTCAAAATCAACTTGAGGAGCAGGGGTAGTATTTTGTTTTAGTGAAGGAATTTCAGTTGTCAAAACAACATTAAATTGGGCTTTTCATGAATGTCTACACAAATTCTTTATCATCTACCCTAATCTTGATATGTTATATAATTTCACTTAAAATATCTCCCTCAGATAAAGTAAGAAGCAGATTTTAGAATATGACCCAACATTTATATTAGGGAGGGCCACTACTACATGTACATAACATTAAATCTGGGCGTACATTACATTAAATCTGGGCAAATACAACAATATTCATCTGATGGGGATGGAAATTTGGGCTATTATAGCTAATATGCCCAGTAATCCTCAAATTGGCAACAATCCTACCTAGGATATCAAAGAAACAGCAGAACGGAGGTATAGATAGAATTTGTATTGAGCGGAGGTATATAGTGCAGCAAGATCAGATTCGATGTCAATTGCTCGTGGTCTAGTGGTAAAGGCATCTGGTCAGACTGTCAGAGTATTCTCTTTCTACACTGCACTCGCGTTTAAGGTCCCGCGTTCGAATTCCGCTCTTTCTTGCTGATAATTTTTTCAGTTATGATTCAATAACGATAGCGTTTATTCCGTTATAGGCTAAATAACTGAATTTCAACAATGAAAACAAAAAAACTTGACTAAGTATTCACTTGTTCAGGCGGATTTAATGGCGGCTGGGCATAATACTCGAATATTGTTCCCCTGTTTGGCACACCTCAATTGGCACACCTCAATTACCCTAAATGAGAATAATAAATTGGAATTTGTTCAAAAGCGGGCCCTCAAAATAATTGTAGGCTATAACGTGACTTATGCCAATGCCCTTGCCATAACTACATGTAAACTCACTACTCTATAGGGGTGGGAGTTTCGGGTATTTTTTCAATTCGGGAACCCGGCGATTTTTCGGGCGGGTTCCCGGGTTACCCGAGAATCACATAACACAAAATACAAGCTTATATTTACCCTTAAGAAGCTATTAACACTGGGAAAAACTCGAAAGCGCATCAGTGCAGTGGGGCGCTACATGGATATTTACATGTAGATATTGAATGGCTGGTCGACGTTATCTACCGCCTTGTCATGTTACATACATGAGTAATCATTAAATACTTATTTTCGGGAAACGGGCATGTAATATTTTGACCCGGGACCCGATGCTCTCGGGCGGGACCCGGGTACCCGGTTTTAGTCCCAGCACTACTACTCTATCTTATAGAAGAGATTCCCTTTTGCTAAGCTTTGGACAAAAAATCAAAAACTCTGATCACCACAAACACCTTCTTCCCGTCCCTAGATGTAATTCAAATTTAAGACAGCTTCGTAACATGACTGGCTTCCCTACAATTAAATGCAATACAGAGCGATATCGAAAATCCACCATCCCTCACCTTGCCAGAATCTTGAAATAAACTCCCCCCCCCCCCACGCTTTGCATTCCAAACATTTTCACTTCTCAGATTCCATACCTAGATGTAATGACTCATTTTACATGGTTATGGCTTTCTAACTTGGTTATATTCATGTATTGCTCCCAAATCTTCTCCTTTCTATCTATCTCCTTCCTTCTTTCTCTTCCCTTTTCTTTCCTATTCTTTACTTTTTCTTTCTTTCTCTCACTTTTCACACTTGTTATCTTATTATCTGTGTAGCGTAAATCTTAGTATTTTTGTTTTGCTCCCAATTATTTATCTTTTCATATATTTGATGCGATTCTATTGTATATATGCACATATATATCTGATTGTAAATTGACCCCTTCAGCCCCTGTGCTGCTGGTCAATCATCATACACCATAATAAATAAATGACGACTTTGGCCGAAACTTGTATCAATATTTTTTCGCAAATTTCTTTTTGCTGTCATTCATGCAACATTTTAAAACATGTAGATCCTTGTGTTCTAATGTTGATTGTGGGGAAGGGGGGCAATTATGACAAATCATCAACTATACCCATTTTCATTCAAGTCTGTTTTGTGACCATGACAGATTGGTTGATTCTCATTCAAAATTATTAGGCTTGCAGCTGCCAACATACATGTATGCATGGAAGTCGCACGCATAGATGGCAGTATACACGCGTGCGAGGTATTAGCACAATAAAATTTAGCATGCTGCGTCGGAACTGCTCAGCAATACACTGCCTTGCACTCCGTTCATCTACAGCCCACATTCCGTGCTGATCTTTGTAATGCTACATGTAATCGGACAGCGAAAGCTACTCGTGAATGGTAAGTAATTCCACATCAATGTTGCCATAAATTGTATTTTTGCACATTTCTTACGATCCGATTGTTGAAGTGGTCAGATGAGCTGAAAGAGGAATATTTTAGCAAACTCTGAGGGTGGTTTGCAAGGTTCACCGTATGTGGTAATGGATGAATCTTGCCCACTGATTCCTTTGTTTACTTGATGCTCTGTAGGGGAGATTGCCTCCGGGTATGGCTTGATGTTCAATGTCAAATTTTATAAAACATCAAGCCCATATGGCATGAATAGCTAGCTCACACTTACGCAACTTACTACTAATCATGCTTGCTAATGCGGCCTAATCGTGGAATAAGTCTCCCCTCATTCAGTGTGTACGCATACACTTGTGACTTGTGTTATCATGCCTTTCATGGTTAGGCCTAGGTCTATTGAGGTGGAATGAAGTCACCATAGTCCATAGCGTTGCACGCAATCATGGCAATTGAATAAACCGACTGATACTGTGTGCAGTGAATGAGGGGTGACTTATTTCACGATAATGCCGAATGAATGTGTGGTGTTTCCAAAAGGCACAAGACAGTCACGGAGTCGAACCAACTTACCAAGACGTTCAACACTTCAAACACGCCGAAGACCCAGGGAAAGCCGCTGAAATTGGCCTAACATTGTATTTGTAACTGTAGTCAGTAGTGTAGTCTCTTTGTTTTAAAGACCAGAATAATTAGATAGCTGTAAGGTTCGACTTGAATTTTTATAGGCATTTTGGCTTTTTGCCCTTGGTCTGCGACATGTTCGATCTCCTCGGTTCGACTCCGTGACTGTCTGTGTTGTGGAAACACGACACATTCATTCTGTCAACACAACAGTCACAGTCAACACACACACACTCAACGAACAAAATCGCAGAACAGCAAAATCAACTTTCAAAAAAAAAATCTGTCTTACTTGAACCGACTGTACCGTCTGTGTTCTCCCCTCTCCCACTTGTCCCATCATGCGAGGAGCTGAAACAACCTCCCATGATGGCAGATAGCCCCAAATCGAGTTATTAGGATGTCGTTTTCCTTCATTCACTTCCTCTCTTGCTAGGTTGTCTGGCAGCGCAGCCGATCTTTCCCGCATCCACATATCAAGCCAATTACGCGAACACATAACATACGTACGTACGTAGAATACACCGGCACGTATATATCATTATTTTACATAGGGCGACAAAGGGTACATGTATGAGCTCTCGGTGTTGCGATTTCATAGACCCTATGGCGTATTATGGCTCCGCAATCTACTGGTACAATAGGGGCTAATCCGATAAGGGGGGGGGGGGGGGGGGGGGGGGGGGGGGGGGGGGGGGGGGGGGGGGGGTGGGGAGGGGAGGAGGGGATGGGGAAAAGGGGATAAAAACATTTTTTGGCATGCCCATTTTAAAAATCTCTAATAGGATAGGCCACGACCTCCCCCGAATCCACCATTTTGCTATGATCTAAAACTAACTGTTTATTGTGAAATTCAAGTCGATAAAATACCCCGGGGGGGGGGGGGGGGGGTACTCACGTATATTGGGTATACGGGGACGTGCCGCTGGGAAGGGTGACTTTTTGAAGAAAGATCCTTAGACATGGGTCCCCTTTTCATTAAAAAGATCCTTAGACATGGGTCCCATTTTCCCCCAAAAAATCCTTAGACATGGGTCCCCTTTTCATTAAAAAGATCCTTAGACATGGGTCCCATTCCCCCCCCCCCCAAATAATGTTGTCCCCCCCCCCCCCCCCCCCCCCACTGAGCGACTTTTTGAGAAGCTGGCGAGACCCAGAAAAAAAATACGGGTCTACCTTTTTCACAAGAAATCCTTAGACATGGGTGCCTATTTAGAGCAAAAGGACCCTTGGATGTGGGTATGGGTCTGGAGTTCTCAGCCGCACACCCCCGTCCGATTATAATCTGAGTACCCCCCCCCCCGGGTAAAATACCGATGAAATGAATCTTTTTTCTTTGCATCGGAATTCTGAAATCACTCTAGTAAAACTCAATTTCATCTTAGATATCCAATACAGCCTGCTTAAATCAATAACTGCTCCACAAATTTCTTAGTTGTTTGATGTCCGAATTAAATGCTTCATTTGCTTTTAATGCAGTGGCGGATTTAGAAGGGGGCCGGGGCACTCCCTTCCGGCCCGTGCCGCCCTTTTGAAACAAAAGTGTACATTGTGCCCCCTCCCCCTTTTTTTTTGCTTTTCATAAAATTTTCTGAGATTTCTGCCCCGGCTAGCTCTTTTACAAAATCCTGGATCCCCCTGTTTTATAACAGCTAAGCATGCATGCAGAAGCGAAACTTCGAGACTCTCCTTGCTGGGCTAGAGATTTCTGGTATGACCAGCTGGCTGTTGCCTGAAGTGACTGCTCGCAAATTGACTTTTAAATCTGGCAAACATGACATAGAGCATTCGTTGCTCGAGTTAGACGGAAGCAAACTATAACAGGGGTCACGAATAGTCACGACGTCACAGAGCGTTTTCAAGGGAGCAACAAGCATGTTGGCCGTACATAAGCATTAAAGGACCTATGGAATGCAAGTACATGTTGATCTTTGCTGATGTGTGTATTGTTATGTACATCACAAAATTTACAACCATTTGATCTGAATATGTGTCATATATTTTTAAATATTATTTGTAATTATTTTATTTTACCTGCTAAGCCCCGCCAATAAAAAATCCTCTGGAGTCTGATTCTTCACATGACATCATCCTAAAACAAGCCAAACAATAGACACTCGTATGTATCTATCCTTCAGTTTAGCACCTGCTCACAATAGCATCGCATGTTTTAATACAATAGCAACTCATAAACTCTCAATCACAAATTAAAGCAGATGCTATGTCAGAAATGCTCCAGCATCGCAGGAAAAGGAAGGTACTGAAAATCTGTTGTATGAAAACACACAATGCTATTGTGAGCAAGTACAAAACAGAGAGATACTTTACATACCAGTGTCTTTTGTTTGGCTTGTTTTAGGTGACTGATGATTGACTGATTATGTCATGTGAAGAATCAGACTCCAAACGATTTTTAGGGGCGGGGCTTAGCAGGTAAAATAAATAATTACAAAAATATTAAAAAATATATAACACATATTCAGATCAAATGGTTGTAAATTTTGTGATGTACAGAACAATACACTTCATTAAAGATTCGACATGTACTTGCATTCCATAGGTCCTTTAAACGGGGGGGGGGGGGGGGGGGGGGCCTGGCTGCAGCCCTTAGCCCAGTCCAGCTAGCCCATTCCCAGGTCCGCACCCATGAACAAGTAAATTAAAGTCAAACCTGCTTTAGCGACCATCTGTATTTTTGTTTCCCTTGAACAGTGTTTCTCATTGAACTGTGTATAAAGGAACCTGTACTTAAAGACCACCTGGTCATAAAGACCGCTTTCCTTGTCTCCCATGAGCGGTCTTATATACAGGTATCACTGTATCGATTGAATGCAAAGGGCATACGTATGATAAGTGACGCCATAATAAAGAGTCCACCCTATAAGTTGGTTTTAAAAGAAGCCGAAAATGAAAGAAACAAGAAGGTTTGAGCAAAATATACGATAAGAAATAAGAAAGTTATGAATACATGTATTTGAAGTTGTAATCAGTCAAACACAAATTGGTGACTCCGTGACATTATCTTGATAGCTCCTCTCCCATCATGCCCGGTACCCGAAAAATCAGTTCCATTTTTTTTCTAAAGAACTAAAGAAAACATACAATAGTACATTATCTTAGATCATTGCTCATTATGTTTTTACACAAAACCTGTATGATACAAATCTGTTCCTTCATCAAAAACTTTTAAAAAGGGATATTTATGAAATTTTCTGTACTGAGCAAATGGCAGAGGAGATCGCAAGATACGTCATGAGTTCCCAATTTGTGTTTGATTGATTACAACTTCAAATAATTCATAAACTTTCTTATTTTTTATCGAATTTTGCTCAAAACGTCACTTATCTGTTTCTCTCATTTTCCTTCCTTTATTCAAATCAACTTAATACCAGAGCGGACTTTCCCTTTAAATAAGCCTATGAAGATGAAGTGTAGAAAAATTATCGGGCCTTTTGAACTAAATCTAAATAGAAATACATGTCCTCAGATCAACCCTTCCTGGTAAGATCATACATGATTCACAATTTTCCCTCACAAATAGCTAACAAGATTATTGAGAAACTGCAGCTTTAATATACAAAATCATCCATCGAATTACTAGGCCTATACATAAAAAACAGTAATCATTTGCAGATAATGTATTAAACAAGGAGTGCCTTATTTCACACCAGGGTTCGTTTTGTTTATGTTTTGTAAGGTGTCCTTTAAGGGGCTATGCCTCTTACACAACAATTCCCCCATTGCAGTGTTGTTGCAGATAACGGCGGTAGCTTCAAAATGGTGACTATGATTCATTATCATGACGATACTTGACAAGCGTTTTGTTTGTACTCATTCTGTTGTCAATATTTCACTTTTTTCCATAAGTATGTTTTTTTTAACCTTAATTTCTTTCCTCAACAGGATGTCATGTTTCTCTCCACAGATTACCTACGGTCCCAACCCCCCCTTTTGTTTCCAGCTTATCCAGACGGTTAATTCGTTTCTTAGTCCTATTGTTCACTTGTTTTCATTGTTTCTTTTCAACGCAGGATTCGTTTGATCATGTTACCTATCCTTTCAATGCAGGTACCTTGATGTTATTTATCCTTTCAATGTAGGCACTTTGATGTCACTGTTACTATTTCGTTCTATGTTATTTGTTTGCGTCCATTTTTAATAAGTGAATTGCTGCTTCATATATAAATTCTGCTGATTTATTCGCTCTTCTCATTCTCCTGACGACGGCCAGAGCATTCTGACCGGAACGTGGAGTTATTCCAACTCACATGGTTGTACCGCAAACCTTTTTTCTGAATTACAACTTCACCATGCAAACCTTCAAATCCTATATTTCAGAAAACATGAATGCATGGTAAATAAGAAATAACTCAAAAGATTTCGAAAATTTAGGAAATGTGAACAGATAATATCTTCTCTTGATGCGTGCCGTCAATTGTACATTATTTTGTAAAGAGCTCCGAACGAGCTTGCTCGAAAGATCACAGCCTATAAGAAGAGAACAATAGTCTGGGAGCCTTGTAATGTACACGGTACACCCATTCAGCGTTCTAGCCAGGATTTTTCTCGCGCGTGTCGGAAACCGGCCGATTTGGTGGCGGCCAAATTTACGCGTGATGTTTTGATTTCCACGTGTGCTTTTTTCAACAACAACAACAAAAAAATATATATACACCTTCCTTCTGACAAAGTTTGGCGCATATAAGTCTCTCTCTCTCTCTCTCTCTCTCTCTCATATCAGCCTTTCGAGCTCAAGCTGTCTTTCTGCTCGTATTTCGGTTGTGATTCTATCTATTCCAGTTTCATATTTATATCCAGAATGCTTTCATGATGTGACTCAGAATTATATTTATATTGTCTTACTGTCTTGTAATGTTGTGTGCTGAGAACCGGAGGGATGTTTTTTACTTATTGTGTTATCTCCCTGTGGCTCTCAGCACACGATATCATGTTACGTTTATGTTTCACATATTGCATGTAACACCAATGGAAAGCAAATTTCTGTATTATATATGGACAATAAATCTTGAATCTTGAATCTTGAATCTTGAAATCGACCCGACTTTGGGGCCCGTGTTTTTTTTTTTTTTTTTTTTTTTTTTTTTTTTTGTGAATGACATGGATGGTCTAAGTTACTTTTTTTAAGGGGTCAAATCTCATATGTAAAGTGGGGTGACTATTTCGGGACAGGCTCCTGGCCTACAAGAAGACGGGTACATAAAGTCACGTTTAACGTAACCTAATGAATAGTGTTACATGAATATCCATATCAACGCTATAGTCTGTTAAGCAGCTAATAAAGAACCTTTCCAAAGTCTGTAAAATATGTCTGTCTAAATATACACAAGATGTAAATTGGTTTAATGCTTCATATTGTAAAATAGCCCAAATAGTTGAATTAGTAAGTTATGTCAGTTATTATGACTTATATTTACATTGATTCTTGCCTTTACTTGTTTGTTGTTTGCTGCAAGAGATTATTCTTGGTAGTACTTTCATGTTTTTGTTAATTGCTGTAAATATGTTTGTTAATTCTTCTCAACTGACGTATTTCTTCCATGTCCCAGAAGAGGCCGTTTAAGAAATAAAAGTCGCTGTATCACTGTAAACAAAAAAAATCATGGGGGGGGGAGGATGTCCTATGTGTGAGAGAAGGTACATGTTAATTTGTATATAACTTTATGTCGTACTAGGTGAATGAAGTGCGATTTGGTTTAACAGGCCATCAAATAGGGACGGGAGGGATCCTATAATGATCTTCCGTAGACAACTTTCCCCTAATAACCCCGCCGTTTGATCGGGGGGGGGGGGGGGGGGGGTTTCTATTGCCCTTGGATCTGGACTCTATAATTGCTTTTCGTAGAATAATATATTTTGTGCCTTGACGAGCATCGCAATTTCTTCTAATTTGGGATTCCCAGACAATGTGCATACTCTTGACTATTCGACTGTAATTCAGCGAACTATGTAGGGGCCGGGGAGCGGGGCGCAATGGGAGCGATTTTTCCCCCACACATGTTAACGCAAATATTATTATGAATTATTCAGCAAGACCGAGTGCGCAAGCGTGGACTCGAAGTGGATTGTTGGCTTATATGGTTCTACACACAGGACACACATATTTGTTTGATATAAAACCAGGGCTTCCACTTTCAAGGAAATTTCCTTTTAAGGAAAAATAAGGATTTTGAAAGTGACAAGGACACTAGTAGGGAAGTTGAAAAATTCAAAGAAATTCAAGGAAAAATTGAAGAAATATCCAAGAAAATCAAAGAAATTTAAAGGAAATACTGAAAAGTTGAAATTAGGAAATTACCTAGTGATTGGAAAGACAGCCATGTAGTACCTGTTCACAAAAAAGGAAGTAAGATGGATGCCAAAAACTACAGACCAATCAGCCTATCAGCCAATCAAGTCCTTGAGTCGCTCATAAGGCACAAGATAGTTGCCCACCTGGTGGAAAACAACCTACTAAGTGATGAACAGCAGGACGCGCATGCATCACATAACTTCTGACCGTGATGGAGACATGGACTGCAATGCTGGATGAAGGCTATAGATCCTCAGTTGATGGAGTAGGTCTATACATGGACTTTTAAGAAAGCATTTGATAGCCGTCCCATGCACACCAGCGCGCTGGTGTGGGGCCTTCTCTCAAAACTGGAAGCTTAGAATATCTGGCCCGATAAAGGCATGGATTACGGAATTTCTCAGTGAAAGACGCCAGAAATCAACTCGGACTTGTCTGACTGGTCCTCGGCCCGACACTGTTCTGTGTATTGTGACTTACCAGATGGCTTACAGGCAACAGTCAAGATCAAGATGTATGCGGACGACACCAAACTGTATGACAAAGCCACCACGAAGGAGGACCTGCTCTCTCTCCAAACGGACCTTGATGCTCTGAAGGAATGGAGTGAAAAATGGCAAATGCACTTCAACACCCTGCAAAAGTGCTCAGTCCTACATATTGGCTCAGGTAACCCCAAGGCACAGCTTCACGCTCGGGAATGACATCTTAGACTCCACCCAACAAGAAAAGGATCTTGGTATCTTGATTGATGAGGAGCTAAAATTTCACAATCATGTCTCTTATGCGGTGAAGAAGGCCAACGGAGTGCTAACCTGCATCAGACGTAGCTTTGCATGCAGAGATAGGTCCACCATCCCAAAGCTATACAAAGGACTAGTCAGGCCCATAATTGATTATGGAGACTTCATAATGGACTCCAAAGCCATAGAAAAAGTCCAGAAGAGAGCTACAAAAATGATCTCTGACATCCACAACCTGCCTACAGATAGACAGCAGACACTCAACCTTCCTTCCCTTGAATACCGAAGACGTAGAGGTGAAATGCATGATCCAAGTTTATTATACAAGATCATTCATGCATGGTCTCGACAGAATCCTGAGTAGTGCCTTCTTCGAATACTCTACTTCCAGTACAAGGGGTCATAGCCTGAAACTCACCAAAAGGCGGAGGATCTTTTTTTTTTTTGCTTGCCAGAGATTTTTGGACTTAAAAAGAGACCCCAAATACTGAGGAGGACCTTTTTTCTTTTGATTTGCTTGTCAGAGATTTTTGGACTTAAAAAAGAGACCCCAAAATGCTGAGGAACTTTTTTTTTGTTTGTTTGCTTGCCAGAGATTTTTGGACTTTAAAGGAGGCCCTAATATGCTGAGGACCTTTTTTTAAGTTGCTCACAGCACCCACAGGTAACAAAATCGTTCCCGGTGCCTGCAGACCGGGTATGGGCAAACCAACGATTCAGCTCCCCATATACATGTAGAGCAAGATACTGAGAGCACAAGACAGCTAGAGACACAGAGAATAATATACAAGGAAATGAAAAGAAAGGATGATCCCGAGCCAGCAATGAGAATAGTCAAAACTGGAGCCAGAACTGGAAGCCCGACTGCTGAGACATTCTTCCAGAATTCTTCCAGAATCTCGGGTAAAGGTAAAGGTAAAGTACAATATGGAAAATAAAACGTAATTGCAGAATAAGTGAATAAGATTTTGGACACATTATTCAGTAAGCCTTCAATTGTGAATATTCAGTAAGTCTAATCCATATATAGATTTTAGGAGTATAAGTAACTAGACTCTGGTCTGATCACGTCTTGAGAACCATCATGTGTGACATGAGGACGGGGCTTTTGCTAAACAGTCGGGTAACGTCGCGTCGCGTTGGTAGAAATTTTCGAACATTTTTCAGGAAGGTGTCTTCAAGGGGACAAATTGAAAAAGAGTCCATCTCAGTATGACTTTTCCCGTTTTCAGGCTAAAAACGACAAACAAGGGAATAAAGAAAACAATAGAAGGATAATGCAAAGAAAAACATGAAATATAAAGAGAGAATAGAAGGGAAGGAAGGATGGAAGAAAATATGATGAAAGGAAACAAAGAATACAACAAAAGGAAAGTTGGAAAGTAAAAATAAGTGGATAAAAACAAAGAATAACAAAGAAAGATAGAGACATAAATGATAGAAGGATAAAGATATTAAGAGTAACATAAGGAAAGATAGAAGAGAAGATGATAATTTGAATAAAGGAATAACATAAGGAAAGAAAGGATGAAAGGAAAACAAAATGATAGGATAAAAGCAAAGAATGTTTTAAAGGGAGTGGCAAGTCGTAATCCATGGGCCTGACCAGTTGGCCTGACTCGGGGAAATTCGGATACAATCAGGTCCAATCGTCCGCTACCGAAGGAATGTTATTGCCGGATTCCTCGCGCGATCGTTAACTCGAATCCCTCCATACGCAACCGACCAATGAGATTAAAATACTGGAATAAAGAACGTGCGATCTTGTTTACTCAAATTTGGGTCAATGCTCGAACTTTTATTCGCTGCGCACGATAAATTGAAGTCGCTTTGAACTTTGATCCAGAGAAAGGAGCAGCCAACTGTAAAAGCGCCCATAGATTGCGACTTGTCGCTCCCTTTAAGGAAAGGAAGTAAAGATGGGAAGCAGAAAATGATTTTAAAAAGAATAATATGAAAGATAGAGAGAGAAAAGATAGGATAAAGATTAACGTGAGGAAGGTGGGGGAGAAAATGATAACAGGAAACAAAGAATATCATAACGAGAGGAAGGATGGAAAGATAAATGATAGAAGGATAAAAGCAAGAAATGACAAAGCGAGACATAGAGAGAAAAATGATAAAAAGATAAATATAAACATGAAGAAAGGTGGAAGAGAAGATGATAAAAGGGAACAAAGAATAACAAAGTGAAGATGGAAAGCAATAAAAACAAGCAGGAAACAAAGAATAAATATAAACAGTAACATTATGAAAGATGGAAAACAAAATGATAAAGGCAATAAAAGAATAACGTAATGAAAGGAAATATGGAAAGAAAAAATTAATAAAAGGATTAAAAACAACTGAATTAGTAATTACGCGATGCGTAATATATGTCCCCGCCAGAAGTGTAGATCTGTGGAATGGCTGTTAATTTATGTAATTTCTGATAGAACCTTGAAGATAAATGTGAGAAATGAATTATCAAATTAATGTTTTATGATTATAAATGCATTTTCTGTTGATTTTGAATAAAGTACAATAAATTTGCATAATTAATTAATTTCAAAATTATGTGTAGAGGTTTGACAGCCCTACCCAGCCCTATCAGATAAAACAATCAGATTCAAAATACGGTGTTAAATAGAGGAGAAGTAGCATTTTTAGTCGGTTTTGAATAAATTCGCATAAATTTGCATAATTGATGAATGCCATGATTTTGTGTAGAAGTTTGGAAGCCCCAACTCAGCCCTATCAGATAAAACAATCAGAATCAAAATCAGCCAAGAAATGACGGAGAAGTAGCATTTTCTAACTTTTTGAGCACACACACGGACGGACGGACGGACCTTTTGTTGTATTCTTTGTTTCCTTTCATCATATTTTCTTCCATCCTTCCTACCCTTCTATTCTCTCTTTATAGTTAATGTTTTTCTTTGCATTATCCTTTTATTGTTTTCTTTATTCCCTTGTTTGTCGTTTTTAGCCTGAAAACGGGAAAAATCATACTGAGATGGACTCTTTTTCAATTTATCCCCTTGAAGACACCCTCCTGAAAAATGTTTGAAAATTTCTACCAACGCGACGCGATACAAAGTATGTACGTCAACTATATCGTCAGTATCTGAAGGGGGGGGGGGGGCAAATTGCCCCCTTGGCCCCTCCCCCCCCCCCCCCCCCCCCTCCCGACAGATTTTCATCCGCCAATATTGAAGGAAACACCAGACGATCTTAGGAGGGTTTGAAGTTCCATGGTGACTTTATTAGATGGCAATCATACAGTTGTTGTTGTAGTTGAATATGATGGCGCACTTCAATCTCTCCAGATTATACGCGCCAGCCTTTTCGTCAGTGGGACTTCGGCTAAGGAAGGCCCACGTATAACGTCGATCCATTTGGTGATTATTAGTTGCATGAAATCATTAGTGAAAAACAAATTATATATATATATATATATGTTCCATCACCTTAATTAGTACACGAAATAGCAAAAATTCAATAATCCAGTTTAAGAATTGTGAGATAAATGCAATGCGCGCGATACTAACTGTTCATGGAAAAAGCAGACTAGTCAAAACGGTTAGTGACATGTACATAACATAATAATTCCCGAATATAATCAGGGTTAGTCAAAAGTTGCTTAAGGGTTGGGTTATTGAGTTTTAACTTTCTGATCATTATGTGTCTCTCTTTTTCATATTTTGAACAACGTAAAATGAAATGTTCGATAGTTTCAAATACTTTACACACTTCGCAAAGACCGGAAGAATGCTGATTAATTTGTAACATATAAAAATTTAATGTACACTTACCTACTCTCAGTTGTTGGATCAGGCATTCATCTCTCCGAGACAAGCCTTTTCTGTATGCCTGCTCGGTAACCTTGTCCTGCAGAGCATATAGAAATCTTCCCTTTTCTGAACTATTCCATTCATTTTGCCAAATATTTTTATAATAAACCAACCAAGAGCATGCAAGTTCGCTTGTAGTGTTAGATAAAACAATGTCTAAATGATTTTTCAGAGCGCCTTTCTTGGCAGCCATATCAACTATTTCATTGCCGTTAATATCACAGTGAGATGGAATCCATTCAAAAAAGACAAGAATATCCTTTGACAAAAAATTAAAGTGAGGCATACATACAATGCGCCTAAAGAGGGCGCCATTACATCAATTATGACATCTTTATATAATATTGTTCTTGAGAGGAAGCAATAAAATATTATTCAAAACAAAAAAAAAATATATATAGCAGGTACTTTACGCCGATGATATAACATTGTTTCTTAAAGATATGAAGTCAATTGATAGAGTGAAGAAAGTCTTCGAAGACTTTGAGAAATTAAGTGGATTAAAATAAATATGGATAAGGCAAATTTTATCTGGTTGGGGGAAGCGATTGATATGCCCGGTTTACCTTTTTTTGGACATAGAGTACAAGACATAAAAATCCTAGGAGTTTATTTTTCACGTAATTCGAAAATAAAAGTTGATTTAAACTACAAAGAGATATTAATTAAAATAAAAAGATTAATAGGTTGGTGGAGCCAACGAGATCTTATGACGTACGGCAAAATCAAATAATAATTTTATTAAGACTCAAAGAATAATGCGGATCAAACGGCTGTTGTACGGTGAAAAATATTTAGGGTGGAAATTAACATTTGATTACTTTTTTAGATCGATTGGAGGTCGAAGTATATTTCTTTGTAATTATGATATGAAGAAAATGAATTTAAATGGTATACCCATGTTTTATTTAGATATGTTAAAAGCATGGCAAGATATAGATGAATGTAGACACTTCGAAAAGAACAAGGCCAATCCGATAATTTTTAACAATAGAAGTATTTGTTTTCGAAATAAAATGATCTTTGATGCTGATCTTTTGTATAAAGGAATATTTAAAGCATCAGATATAACCGTTGGAAGTAATTTTAAACCAATCTCTTATTTTTATAACTTAGGTTTTACCACCGACAGCCTGATCAGGATTCAAAAAATATTTTCAGTCATTGAACAGGAATGGATTTTATGCATATGTGGATACTGAACATTTTCAAATAGATCTGAAGATCTTTGGTCATATACAAAAATTTAGCGATTTAAAGTCTGTACGGTTATATAATCACTTTATTGAACAATTTCAAAGAGAGTATACATTAAAGATTACGGATGGAAATGTTCAACATGATTCTGGAACTGGGATGTTAAAAGAAATATTTACAAGACTGAAAAATGCATTTGTTATTAATAAACAAAGGGAGTTTCAATACAAATTATTGCATGGGGCTATATATACGAAACAGAGACTCTTTCAATTTGGTTTCGAGTTGGATAATCTATGTTCCTTTTGTAAAAATCAAGTTGAAACATACCAACATTTGTTTTTAGAATGTCCTAAAGTTAAACAATTATGGCAGGACATTAGTAAAAAGCTACATCTAAGAGAAATTAATATAAATGATTGGAAATCCATTTTTATGGGACTATCGGGTAAAACGGTATGAATATATTTAATAAATTGTGTAATTTTTCTTGTAAAATACATAATTTTTTCTTCATGAAAACAAGGCGAGCTGCCATCTCTACGGAAAACAGAGACGAAGAATATGATAGCCAACAAAAAGGGGAAATTGGGGGTGCACTTAAGGAAATGGGAACAGATTGATGCGTTTCTTTGATTTTGTTTTCGTTTGTTGTTTTTTTGCTTTGTTTGTTATGTTTTGTTTTGTTTGTTTGCTTTTGTTATGTACTTATTACGGACAGGCAAACCGGAAAAGGATGCATGCATGGGTGTTCGTATGTTGGGGGAGGGAGAAGGGAGGGGGGGGGGGGGGGGGGGGGGTGCGAGAAGTGGGAGTGAGAATGTGTGAGTGTGATTGGTAGGAGAATGGGGTGGGTGGATGAGATGAGTGTGTAAGGGTGAGTTCGGGTGGGCCATGTATATCTTCCTCTAAGATTTTTTTTTTTTTTTAATAAAGAATGTATAATTGATATTTTTTTTTCTAAATGCATGTTCAATGATCGATATATTGATTTTTTTTCTTTCTAAAAAAAAGAGCCTTTGTTCTGTTATTCCGATTTTAAGAAGACCTTATAATTATTGTTTAAAAGTATAATTGGTCTATGTAAACTTTGTTCTTTAGTTCCTTTTTATCTGAATATTATATACACTGTATTATGATTTAATGTGATATTTATGTATCTTTCAAGACGAAGGAATAATATATTACTTGAAACAAAAACCTCTTTATTATTACTATAAAGTATTATATGAAAGAAAATAGTTATATATCTATGTCCAACGATTGATGCATTGTATTTTTCTTTTCATCGAAAAATAATTATGGATAATTTCAGAGAATTTTATAATTTTTACTGGTATTAATGTATTTCATGAAGTTTCCTTGTATATGCAAATTATTTTATATGTGACTTATCATGATTGTTTCTTGAAATGTAATATTGTTCTTGAGAGGAAGCAATAAAATATTATTCAAAAAAAAAAAATATAGATCACAACATCACGTATAGCGCGACCACTTGTATTCCTTCCTCTCCTCTTCCCTGCCTGTTTAGGATAAACAGACTGAAATAGAAATACAACCGTATGCAATTCCAAACTAATTCATTTCACCCTGAAAAAGTATAGACACCTGTGGTATAATATAATATACCCTTTGCAACATCATGAAAACTTTGCAAACCTAATTTAATAAAATAAAAACATCGAAGAACGGTTGTCTCTATCAGAAAACCAAAATTACTGGATTTGACAAATAACTACCACAGTCACATTAAATTACTCAAAACCCTAACACGACATGTATCACTAGTCCGTGATCCCAGCGCAGTCACCACGCCAATATTGAAGGAAACACCAGACGATCTTAGGAGAGTTTGAAGTTCCATGGTGACTTTATTAGATGGCAATGCTGTACATAGAGGTCAGTGGATGGCAACACAGAACTCCTAATGAGGGCGACATTACATCAATTGTGACATCTACAGACAGTAGATCATAACATCACTGTATGGCGAACCATGAAAAAATAATGACTGATTCTTTCAGATATTATGGATTAATCATTTCGAAGTAATAACATACAGACATACAAATCAGTAGTTTATTCATGATAATGTTAATGAGTCTTTAAAAATTCGATAATTCAAACATTGGCTATTTCCATTTACATCACTCAACCAGTCTTGTCTATCAATATCTTTCAACCGAAGATCAATTGCACGTTTTAACCACTTGACATTTACAATTTCCTGGTTATCCCAAATTCCTCCAAAACCGCTTTTACCTAAAATATACTTAACATTTTGAATCCACCTAGAACAAAAAACATTTTCAACGTCATCATGCATTGCCCTAATTAACCTGTAAAGTGTGCAAGACAGCAGCTTATGAATAATTCATGAATTTGCGTTAACATGTGTGGAAAAAAATTCGCAGAGCGCGCTCCAGAACAAGATGGCAGCCACCATGTGGACCGAAATTATTGAAAATTACGTTCGTGGTGAACAAAAAGAAGGTGTCACATTGATAACTGCAGGTAATCTATTTTTCATTTAAACCTAGGATTGCCAACTTGTAGGCGATCCTGGGTTTTAGCGGTCTAAACTTATTTTAGGTTGCTAACTTCAGCTCATCTATGCCCTAACCCTAACCCTAACCCTAACCCTAGTTAGCAACCTAAAATAATTTAGACCGCTAAAACCTAGGATTGCCAACTTGTATGTTAAGACAATAACTTTCTCTTCATAATTTGATTGTATTATATCCCTGTCTAACATAGAGGTCATTGTCATTGACGGGCGGAGCCCCACATGTTATTAAATTTGTTGTAACTCGCTCATGCACGTGTCATTTATCAGTTTATGACCATTAAATTGCAGATAAATAAGCTTTTAAAGCCGATTGCAGGGACATGAAAGCAGAGTTTTTCTCGTCCTTATTTAATTCTTAGTTACATGGTCTAGCCACCAAAAAAGACTCAGAGTCAGAGTAGGCTTCATCATTCAAAATTTCGAATTGAGCAAGAATAAAAATTGAAATAGTATTAGTAATTAGGCTAGGCCTACTCAGAATGGGTTCATACATACCCAGTTTAGGCAAAACCACTCATAGGTACACGCCATTGCCGACTGTGTAGGAACGTAGGCAGAATGCAGGCGGTACTAATAATGCATCACTGTGCATTTTTGGCTAGGGTCGCGAGCCCGGTATTCGGTCATATTCCAGAATTCGGTCACGCAGCTCTTTGAACAGCTGTGAAGAACTCATGAATAATTTTTGAGGCTCGAAACCTGTACATAACAGACACATGAACAAGGTACCTCTAATGTTGAAAGCAATTCAGGTCGGACGCCCTGGAAAATATCTCCAAATACCCTCGAAACTGGTCAGTGTTACCCAAGTTTCCGCACTTCCGGGTTCCGTTAGCGCGTGAGTTAACACGCATAGCCTTATGTAGACGCCTATGCCATGGTGAAATAACTATGTGTGCAGGTGCAATGACTTTAGTATGTGTGTGAAGAGGAGCTTCCGGGTCTTCCATCTATCGCAGCGAATTTGCAAATGGCGATCTCAGCGATGAGCAAGAGAATATATACCTCACCCCTGCCAGTGAGATGGCGCTCTTCCAGTATTCGGTCAGGCAACATTGAGTGCCTTGCGCCAACGCGCTTTGTGTGCAACTTGTCGCTTTGCGCTTTGCTGACGCGCTTTGCTCTTTTTAGAAATACATTTTGTGCATTATTTCTGACCCTAGAGCTTCGATTTGTGGATTTTAATGGATAAAAATTCTCATACATTTAAGTATGAATATATAGAAGCCACAGAAAATGCCTAAAAATGCAGAAATGTGACAAAAATGGTTATATAACTCTCCCGAGATGCAGCGCACTATCGCGTGACCGAATTGTGGGCGGCGCCGACCGAATACTGGGCGGAAAACTTCTCCTTCTTCTGTCAGCGATATTTTTTGGGGTAAGATTCCATGTTTTAAATTATTTTGATAATTATTTAAAGGACAATTTTGCGGTTCTTTTGATGGTAGATTGTCAATTTAAAGAGATAGGTATTCATATCAGCGGCGATTTCTTTTTAAGTGACCGAATACCGGCGCGCGCACCCTATATTTAAGTTAATACCTGCGGTTGAAATCTACTTAAATATAAAGAATTATCGTGAATAATAGATGATTAAAACTTACCAGTTTGTTTTGTGACCTTTGAAGAGGTTTTCCTGAAATTTTGGGTACTTTTTGTCGATAACACCTACCGAGACTCGTCAGAGCATCCATTTTAGTATTTTTCACGATTATGATGAAGGGAGCCCTCAGCGCTCGTAGTGGTACCGGCGCGATCGGTTCGTCGATCTCCTACGAAGACCTGGAAGGGCCAAACTGACGATGTAAAAAAATTTAAAATATTACGTACGTACGTAATAATAATACGTACGTACATAGTATTATTACGTACGGCGAGCGCACCGCTAGTGTACAATGCGCTCCGGGTCAGGCAGACGATTTTGCCGAAACTGGCCATCGCAAGCCCCATTTCGTGTATTGCAAGTGATGTGTGCGGGTGGAAGCGGCCGCCCAAACTTGGTTTCAAAAATTCAAAAAACATTTCAATTTTGAAAGAAAATAAGTTTTAAGACTGCCAAATTTGGCGCAATAAGGAATAAGTATAGAATACGACGAGCTTGACAAGAAAAACGGCGAAATTTTGACTTACCTTGGTCAAAAAGTGACGATATGAAGGCCTAGGGGGTGAGTATATCAGGAAAGTCTTGATATCGCACGAACTGGAAGTAGTTTAGTTTAAAGGACCTATGGAACGCAAGTACATGTTGATCTTTGATGATGTGTATTGTTCTGTACATTACAAAATTTACAAACATTTCATCTGAATATGTGTCATATATTTTTGAATATTTTTTGTAATTATTTCATTTTAACTGCTAAGCCCCGCCCCTGAAAAATCCTTTGGAGTCTGATTCTTCACATGACATCATCAGTTAATCAGCAGTCACTAAAACAAGCCAAACAATAGACACTGGTATGTACCTATCCCTCAGTTTAGCACCTGCTCACAATAGCACCGCATGTTTTCAGACAATACCAACTCATAAACTCTCAATCACAATAGCAGATACTATGTCAGAAATGATCCAGCATCACAGGAAAAGAAAGGTACTGAAAATCTGTTGTATGAAAACCACGATCCTATTTTGAGCAAGTACAAAGCAGAGAGATACTGTACATACCAGTGTCTATTGTTTGGCTTGTTTTAGGTGACTGATGATTGACTGATGATGTCATGTGAAGAATCAGACTCCAAAGGATTTTTTAGGGGCGGGGCTTAGCAGGTAAAATGAAATAATTAGAAAAAATATTCAAAAATATATGACACATATTCAGATCAAATGGTTGTAAATTTTGTAATGTACACAACAATACACATGATCAAAGATCAACATGTACTTGTATTCCATAGGTCCTTTAATGATATGTGAAAATCTTGCTCGATTAGTTTAGCTCATTACATTACATGTAGCTGTATGTGGCTTATCATTCTAATCAATTTGGTACTGGCACACACGGAGCTGTTCTGTACTTCGGATGCATATACTTTGTGTGGAGGGGATATCAACAAAAAAAATCTAATGTTAGATCTAAATTATATCATTTTTTCCCACATACTGTGACCACCCTCAGAATTTACTTAAAGCCAAGGAGAATTAACATAGAAAAATAAAGACGATAGTGTTCAAAGGTGTTATTTATTCCTACTTGTTAGACTACATGTATATGGCTTCGCGTCAAAATATACGAGATCGATACGAATCAAGATTTTCTGAGGAAAATTTATCGTCTGCTAGCAATATATGTATCGTCTGCTAGCAGCACATGGCTGCCATTTTTTTTATGTGTACAAGAAGATTTTCTTAATCCAAATGCCCAATTGCCTTTTTCAAAATTAAAAACCCATTTGAGATTAAAAATATAGAATAGATATGTCAATTTATTTTTAAACTGAAAATTTCCTTATATATTTCTGTTGAAAATCGATATTCGCTTAATAGAAATCTATTTTCTCAATACTGTGACGTATGGGACGGAGCAAATTAATTCAAAATCTTATGGATGCTTCTTCCCTGAGCATCTATAGCGGCAAACTATGCATTCACCTGCTTTCAGATAATGGACTTGAAAAGTCAGAATGCATGCTTCATACAGGTATTACAGTGTATATTATGTTCTGCTCTGTTTAAACCCAAGAAAAGAGATTTTTGTTAAGCAAAACCAGACAATTGGAAGATATCATTATAAAGATTTAATATTTATAATACATGTAAACACCCACTTTATATTTTTCGTCACATATGGGATTTTAGGTAATGAAGAAAATCAATTTAGGTCTTGGATTCAAAATATCTTCCTGACTGGAACATTTCTCAATGGTTCATGTGCAATTCCAAATCAGCAAGAAAATGCCAGCCCCTATGTAAATGAGTAGGAGACGATACCGGGTGTTGGAATATCTTTATTTATACCCTTTTCTGATATCTTATTAGAAAATGATTTAGGCCAATAAGTAGGAATATATTACACCTTCCAATATAAGTAAATTTGTAATTAGGGGTTAATTCTCCTTTAAGTTACCTTCCAGGCTCTACTAAAATTGTAAAATTTGAATTAATTAAAGTTTTTTAAAAATTTAAAAAATTGGCAGGTGTGATCAGGTTTTTCTTACTGTGCACGTGTAACTTAACATTCACTGACTTCACTCTAAGACCCCTTTTACACAGAGACTGAAGTCGAATTTGAACTCGAGTTCATTTGTGTGTAAACAGGGTAGTCGCAATTAGAACTCGAGTTCAAAACTCGAATTCGAATGACGACTCAGAACAACATTTATCGAATTCAAACTCGACTTTTATCGAATTTAAATTCGCTATATGCTGTGTGAACGGACACGTAATTGAAAGTCGACTAGCAAATATCCAGCCAGTGACCCCGTCATACGTCACTTCCGGTATTGCTAAGCAACGCGTCAGTAAATAAGCGTCATCCAACAAGTGAACCACAACGCACGAACGATCCTAGAAAACCCGCCGAAGTCACCAGGACAATTCAGACAATACATCCAAATCAATAGAAAAAACTGGCTATTTGAGGAATTTAGCTACAAGCAAATCTTTAAAATAACATTTCATCCATTACGGCAGGTTTGTGGGAGCGGGTCACATATCGATTCTGACCCATGTACAAAAGGTAAATGTGTGAAAAACTGACATGGAGGCTTAACAGAGTTGTCAAGTTTATAGGTTTATTCAGGCAAAGATATTGGAAAATTACGCTATGAATGAAGCATTGCGTTGCATAGCTCAAACTATTTTAATGTTAAACAATATTTAACCAGTAAATCACTGAAGTATCTTGTAAATTCTACCTTTTGCAGTCTTTCGCCCCCTCCCCCCCCCCCAAAAAAAGAAGCGGCTGGATTGAAGAAAAAAATCTTCCCGCCATCTTCTTAAACGGTCTGCTCGACGAGCAGATCTGACACGTTGCTGTCGCATATAATTATTGATCAGGATATTCTTATTCCGACGTAAAATCATACGAAACCAGATCAAAATGAGTGCGCTAACAATGCTCGCTACCGCCATTTTGGACTCACTCGCTGGGTTTTCACAAATTTAACCCGGAAGTTGATAATCACGATATTCCCAGCAAGCGAGGGCGTAATCAAGTCGAATTCACTTTCCTTCTGAATTCGAGTTCGTCCAACGCTTGGTGTAAACAGCCCACCGAAAAATAATTTATGCTAATCCAAGGTCGCAATTGAATTCGCTGTCGAATTTGAACTCGAGTTCACTCTGTGTAAACGTGGTCTAACACTATTCAAGCCAGAACAATGGGATTAGGGGACCAAATCTATTGTTCTGGGCTGAAGAGTGTAACGGTGTAGTCAGTGAATGCTGACTGGTACTGTATATATGGGACTACACATGCAAAGCCAAGCCAAGGTAAGATTTTAAGAAAAACCTGATCACACCTACATGTAGCTGTACAATCTCCTTGGCTTATCAATCTGGTACACTGGCCTACGCTATGGAGCTGTACATAGCTGCACGAGCTCCTTGGCTTATCAATCTGGTACTTGCCTATGGAGCTGTGCAAGGCCTGCTATTATGGCCCGTGGTGGAAAGTGTCAACACAAAAATACTATGCCTCATAATCACCCATTCCCATGCACAGTGAACCTTGCAAACCACCCTAGGTGTTAGTCGTTTATGCATATAAACTATATGTGATAAGGTAGTCTATAATTAAGCCTTTTTATAAAAAGTTTTAGTGGGGGTATACATATGGAACGCTAGCCAGATGTAGACTCTAGTGTTTACAAATAGAAGTGCTAAGTACATTTTATCAATGTGAAGAAAAATTAATGTTTTAGGGAAATTTGAAAATAGCTATGTAGACCTAAATCAAGAATCAAATGAAAAATATGAGATGAATAGAACTAACTGAATTCCATTTACTATTACAGTATAGCTGTATGAAGTGATATAGGATAATCTCTCTGCATTTATTTTAGTTAAAGGAAAAGTCCACCCTAAATACAAGCTTGTTCTAAAAGAAGCAGAAGAATTAAAGAAACAGATCAGTGAAGGTTTGAGCAAAGTAAGATAAGAAATAAGAAAGTTATGAATTTTAAAAGTTGTAATCAATCAAACACAAATTGGCAACTCTGTGACGTATCTTGCGAGTTCCTCTTCGATTTGCCCTGTACCCAGCAAAATCATTAATTTCCATTTTCTTGTAAAATATGCATACATTCCTTTTTATTTTCTTACAGAAATTACAAATGGACGACAAACGGTGGAACATTTTGTTGAGTGTATGGGGTATGTTGTATCATGTTTTTTTGAATAGCAGGATACCCTCTAACTCTTTAACCCTAAAAAGACTGGGGTATTTTGGAGACTGGAAAAACTGGAGGGGGGGGGGGGGGCTAAAGGCCCCCCCAAAGATCTCGGCTGTAGATTGTCCGATTGCAACCAAATTTGGTATGCACATAGTTCATTATGTTTTCTACATGAATGCATAGTCAAATTAATCTTATTATTCTTAGTTTTGAAAACAGTATCTGTAATATTCATTCCAGTCCCCATTGACTTTACACAAACAAATGCAAAATATCGAATTTTTCTTGACATGCCTTTTGAAAACATGTCGTAACTGTGTTATCGTACACGTGGGGCATGCAAATTTGGTATCAAAAGTTGCGCAAAACTCTAAAGAAAAAAGTCATGAAACAGCAGCACAAAATCTTTAAGGGTTACAAAATAATCGCAGTTTATGTCGAGTCTTTTTAGGGTTAAAAGCTTCATAAGTTTTTTTTTTTTTGTTAAATATAAAAGTATATCATATGTGGGAAAAGGATTATGACTATCATTTCGCAATTGATTCAGAATCATCAATTTGTCCCTAGTTAATTGATATTATGATGTTACCCTTCCAATGGGCCATTTTCGCAATGCAAACTCCTAGTAATGAACTATTACATCCACCTGTTACAAGTCATTGAATTTTAGGAATCAAAATGCAGATTTAAGTGCACATAAAGTGTTGCTAGGTTGGGCAAGCCAAAATGTTTGTCCAACCTGACCATGCCTAATACATGCAATTCTTATTCTGACTATTGAAGAGGAATAGATTTTTCAGGTGAATGTAATAGTTTGTCAGTAAGCAAACCTGTATAAATTTGAATACATGATGAAAATGGCCTGTTGGGTTGTTTTTACTCCTAGAACATACCTGATGAGCACAGAAACCACAATCCGGGCCAAAGGAGTGGAGTTAATGGCAGAAGTATTGACAAGTCTACCAAGAGCAATCTTAAACCAACAGCAGAGTATGTATTTCTGGTTTTTATTTTTGGCAATATCGTGAAATAGGTCCCCCTTCATTCACTCCGCACACTATCGGTTTATGGCGTGCAGCACTATGGGGGCATTATTCCTCCTCAATAGACAAAACACGCATGTGTGTGCGTACACACTGAGTGAGAGGGGACTTATTCCACGATAAGGCCTTATTTTTTATATGCTTTTAGTTACATGATGTTTAATTTAACAAGAAGTGAAGAAGTGTATTATGTAGAAAATGACAAATGTCGATCTCTTGCTCTCTGTCCAAGCCTCTTAGATCTGCTGCTACATCCGTCTCTCTCTCTCTTTTTCTCTTTGGCTTCTATCCATTTATTTGTTTATTTTTCTTTGAATGTCTACTTGTGTCACTTTTTCTATCTCGATGAGACATACGTACATCTTTCTCTGTCCATGTCCATGGGATATTTTGGACTACATGTAGCTTCCATTCATTCTACCAAACGCGCTTTACCTGTATCTATCTTCTCTTGTTTACAGTTAAAGTACTTCTTGAGTTTCTCTGTGCCAGACTTCTAGACCATCACTCCATTACCCAACACACACTTAAGGGATTGCTTGCTATGGTATGTACATCCTTTACAACAGTGGAGTATCCAGGGGGGGGGGGGCGCAACAGGCGCATGCCCCCTATTGGCCGTTGTAAAAAAAAACATAGCACTATATAGCACTATTTTGCATCTCAGCCCTTCTTCAGAAGCAAAAATTTCTCCCACATGACGCGATCAGTAATTCCTGGCGCCCCCCTATTGGGAAATCCTGGATACGCCGCTGCTTTACAAGACAGTATACTGGTCTTCAACTACTCTTTATAACTTGCATGACAAGTGGATATTCAAAGTAGTTCAATTGTGTCAATATGTTTATATTCAGATCTGTCTATACAGAAATAATGTATTGATTTAAATCTGCAGGGAATGGCATTTAGGTATTTCATTTTTGTGTACTTTTTGTCTTCAAGGAAGACATTATCTGTGCAAAACTACAGCCGTAAGCTAAAGCTTTGTTCATTGACTGACTCGTGATCTATTTTAAACCTTCTTATCCCTTTTGAGACAATTGACCACATTTTGTGCTTTGGTTCAATAACTTTTGATGCAGAGAGCTCTCTAATAATTATACCAGACACATAAGTAGAAAGAGCAAAAATTTCTGCACACACTGCGTCCATTTATGTTTAATGACCGTATTGCATTTGATGCCAGAAATATTAAAAAGGAGAATAATCTTTAAAATTCCTTAAATTGGCAACATATTGAGAGGTTCAAAATCATTGTTTTGTATCAAAATTGGCAATTTTTTCAACTTTTCAACAAAATTGGTAATCATGCATATCGTTTTCAAAGACATTACATTTTATTAGAACAATGGTTGCATTACAATAAAAAAATTGTTGCCAATTTGAAGAACAAACTGTGATCAATTAGCCATTAAATTTCTGTCATGAAAGGGTTATTTTGGTAAGATTGTGGGTGTGATTGTTGTGTCTCCATTTCTAGTTCTTGTTCATTCTTGTAAATTGATACATCTTCCATTATTGCGATACATCAGTTCTTAAAATTATTTAAATTTGGCAATAAATACTTTGTGTATTTTGGAGATGTTTTGTAGATATTTTTGTAAATATGTTCATAAATACTTTACAAGTGAAGTATTTCACAAAAACTACAGTATTTTACAAACAGATGTTCTATCCTTTTATTATTCAGAGTTTTCAGTCCAGTTTCCCTCCCAGCTCATCCGTCCAGGTGATGACAGCAATTTTCAAAGAAGTCCAGGTCCAGACCATGCTACAGGTCGATCGCAGGACAGTCTACAATCTCATCGCTAACCTTCTTAGGACAAGCCTTACAGGTGATTAGAAAGTTATGTGCTTCATATGAAACAATGCAAAGAGTAGATGAGCAAAGGGCAGTCTGGTATCACAGAAATAACCTTTTTACCCATCAAAATAGTTCTCAAGTTTTATTTCTTTAAAGATCACATTGCAAGAAAATCACAAATATGGCAATTAATGTATCACTAGAAACTGGGAAGCTTACAGATGGCAATCGTATAAGTTTTATGTCAACTGCGTATCTGATGATTATAAAAACAACATAAATAAAAGCTCTTCTAAGCATCTGGAATATCCGAGGATTCGCCAGAAATATAGCGATGTTTTGATGTCGTCACACTAGGGATCGGTCCTGCTTAAGCAGACGACGTCCTATAATGAATGAACGTAATTGCAATGCAATTATTTATCAAATTATAAAGAGTTTGGTATATTTAACATGACCTTATTTCACACCATTCTAAAAGGGAAAGTGAAACTGATTATGATAACTAAAACCGTTTGATTGTAAATACACAGGAGAAGGGTCAATGATCAATGAAATAAACCCCATTTTCAAATTGAAAAGCCCTCCGAATAATATCACAGATTGTATTCGTTCCCTCTTGAAACGCCGAACATGCCCCGGTGCAAGCAGCTGAAAATACAATGGCGTCTTATTTTGTTTACAAGTGACTGATTCCTTTATTTTTTTAACGCTGCATTTTTCATCAAAATAATACCATACACGAAGTTAAGAGTGAGGCAACAGACTAACATTGAGACTGACGCTAGTCAAGTAAGAGAAATAAGTGAAGAGGAGATGACAAAACAGGCACTGAAAAATGTGGAAGATGTTATGGGACATCGTCTGCTTAGACAGGACTGGTCCTTCGTGTGTCGCCACACATCTCAGCAGCGTTCAAGGAGCTCTTCAGCTGCTATATCGGGGGCTGTATTTTACCGTTTTATAATTGATAATAATCATTAATTCAAATGTTTCCAAGCGTTGAATTTGGATAACCTTGTATAATTTATGCCATCTATGCAATAATAAGTATTAAGCCAATATTTATTTTGATGGAATTTTCTTGCAATGTGATCTTTAAGGCAATTTTTGTGTTTAAGATTTGCAAAAGAGCCAGCAGGAGGATAAATAATAATTTTGCAGAAGAAAATTTACGATTCACTTCTACTTAGATATTGTTGTATAGTTTAGATATATGATATTGCCCCTGGAAGGCCTTCTTTTTTTCTTTAATTGTTGTATTTCATGATATGTAGACTGTCTGTCGATCAAAAAAATATGGCTATAGGAAATATGCAGACGAGAAGTAAATTGAACAAATTCTTGTCAGTTTTCCAAATGTTTATGTTTCAACATTCATATTCATGCCAAGCATTTATCTGGAAATGTATCTGTAGACAATTTTAGTGAAGCCAAATTTTTCCAAAATTTCTTGTCTACATCATCCATTCTATCCCACAATACAGAGCTACAGGGCATGGGGTCAGAGTTCGTTCTTGGCTTCCTCCATGCCATGGATGGTGAGAAGGACCCAAGGAATCTCATCTTGCTATTCAACATGCTACCCACAGTCATCAATAACTTCAAGATAGGTAAAAGTCCAACTTATCGTGTGTTACTCAGTATTCTAGCCAAATATAGATTACTCAGATTGTTGAATTCCTGACTTCAGCACTGGACCCAACATTATACCCTATCATAATCTTAAAGGGAAAGTTGAGTTTCGGGAAAGACGAAAAATAATTTGTGAGCTTTCTCATTCCTTTTATTGGCAGTTTGAAAGAACTTCACGGTAGAAATATCCCCTGAAAAGGATTGCTCTTCAAATGCCCTCATATTAAAAATATGATTAGATATGGCCGGGCCAAACATTCTTGCCACTTGTGTGTAGACCCATATACCCTTTTCTTTGTGCAGTATATGTGCTTTTCAGCAAAATTGGATCAATTTCTTTTCATTTTGATGATTCCAAAACAACACAGTATCAAACAGTTCTTATGTAGACATGGTCAATCTTTCACAATGAAATGACCAGAACTCTACTTTATCTTTAAACCTGACCTCAAACCCTTTCAGAAACCTAACCCTAACCCTACATCTGTGATGAATAAAGCTCAGAGCAAATGTCGCTGGAGCAAACACTGATACATAACACATGGTGATGGTGATGATGATGATGATGATGATGATGATGATGGTGGTAGTGATGGTGATGGTGATGATGATGATGGTGATGATGATAGATATGATTGTTATTTTCATTTTATTTTTATGGTGATCATCATCACCACCCCCTCCCCCCCCCTCACTACCGCCTCCACTACCATCATCATTATCATCGGTATCCTCACCAGAACCACCACCAAGGGGGGCGTTTCATCAAGTGTCTTCTCTTTACCGACAAAATTTGCTCTCAGCCAATCAGATGCAAGGATTTCAGTAGCTTAGAAATAACAGTTATTGCAAATTGTCATTGATGACAAGTTTTATGAAACAGGGCCCAGAACCTTCGTAACCATTGCTGTCATCATTGTTTTGTTGTCATCACCACATTCATTATTATCATCGTTATTAATATTATTTACTGCTCTTCTCTTTTTTGCTTGACAGATATGTTCATTGAAGAGACCTTTGAAGTCGTAGCCTGCTACTACCCTGTGGACTTTCATCCTCCACCCAACGATCCATATGGTATATCCAGAGAAAAACTAGCACACAGTCTGAAAGCCTGTCTCTCCAGTACACCCAAATTTGCACAGGTACATGTCAATTGAACAACAAACAAACAAAAAAAAAACTTCTGTGACATCATTCCAATCTTCTAGGTCAAATGATGGTGATGGTGATGATTAAAGATATAGTTATTTTCATGTTATTGTATCCCCGGCAGTATGCCGGAGGATACTTTGATTCAGCAGCGTTCCGACGCCACCGCCGCGGTCACATTTTTTCGACGTATTTCTTTGAAACTTTGGATGGAGGTGTATCTTGGTAAAATCTGGAAACCGATAATTTCTGGTGACGCTGCCCCCAGTGTTCCGTCTTTTATAGGGTAAAAGGCCATATTTGGGGGGATAGTTTTTGTACGAACTAGCGGTCACATTTCTCAACGGATTTCTTTCAAACTTTGTATGGAGGTGTATCTTGGTAAAATCTAGAAACCTATAGATCTTGGTGATGCTGCCCTCAGTGTTCCGTCTTTTATAGGGTCAATGGTCATATTTTGATAGATGTCTTGTGTGCACTCTTGTGTGTGCTCTGGCGGTCACATTTCTTAACGGATTTCGTTCAAATTTTGCACGCAGGTGTCTCTTGGTGTAATCTAAAAACCAATAGTTTTTGGTGATGCTGCCACCAGTGCCCCGTCTTTTATAGGGTCAAAGGTCATACTTCAGGGCATGCTATGAGTGCAATCTGCAGGCCACATTTCTGGATGGACTTCTTTCAAATTTTATATGGAGGTGTGTTTTAGTGAAATCTACACATCTTTAGTGTTTGCTGATGCTACCCCCAGTGTTCCGCTATTTATAGTCAAATGTCATATTTTGGTTGCATGCATTCTGGAGAACACATTTGTTGACTGATTTCTTTCAGACTTTATATGGAGGTCCAACATAGATTACGCTAGACTTCTACAGATTTTGGTGATGCTGCCCCCAGTGTTCAGTCTTTCATAGGGTCAAAGGTCATATTTTAGTGGATATCTTGTGTGCGCTCTGAGATCACATTTCTTGACAGATTTATTTCTAATTTTGCATTATACTCTAATCTACACACATTGTTTTGGTGATGCTGCTCCTAGTGTTGACAATAGTCCGGGCCGCTGGCGGCAATCTCTACGCCATCCTTTTGTTTGAGGGAGGGGAGGGGGGAGGTTCTTAGTCCCTCCTTCGAATTGCTGCCAGTGCCGGGGATACATTTCGCATTGCGTGGCAATGGACATTTCTAGTTTTTATGGAGATCATCATCATCATCATCGCCCCTCCCCCCTTTGAAGTTACTTTTACAATTATATTATACATGCATAGTTTTTGCCTCATTTTAATGTAATTGAATATTGCACACAGATTCACTTTCTTAAAATAACTCATTCAACTTAACTTGATATTTTACCTTATACGGCTTATCAAGCAATTTTACCACATAATATTCCAGCTAAGATTTTATTTACATATTTTGTTACAAAAGTGATTTTGAAATATCACCTCTTTTATTCAATACTTTTGCAGTCTGACGTTAAATTTTTGTATCATTTTCATTTATTACAATATGAATATATTTTGATGTATGTACTTTTATAATAATTTTAATTGTTTATAATTATTTCTGTTTCTGATGCCAATTTTCTGTAAACATTGCAATATTAGTCTTTGGACTACTGCACTGCTAGTTTTATATTAATAAGCTGAAATTGAATTGAATTCAATGCATTATAAAGGTGTTTTGATAAATTACCACAAAGTGTTCAAAAGCTTATCTCTTATATTTAAGAAATACACTGTAGCATACTTAAATGTTGATGATCTTTTGCTGATAGATTTTAGGGGTAAAGAACCGATGAAAGTTATTACGTAGTTACTGGAAATCAAATGCAAATTTTCATTTTGTATGTGAGAGTTCCTGGATTATAAATGGGTATGTTCAAGAGATAATGGGAGGCATATTTAAGTTATTGTGTATTTTGTATTATGTTGTATTTATTCATAAACCCAAAAGTTCAAAGTTACATAGAATTGCTACAAAACAGTTATAATTTACATTTGAGAAATGGAGCCCCCAAAATATGAAATCGCTTGTCATGTTGATGATACATTATTACATTATCACATAGTTCACTCTACATTTGAAAATCCACATACCCACGGATCCCCCAGACTTTATTACATACATGTGCAGCAAACATGGATTTTTTTTGTAAAAACCAGATATTTCTCATTTTTATTTTGTAGTTTT
This sequence comes from Heliocidaris erythrogramma, assembly GCA_025617745.1. Classification (NCBI taxonomy): domain Eukaryota; kingdom Metazoa; phylum Echinodermata; class Echinoidea; order Camarodonta; family Echinometridae; genus Heliocidaris; species Heliocidaris erythrogramma. The sequence goes on along the minus strand of CM046868.1, from coordinate 24,429,650 downwards.
GTCTGCCTATGGTGATGGAGAAGCTTAGTTCCGACTTGCAGATGGCCCGGTTAGACTCCTACCAGTTGTTACAGGCATGTGCACCTGTCTACAGAAGGAGTGATATGATGTCTTACATAGAACCCATCTGGTCTTATTGCAGGAAAGAGGTGGGTAAGAGTCTATCACAACCTAGTGGAATAGGGGTAGGCTTTGTCATAGGGAAGGTTGAGTTCTGGGAAAGGTGAAAAATAATTTGTGAGATTTCTCATTCCTTTTATATCATTTGGAAGAACATCAATATAGAAAAGTTCCCTGAAAAGTATTGCCCTTCAAATGCCGTCATATTCAAAATATGACTAGAAATAGCAGAAATGTTTGGGCCGAACATTCATGCTACTTTGTGTGTAGTCCCATATACCCATTTCTGTGTGCAGTGCATGAGCTTTTCAGGGAAATTGGGTCAATTTCTTATCTATTTTGATGATTCCAAAACAACACAGTATACAACAATTCTTATGTAGACATGGTCAACCTTTCCCAATTGCTTTGAGGCAGTTTCTTCACAATGTAATTGCATGACCAGAACTCTACATTATCTTCAAAGGAGGGGAGGGGTGAGCAGACTGCTTTTTGTCAGTATTCTTACATTTGCAGACTGCCTTATAAGTCTCCTACCAGCTGTTGCGAACATATCCTTTGGTCTGTAGAAGATGTGTTATGAAAGTGAGATAATATAGTTTGCCTGTGAGCATATAACAAATTGGAATGAATTAATGAATCAAAATGTGATATATCCAAGTCTTGCCCTGATTTGAATAATTCGTAATGATTCGATTGATGTGGAAAATGGCACTCATATTATACAAGATGAGTGTTGTCACGGTGATAAATAACACAAATAGGTGTAGTAGTTTTAGCTGATGACGATGCTGTTGATGCTGATTAAATGAAATTCTAAATTTACCTGTACATTGAAGTAATATACATGTGTATCTCATTTTTTTAACAAGATATACATTCGGTTTTGAGCAGACATATGAAGTCTTATTCTGAAGTTGCTCTCAACACTGACAATCAGTATCATAATTCTCCTGTAGTTAATGCAAGGCATCAGTGTAGAGCTAGACCAGGAGGCAGTGAGGACATTGGGTGCCGTGGTAATGGCAGTGTCTACCGGTATCCAGTCAACATCCGGTGGTGGTGGAGACGGAGATCTCAATTCGTTCCTCAGGAATATCTTAACAGGTATGATGATATATAACATAGCATTGACGAATTTGGTATCAGTTCTCAGAACCGAATGTTGGATCTTGGTCCTGATGATGATTGTGTGTAAAGATTTTCATTCTTGGTTCATGTCATGATAAAACTCTGAAACACTTGCATTTTCAAGAAATGGCATATATGGTTTTGAAATTGTTTTTAGTTTTAACATTGGTATTGTAGCATATAAGTATACAGGTTGAGGTTATGTCAAAATTATCTGGATAAATTATAAATGGAGAATTGCAATTAAAAAGAGAGCACTGGAATTAGAGATAAATAGTTTTGTCTGTCTAGCTAGACAGATACATCCAACTTTTTTGGTCTTTGTAAAATTCTAGACGCTGGCAGGCAGATGTATACTTTATAGAATTCAATTTTCCTCTTGGAATGAGACCCCCTGGATGCACCAAGAAAAGAAATCCCAGAAATATGTGCATGTCTTTAATCAAAACTGTATTATCTTTTGATCAAACCTGTGATTGAAACCCTGTTTCATTCATCAGAATGTAGACAGCACCTGTGTGAGCCAGACCATCGGATGATCCACCCCTGCAGTAAGCTACTTGTTGCCATAGCAGCAGCATCTTACCCAGCATGCAGTGCTGTTCTCAAGTACGCTGTTCCCATCCTTCTAGATCAATTTAGTATATTTGACCAGGTAAGTGACTCCTTAAGGAACTTTTGATGAGATCGATACAGCGCCAGAAGTACTGCTTGCTATCATGATTATTTTAATTATTGTTACAGTGGAGTATTGCACAATTGCCATGAATATTTTTGTACCTTGAGTAGTCAAGAAAAAAAAAATCCCTTTGAAGATACACTTGTACCTGTGCTGTAGTATTCTATCATCCATTTCATCCCCCCCAGATACACACATGTATGACATAAAAGTTTCCTCTAATCACACAAGAAATCTGTGAAATCAATGTTGCTAAGCAAATACTAAATACTGTATTCATTGCATAACTCTTTTCATTGTGTTAAATAATGTACTTACTTTGCACCTGTACATTGTCTTAGTTCTTTCAATATCATAAATTGAGTAAACAATGACCTTCCTTAGCCAACATACTGTTCTTATTTGAACCAATATTAAGCCCTACATCTGCTATATGCAATATCAATATGTAAAATCTTTTCCATTGATAGCTGGAAGTCCCTAACTGAACTCATCCCTTCTTATCCTTGTTATTCACTCCCACTTTCCCCCTGCACGTCAACCCCCTTTTACTGCATTGTTATGAACTAAATGTTTTGGGGCTGCAAACAAATCAAGCTATGCTTAGGCTGTAGCCCTTCTGTATCATCACTTTACACTTTTAGTACACGTTTCAGTCAAGCTATGTTGACTGTACTCATGATTTATTGTCTATACATATATCTAAATACATTGTGAAGTATTGTTGTTGTATTAGATGATACAGTATAAACCAATGAATATTCCACCTATTTCACCTATAAGATGAAAAGTCTTCCACACTACTCATAACGTAATCAAGGAACATGATATATGGCATACATTAGTGAAATACAATGTCAAATGCTAATGACATTATATTGTCATTTGATGTTCCACAGACCAGAGAGAGAATGGTCCTTCTGGACATCCTCCAGAGACTGCTCCAATCTAGTCATGATCATATCAAAGAATCTGATGACTGGAAAGCCATCTTTGACCACCACACAGACACTGTAGTGACCTCTGTCCTGTCCGCTCTTGCCAAGGACCAGGGTGTGCCGGAACTCAAACAGGCTGGACTAGGAACCCTTGGGGAGATGGTCCAGGTCCCAATGCTAATGGACCAGCCTAGGCTAGAACTGCTAGGACAGGACCTGACAAGGGTTCTCCTAGAAGAACCAAATGAAGATGTTAGGTAATTGTTATCCTGCTTTCTTCATGAAAGTGAATCAGAAACATTTTATGGGATGATTAATTTTGTATCTCAACTGATATTAATTTACTAAGAAGAGATTTTAGGAGTAAAATTTTTGATGGGCAGTCCTATAGCCATTAATTGTCGTTTTACAATTCTTTTTTTTTTAATTTATAAATTAAGGCATATTTCCATTGCCATTTAACCAGTTGGATACAATTTGATTTGTGGTACGACACACATTCAAAAAAAAACTCCAGCCAAGTAATCTCAAGCTTGGTATTAATGGGTTAAGTAGTCTATAAAAGTAGTCTGAAACAAAATAAAGTTATGCATGTATAATATAAATCATCAAACTTCTTTTGTTTAGTTTCTGAGGTTTTGAAAAGTCCACCCAATTTTGTGTTATTCCAATCCTAGTCCAAAAACTTGCAGACAACATTTCATAATCTTCCTTCTCCTTCCCCGTACCAGGTGTGAATGTATCAAGGCAGTATCTTGCTTTGCCAGGAGACACACCGAGTTTGTCAAGTCCACTATACTTACCACCCTATGGACCACTGTGCAAAAAGGTGTGTGTAGCCTAGCTTCTTATCTTGCCAGACACTTTGTTTAGCACACAATGGATATCACTGTTCAAATAATCATATTTGCAAAGTAGGTCAAACTCTATTCCAATGCAGGATTTTTCTTGTAAAGTGCAAGAATGAATTGATTCCGAACATTTCAGAATTGAGGGTATGTGTCATAAAATCACTTATAGTAGGCTGTAGGATAGAAGTAAGCAAGGAAAGATATTGAGCTTGGCTCTGAAAATGCTATGATACATCACTTTGTTTGTGAATTTCCACAGGTATTCCAAATTATGTTTCTCTTAACTAGATGATCAATGATTTCAGAATTACTCTTAAACAATTTTTCGAAATATAGTGTCATTTCTAGAACACATTGCTACCATTAATATCCATTTGTCCTCCAGGAGAACCAGGATACCAAAGAATAGTGGTTGACATGGCAACCATAGTAACAAATACTTCAGATGACCTTAGCAGATCACTAACCAGTGAGCTTATGGTGGAATTAGCTAAGACAGGTACGTGACATATTTATTTTGGTGTTTCCACATCGTCTCGACAGGTTGACAAATACAGATTGACAGTATTAAACACTTTCTTGTTGTCTTATTCAACAAATATGAATAAATGTTAATGCTACATGTAGTTATTTTCATAATGGTGCAGTTTTGGGTACAATTTATTCCATGGGTTCACTCTTTATATACACAGGCAGTGATTCAGATAGATATAGAAGAGTGGTTAATTTTGAAAGATTGTCAAAAAAAAAAGTTTGGAATGTGGTGGAGATTTTGGCTTTCTGAAGTGCTTATAGTATGATGATTGCATATTACTGCTTTCAAAGCCCCATTAAGAGGTATTTGATTTCTACCAGCAGGTTTGACATTGATCCATCTTTCTGTTGAACTCTCTCTTTACCCGACTCACATATTTTTGTATAGAATTTTTAAATGACTTATAATCAAATTTTTACTGTTTTTCTCAGATTTAAATTCAGAGCAGCATCTAGTGTATCTTGCCACTTTAAACACCCTGACTGCACATATTTCCAGTACTCCTTCAAATCTAGAGTCCCTCTTGTCAACTGTTGTGTACCCTATATTGAGAATGGTTGTGTCTGCTACACTGCAATCCAGTCTTGAGGCTGGGAACAGTCCACATTGTTGTGGGGAGGTTCTGGTTGCAATGGCTAGGGTGATTAGAACTGTTGTTCCAAAACTAGATAACAAGTAAGTTGCAGAATTGTTACTACTCCCAGTTGCATTTGATTGAAATATGAATTTATTTTTTTTAAAGAGAAAGGTCATTCTTAATTTGACTTATGTCACTTGTTATAAAAAATTCCAGCTTCTACTGATATAGCTTACTGTGAATATATATGCTGTAACTAATGTTGTTAACATAAATGTTCTTTCATTTTTCCTATGGTACTTGTTAGGGTAATGCCTTCGTGTTGATTAGACTGAAGCCAAAAGAAATTTGTACAGAACTTGAAACCGATGAATCTTGATGCATTTAATATGGAGTAGGTTTAAGACAGTACCGGTACATGATTTTTGGAAAGAGGTGTTGATTAATAAGTGTATTGTTTAAATTTGTTTTTCCTATCTTTTGTACAGCATGGGGAGTAAACTATGCCAATTATGTATTGATGTATTTCTTCATGGGAACTTAAATCACTTGGAACTGACCAATGCAAGCACATCTCCGCCTTTCCTACCACTTGATGTAAGTAAATTGAAATGATTCTTGACAATATTTGAAAAGGTTCGAAAAGGTTTGATGGTTTATTTTACCTGACTGCTAAGAAAGCATGTGTATGATTGTAAGTAAGCAACCAGGGGAATGACAGCTTTAAGTCCTCTCGGATGGACTTGGTAATGGGGATTAATGCCTTACCGAAGACCACTAGTGCATCCACTTGGTTTCGAACCCAGTCGTCCAGTTAGAAGACCACTGCTGTAATACTGATCCATCGCACCCCCATGCTCTGTATTCCTTTTTTTGGTAACATTATTATTGAGGAGGCGCGATGGCTCAGTGGTAGAGCAGTGGTCTCGTGACTGGGAGGACCCGGCTTTGAAACCAAGTGGATGCGGGTATTGCCCTTTGGTAAGGCATTAATCCTCATTACCAGGTCCCTCGGAGAGGATTTAAAGCCGTCGATCCTATGGTTGCTTATTTCCAAGCATACACATGCTTTCTTAGCAGTCGGGTAAAATATACCATCAAACCATTCCTCTTCATGTTTATGCTAGCAGAACCCTAAAACTCCTAAAGAAGCTGTGTTATTAAGACACATCTTTTTCATTCAAAATGAAGAAAAAAATTTTATGATTCATTTCTGATGAAGTACTTATAATTAGGGTTATGTTTGACAGTCTTGCATTATATAAGAGGAAATTTCAGGATATGAATGAGGATAAGAAGAGGATATAACGTGACAGCTTGGGGCAAAAAAACGAAGAAAACTATGGCTATGATGCTCTGAAAGCACCCACACCACTTCTGTCCCAGCTCGTTGTGAACCAAATTATCTTATTCATTTGTTAACAGAATGGAAGTTTACAAACCTTTTAACCTGAAATATTATTTCATGTTCACTTGACTTTAACAGCTTTTCATATTTGATATACAGCCTCATGCTCCAGTCCATCAGACACAACTTGTCACAGTACTCCAACCAATAGTGTGCTCCCTTAGGAGAGACATTCATATACCATCCTCCAAACAGCTGATGTCGAGCCTACTTCACAAAGCTGCTCACTGCCCTGTCTGGTTGGCCAGTACATGGGCTGCTAAGGGTCTGGCTGGAATCGTCAATAAACACCCAGCAGGTAAGCAAGCAATAATATAAATTAAAAAAAATAGGTTATTTGCCAGAGAAGATACTTATGACTAAAGACTATCACTTGGAACTTTGAAATTTCTTAAATAAGCATGGCCACACAATATGTTTACCGTTTGTTTGCATTGGATATTGCATACAAAATGCTTCTCATTGTGTGAATCCATGCCTGCTTGTGTATACCCATTTTTTGCATTGTCTTAGCTGTGTGCATTTAATACAGAAGGTAAACTTAATCTAATTGAGGGGGCCTGACTCCAAAGAAGCGAGGCATGATGGGATTCATAATACCCTCAATTTTATGTTTCAAAAATTGCGTTCTTATCATTTATTAAACATTCACCTTTTGATTAAAAATATCCCTCAGGCCATTATAGTTTTAACCTATGCACTGTATGCCTTCAGATTGATGTCATATATTCTATTCTATAAACTCTGCAGCATGCAATGTACTGAAAGTGCACATTTGGTAACATTGGTTTCAGCAAAAAGTGATAAATCAAGCTTACATAGAGAAATAATTGCAAATATTGGTAATTGGATTTTTATATTTTATTGGTCAATGTCATGAAAATCATGAAATAAAATATTCTATTTAGAGTCCAATTGACAACTTGGCATGTTATGGTGTTGTTGGAGGTCACATGATAAGGTCAAAGGTCATTTCAGGTCAAATGTTAAAGTTTACCTGCAAGACTCTCTTATGACATAACTTTGCAACCGTCACTCACTTTTCAACCAAAGTTGGGTTGTAGATGCACTAAGGGGACCTGCATTATTATGGTGCCGTTGGAGGTCACATGATAAGGTCAAAGGTCATACGTTAAAGTTTACCTGCAAGACTCTCTTATGACATAACTTTGCAACCGTCACTCACTTTTCAACCAAACTTGGGTTTTAGAAGCACTTGGGGGACCTGCATGTTATGCTGCCATCAGAGGTCACATGGTAAGGTCAAAGGTCATTTCAGGTCAAACATAGTTTACCCGCAAGGTTCTCTTATGACATAACTTTGTAAACGTCACTTTCCAAACATTAGTAATGTAGATATATGCAAGCATAACTTATGCAGATGTATGCACTTGGGGGACCTGTTGCATGGCAACAGAGATCACGATATTTCTAGTTATCGCATGTGGGCGAGACACATTATCGCTAATGCCTTGTTGCCAACAAAATGTTTTCTCTATGCTCTTACCCACGGACAGGGCATTGCTGTGCATAAGGGGCTTCATAAAATTCATTAGTAACTATTCTTACATTCACTTCCCTGAATTTAAAATAATTTGTCTATAATTTTGTTAGGTTCAGATTTAGATGAAGTCTTGTTAGAAGTAGAGAGTCTCCTGGGTCAAGCAATGTCTGGTGGACAAGAGGGATCAATCAAAGAGCAAGCCCTAATGGCTTGGGTTTTGGTAAGTGGAAAACTCAAGAGAAGTATATATATATATATATATATTTATTATATTTTGCTATGTGTATCTGTTGTCTGGTTATATTGTCCAAATACTGAGAGCCATAAGGGAGTTTAGTTCATATCATTTAGAGAGTTAATGCCCTTTTGGCTCCCAGCAGATTATGTCTCTCTCTCTCTCCTTTATGTCCTTCTAGTAGTCTCCTGTTCTTCTTTTGATGGTAGTATCAAGCATATAAAAAATGATATCTTCTCCTATCAATGTGCACCCCTACCCCACCTTCATTTCCATCCCTGGTTTTGATACATTCCTTCATCGTGGTGATCCAATAAATGTTCTGACAATAGGCAATATGTGGCCCTGGCTTCCCCCCCCCCCCCCAAGATATAGGGTTAGGGCTAGGGTTGCAATTGAGTTTCAACCACTTCCATGCCGTGGGCGGCAAACCCCGCCCAAGATTGTAAGCATTGAACAAGTTGTTTTGACTGAGAATGGCTATATTTTTCTTCCTGAAACGAAAGCAGACACCTTCATTGCGAAGTTTATTCCAATGGAAGACATTTCATATCCAGTTTAGCAATGAAACAAAGCATTACAAGCCAAATCAATTCATGACATTTCATATAGGACAATTCTTCACAAACTTGATGGCACAGAAAGGGTTAAGGTAGGTTTAGGGTTGGGTTAGGGTTTGGGTCAGAGTTGCATATAGCATTGGGTCTAGGGTTGGAGTTGGGAATTTGAAGGTTGTTGCTGAAGCATGTGGTGTACTATTTTTCATCACATCTCAATATATGCATCTCTCCCACCCCAGCTGACCAAGGCCCTTGTGATGCGGTCCCACCCCAAGGCAACCCCATTCCTCACCACGCTTCTCAGACTACTGGAGGATGCAGAGCTTGGTGCTCAGGTTCCCCAGACCCTCGGCATGATCCTAGAGGACATGCAGGATGTATTGAGTGAGGAACTCCATGCAGACGTCAAGATCATGTACAAACAGAGGGTCTTCTTGCAGGCATTACCAGCCGTCATGGCACTCTTTGACAAAGATAGTAAGTCCTACATGATTATTGATACAATTCAAGTACTACAGAATTTGCAGCATAGACCTGAATGTAAGTACTTTAGGGGTATGATGGTAGACCAATAAAAGATGTTACAAGCGATTTTTACTGACAAATTTGCTCTCGGCCAATCAGATGCAAGGATTTCAGTAGCTTATAACAGTTGTCGGTAAAAATCACTGACAAAACGCTTGATGAAACGCTCCCCAGGTAACCAAGAAAACAAATAATGGGTGAAACTCTACGTAATTTCTGTACATGCATATGCCAGATTTAGTTTGAAAAGAAGATAGTCATCCCACTTTTCACAAACTAAATGAGGATCATGATACTTGAAACTCTCCATTATTTTCTTCTTTCTATAATGTGAATTTATTAACAATTCAACCACTCGTTTTAGCTGGAATACGAATGTTATTTGACAAGACATCTACAGCTGTGACTCTTTGAGTTGTAGAGCTAAAGCCAAGTTGATATCATCTTTTTATGCACTTTCCATGGCCTTTAACCCTAATAGAGCCGGGTTATTTAGACCCATCTCACAGCCGGGGGGGGGGCTGATTCCGCCCCCCCCTAAGATCTCGGCTGTCCAACGCGCATTCGCAACGAAAATCGGCACACACGTCGCCGACCACGTAATCTACAAAATTGTATAGTCAATTTCTCCGAAAAATGTCACAACTAATTAATTATGCTAATTTATGCATAAAATTAATGGTTTGCTCTAATTAATTAAATAAAGCCCCAAAACTGCTAATTTTTTGTATAGAGACTCTTTGTCAGATTCTGATCAAATAAACCAAAAAAAAAATTCGGTAAAATCCTTTTTTTCTTATGTATTTTATTGTTTTTTTAATTTCTTATGTATTTCTTTGTTTTTCGACTTTTTGTTTTTTATTGTTTTTTCGATGGAATTCGTCGGCGACACTATTTTAATCATAAACAACATAAAATTAATTGTTTTTAAACAGTAAAAGTAAAAATAATGAAACATTTATGAATTTTAGCTGGAAACACAATTTGCATTGGATTTGTACACAAAATCACGTTTTTGAGCAATTTTGGGTCTGACATGCACTTACGAAATGTTGCGTAATTCCGGAACCGCATGCGCGGACATCACAAATTTGGTCTCAAAAGTTGCGCAAGACTTGAAAGAAAAAAGTAGTGAAGCGGCGTGGTGACTGCTTTTCGCGATGCGAACATATTACGCGAAACGTCGAGGGGGGGGCGGAATCCGCCCCCCCCCCCGGTCCTATTAGGGTTAAGGTGAATTTGTGGGCTTTATGAATATTTATAGTTATCAGTTCAAAGCCATCTACTGTAAACGTGGAATATTTCGCGGTGTGGGACACGCGAATGTTTTTGTTTATGTATTCTTTTGCCCATGAGCCTAGCACGTCGGTAAATTAAAAACACGCGAAATTCACTTTACTCAGCCGAGCGCGAAAAATTAATCCCGCAAAAATATCCACTTTTACAGTATATTCAAAATGTGCTTATCACTGCATTTCTGCTTGCTGTCATTCCTGCAGACCTCCAAACAAGAGGCATCGATGCCCTGTGCTACTTGCTGCCTAGCATACCACGCCCTGTGCTGCTGGCCGAGTTACCCCCCATCATCCCCCGTCTGGTGCAATCCCTGAGGGTGACCGACCCCCTCCCCACCTTGCCCATCCTGGACATACTAGAATCCCTGCTGGGGGAGACCCTGCCCTCCTTGGTGGACCAGATTGATACCCTTCTACCAACCCTGCTTGAGCTGAGTACCTACCAGGCATCTATGGTGTGTGGAATCTTCGAATTTCCCTCTATGTTCTTGCAGCAGTTCTGTTTGATAACTTTTAGTATTGATACACAGGGGATGGTCTAGCGGTAACGTCTATGGGCAGCTCTTTGTGTTCACCTACAAACTGACACTGATGGGACCCATGTTCAAATCTCAGTCACATCTTTCGGATAGTGACGTTAAATGTTGGTCCCAGACGCAGAGCTGCCAACCTCACTTGACCAAAAATCCTATGATTTTACTATAAAAATCCTATTTTCAGAAAAAATCCTATTCTTAACTGTTGTGTACTTTCCTACACAGGATTGCGAATTTTGTTTATTTTGTAGTAATTTATACATGTATACAAGTATGTAATTTATTTAGTGACTTAACTACATGTACATTGATGATGAATGATCCCATTCTAATAAGGTAACTTCACTTAACAATTACCTCAATTACTTTTGAGACCCTGATGCCGCTGCTGCCGCTGTTGTTGCTGCTCCCTTACACTTTGTTAACAGTCTATCACTAAATTTCATTTCATAGCAGTTTTGTCCTTTAGACTGGCATGTTGCCTTCTGAGTGAGAATATCACTTAATGTTGCAGTACTCAAACTGAACCTAAACTCTGTCATGTTTTTCCTCACCATGCTGAACAGCCTTTCATCAGATGCATTACTGTGGGAGATAGACAGAATCAGCATCATGACTTTCACTAGATGAGCATAGCGCAACTGCCCACTGGATGGATCGTTGAGCTGAGATACTACCACCCATGCCAAGTCTGCTTTTCCAGCATCAATCTTGTCCACAGCTGGATCACTCTGGTAGGAGGCATATTCCAGTTCCACTGTGTCGAGATCGTCTTCCATGAAGTGGAATCTCCTCATAAATACACCACTGACACAAAGGGCGTTTCCTGTCACCTCTTAAGATTGGCCACTCTAGCATGCATGAGTAGCAGATCCTTCATTTTCACATAGTTGCAAACTGACACATAGTACTGTCTCACAGATGAGAAGAACTCCCTTTTCTGGCCATCACTGAAGTGTCCACTTTGCAGCAACTCCCTCACTTTAGAACCAATCACCAGGTCCTCATCTTGTGTAATCACACTCTTGTGATGATGTCATCAGCACTTTAGGTTTAACAAATCTTGTCAGAACACTTTGAAGAAAGGCCTGCAGTCTGTAAAGTAGGACATGAATCTTAGGTGATTCTTCTTGGAGCTCTAAATTCAATCTGGTGAACAAAGGAATGTTGTGCTGGAGAAACAGGCAATAGAGTTTGTTCTCATCATTTGTCAGTTTGTCATAGATAGCACCTGCCTTAGACGTTGCTGTGACTTCTTGAGAGGGCTTGCTCACAGCATGTTTTGTGCCTGCAAACAGTTGACATGTGTTCTTTGATGATAGACTGCCACTTGAACTTGGGGTTGGCATTCTAGCACTTTGAGTTTTCTCCTTTCCTGATCCAACTTTGGTACATTTAGAGAGAACTTTTTGGTCACATCACTCACACTGGCTCTCTTCCCAATGGAAGAAGTAGAAGCATATGCAGATGTACTTGGAGCTGTAGGACATGGAGACAAAGTTTTTGTGACTGTGCACCTTTACTAGTTTAAAACAGATGCAGGAGTTGTGCTTGACTTTCCAGATGCAGGCTTTGTGAATGAAGTTTTGGCATTAAGGGGGAGAGCGTCAGAGCCCTTCTTCTGGGAAGGTGTTGGAACTTGAGGAACACTAGAAGTCTTCAGATGTTTACCGCTACTCTGATGGGAGTCATCTTCAATTTTTCTCTTTGTTCCAGATGATGATGATTTAGAACTTGTGCATGCTTTTCCAGACATAGACTTGGAACTGGTCTGGGAAACTTTGCCTAAGCCAGGTGCATGTCCAGTGTTCTTTTTCTGGGGTTGTAGTTGAAATTCTTTAGCCGTGGCCTTCAGCTGGCCACTCCTCTTCTTTGGTGCAGATGATGATGAAGTTTCAGATTCACTCCGAAAGAACTCAACCAGAGGAACCCATTGTTCAAGAAGTCTGTCCAAGGCCTGCTCCAGCGACAACCATCTGGTGCATACATGTTTAAGAATTGCATGCTACTTGACATCACAACATGCCTGGACGGCACGAAATGCTTTGTATCTTTTGCTAGATTTCTCCAGATAATAGTATATTGGTATTAGGAGATCGACAGGAGATGTTGGAAGCTGCTGGGCCCCCTTCTCAGCTGCTAGATGAAGTAAATGACATACACAGCCATTAACACATACTTCAGGATTCTTCTCTTTAATATAAGCAGCCACCCTATTGTGCACTCCCATCATCACTGCAGCGTGGTCGGCAGAAAAGCATGTCACGTTCTTCCACGGAATCTTGTGTTCTGTGAGTGCTTGATCGAGAAGTTTAAAGATGTTTTCCCAGTGGAAGTCTCCTTCGTTGTAGCTATTTCTAAGAGGATGGTAACAACATGTTGCACATCATCATCAAAGAATCTCACAAGTATGTGGTATTGTTGCTCTTCTGCTCCCCTGTCAGAGCTGCTGTCAGTCGAGATTGAGAAGGGCTTCTCCCGTATCTTGCCGATAATATCCCCTGCAATGTAAAAAGGGAATACAAAAGGAGGATCAGGTCAGATAATTTTTTAAGGTTGTTGATAGATGCAGATTTAAATACAAATATTCCCATTTTCTGGTTCATGCATTACAACTCATTTCACTTTAAATATAAAGTTGAGTTCTGGTCATGAGCTTGAATTGTGAAAGAAACTGTCTCAAAGCAATTGGGAAATTGTGGAATGCTGTAAGTTTTTGGAATCACCAAAATGATAAGAAATTGACTAAATCCTGCTCAGTCACATGTACTGCACACAGAATTGTGTAGGCCTATATGGGACTACACACAAATGTTTGGACCGAACATTTCAGCTGTATCTTGTCATATTTTGAATGTGAGAGCATTCGAAGAGCAATCCTTTTCAGGGGACATATCTAGAGTCTACTATGATAATCTTCCAAACTAGCATAAGAAGGATGAGAAAGCTCACAAATTATTTTTTACCTTTCCCAGAACTCAAGCTTCCCTTTATACCCATCAAGGATGAGAGCCCACAAATTTGTGGTTTGGTGTTTTATATTGAAAATAATACATGTAAATATATATTTTTGAATGACATTAAAGAGCATAAATGTATCTATTTTTAGCCCTCTTATGTATCTCATTGTTACTCAGATGCCAAGCAATGATTTTTTGAGGTGTGTTATTCACTAAAAATTTGCTACAATTAGGCAATAATTTTTCAAAACACTGAGCAGGCTCTATTGCTCTATTTTGATTGCAGACACCCAACATGTTGTAAAGTTATCCATACCATGTCCTTGCAAGACTAAAATAATTTTGAGCAATGCGAAAGGCGCACAAAGTTTTGACTGAAAGCGAAATTTCAATTTTGATCAGGGTATAGCAAATGATTGAAAAACAAAAGAAATAAAACACAAACCAAAACAGATACATATAATTTTATAATACATACCTTTTACTGTTTGTGCAAGGGTCCTCGCTATGGCTCTTGATTTTGTTCGTTTCGATGCAAACTCCTTCGCAATTTTACTGTCCGGAAACATAACTTTGACAAGCTGCGTCAGATGGTCTGCCGTAGAAAACGGCAAATTGTGTTCAATGAGGAAATTGGCCTTAACGTCTCAGGTCTTATTACTGAATTGTCTGTCTTCTGCCAAAATGAAGAGAGAGGACTCACATTCTTCATGGCTTACACAGCATTTTGATGCTTCTGTCGACTAATGTGCATTGAAATGTCTTTTGCACCACCATGTGAAATGGAGAAGTCACATGCACATGCCGTACATCGAGCACTAAAATTGTCCTTCTTGCTGGCTACTATGAAAGGCCATCTCGAAATATATACTCCGATAAGAATGTTTTGTTTCCGAATTCCAGATCCCGATTTCGATGTCATGATCAAAATATTTGGATTTCATGCGACGATCACAGAATTATAGCGGAGCTCGCGAAGTTCGATTCCACACAAAACTCACTCGGCCTGTCCTTGAGATCGAGAGCGGCTGCTGCTGGCCAGCACCGCCCGACGTCCCCGGGAGTTAGCTCGCTAGCTGCCGGTGAGGTGCGCGCTCGAAACAGCTGCAGTGTGAGTGCTGTGCCGTGCGCGCGCGCCCCCCTCACAGCTGCAGCAAATTACGCACGCATACGCAATCATGTACAATGTCAATGAGAAATACATAAACACACGGAGACATAGTTATTTTTTTGATAAATCGTATTTTATTGAGAAAAATCGTACGAAATACGATAAAATCGTACTATTTGGCAGCTCTGCAGACGTAAATAATCATATTTGATTGATACATGTCTGTCAAAACTCAATTACACACACACACTTCTGATAAAACCCAATTTTTTTCTGCTGCTGGTGTTATAACACTACTGGAACTTTTGCTTCATCTGCTTCAATGACTGTTACTACATGTATCAGTAATACTTACAAAGTGTGCATGTACTACTTCAGCTGGTAATACTACTAATTTTATCTACCACTGCAAATACTGCTATTATTATATAAAAATTATGCATCTTTTTCAAAGTTATGTGTGATACTACACACAATATAACTGTAAAAGAAATTCTTCCTAAAATATAAGATGTACGAATAACTTACACCACTTGTACCAATTTGTAAATGTTGTCCTTTGTGTTTCTATTAATTACAGAAAGTGCGCATAGCATCGTTAAGGTGTATCGGTGCCGTGACATCGTTCCCACATCACCTAGTAAGTACAATACCACTCAATGCTTATCCGTTGATTTGCTATAATTTTGGTTCAAAGATGATTTCATTTTTTTTTCAAATGGTAAACTCATCATCATTACTCAAGAAATAAAGCCAATGGAAATGTCATGTGTCATTAGCTTTTCACCAGCAGTTAATGTAATACCAGAAATTTTTGCGTGCATGAAACTTTCACAAATTTCGCGAGGGGTTGATATTTGTGAAAGTTTCATGCCGCTAGATATTAAAAACACAATTGAAACAACATAGACGTATTGTAATTAGCGAAAGTTTCTTGCCGCAAAATTGGTTGTCATTAACAATACGCGATAGTTTTATGTTGCGAAAGTTTCTGGTTTTACAGGGTGTCTAATGAAACAAAACAATTCTGTGACAACTTTTCTAATGCATATTTCTGTCAGTTTTGTAATGGGACCCGACTGCACTCTTGCTAAATGATTAAACAGGTGTATCCTCATCAGAAGACGGTAGTCAGGTCTATGGCTGCCAGGCTGGATGACAAGAAGAGACTGGTCAGGCAGGAGGCTGTCAAAGCTAGAACAAAATGGTAATTATAGACAGAAAACACAGTGGTAATTTTAAAGTGTACCAATCACCAAAAATATTTTGCTCTGTATGTTAGGGGTTCCATGTCGCCATACTATAATCAAAATATGAGGTTGAAATGTTGATTGTTTAAAGAGATATTGCAAGTTGAATTACACTCCCCATAAACATTACAGTGACATGTGAGGAGACTAGTTGGCGCACTCATACGTGCTCGCATAGAATCAAGGCCCACATGGAACCGAACTCGGAGTTGGGTTCCGCGCAAGAGGGTTTTATGTTTTCCTTTATTTTTCTGTAATACTCCTTTAACCGTTTACCCACAGAAAGCTAGGTAAAAAGTGTTTTGAGGTTGATTTTATACATTCTAGCTGTACACAAATTATTGTTTTAGGTGATTAGTACAATTTACTGCTATAAATCATATATACCTACCTGTTCTGCTAGTCTCCTGACTACGCTATCCAATCAAGAATTTTAACAAAAAAAAGTCACAATATTGTGCGCACCCCCTGTAACCCATTGTTTATCCCCTTCGTTCCTCACCTGCG
The DNA here is from genome assembly GCA_025617745.1 of Heliocidaris erythrogramma. NCBI lineage: Eukaryota > Metazoa > Echinodermata > Echinoidea > Camarodonta > Echinometridae > Heliocidaris > Heliocidaris erythrogramma. Next base: position 24,412,928 of record CM046868.1, on the reverse strand, counting down.
TGAATAAGCAACGGCCATCTTCCTCTTTCTTGCTGGTGTTTCCGTTTGCCCCGATCGTGTTGTTACGCTTCAGTTTTTGTATGTTGAAATTGTGCGTATCCCCAATTATTAAGGTTATTACCTGCTTTTCCAAAATATTCATTTTTTTGTATATTTCTCTTGCAGCAATATGAGTTCAGAAGAAGGAGTTAGGTCACGGAGACCTGCTTCTTCCAAAGAGTTTTCTAGCTAGACGACTCGTCCTTACAGACCTCCCCCTAGTGCTTTCGAACCTGGGGGGCGAGGAGGGCTGCAGGTAAGTTGCCCAGTGTTGTTACCCCGCAGAGATTGCCAAACTCGGAGCCCGTGGCTTCGTGGCGGGTGGCTTTAGTTGAGTTATGGACGTCAGCCCCGAAGCCCGCGGCTTCAGGGCGGGTGACGTCAGGTTCTAGTGGTTTGGATATCATAAATTCAATCCCCTGGTCGCTCCGACCAGAAGGGGGACATCTCTTTCCTCCAGGCCTCGCTTTAAGCGGCCAGGGGACATTCGTGCCACTACTGCAGGGTAACTCACAGGCACCGCCCATCTAGTGGTTTGGATATCATAAATCCAATCCCCTGGTCGCTCCGACCAGAAGGGGGGATGTCTGTTTCCTCCTGGCCTCGCTTTAAGCTGCCAGGGGACATTCGTGCCACTACTGCTGGCAACTCACAGGCGCCGTCCATGTTGGTCTGGGTTCACTTACACTAGCCCCCGGTTTTAACCATGTAGGGGAACGAGTGCTACCCGGGCTGTTGCTCTTGCCAGCTAATGGGCTGTCTGCGGAGCACCAGGTGTCGTCACCTGAGTGCGTGGAGACTAGTGGCCTCCTATTTCCGCCGCAGGTGGAGCATTTATGCTTCCACGTTGGTCAGGTTTGTAAACCCTAGCCCCCGGTCTTACTGACCTTATGGGGATACGAGTGCGACCCTGGCTGTCTTTACAGCCGACTAACGGGTAGACTTGAGCCAACAATTTTGGGCGGTCTGCGGAGCACCAGGTGTTGTTGCCTGGGTGCGCGGAATTAGGTGGCCTCCTAATTCTGCCCGCAGGTGGAGCATTTATGCTTCCACATATCAGAAATAGTGCTCATGCGAATACTGGGACCTCGTCCCAGTCCGCTCTTGCACTTGGCGCCTCGGGCACCCACCCCACGTCCGTAGCCTCAAGTCGCTTGGTCAGTGCGGGTAGCGTGTGCGCGACTTTGGGTACAAACCCTTAGCACACTTCTCCCCTAGAGGGAGGCGGGCCTCCCTCCTTTGAGGTTTTTGGTTCGCGATTCCGAATTCTATTCGGAGAACCGCCCGAAGTCTGTTACAGTGGCAGGGCTGGTCCCTCTTACCGGATACCACAGACCCTGCCTCTACCTACCCCTCTTCAGGGGCCTGTCAGACGCCCCAAGAAGCGGGCTACGGCTTTGGCTCCTGTTGAGCCAGATGATAAGAAGCCTAAGAAGGATACAATTAGAGGGCCGCTGCTGCCCCGACTGATCCTTCTCGATCTGAGCTACTCGGCTTGATGCGAGTTTTCACTCAGCGGCAGTGATGGTCCCTCTTCCTGCTACCACAGCCTCTGACTCTACCCCTCTTCAGGGGTCTGATACCGGGACTCTTTGGCCCGACTTAGCTCGGCCGCGTCTTTTCGATCCCCCCTTGTGACTCTCCCACCCGTGTCCCTTGGGGGGGGCTCCGCTGGGTGAGGAGACTTACAGCGTCCCATGGGGGTACCCGCCTGGTCCGAGGGCCAACGTCTCACTCTATTCAGGCAGTGTCAGAACTTGAGTGTTTCTCAGATTTCTGTTTCTGAATCCACTTTGTCGGAACAGGAAGAGCCTCATATGCTTTCCCTTTGTTGGGCGAGGGCTGCTGCCCTATTGTCTAATTATCTGCCTGAAACTGTCTAGTCGACCCACTCAGGGCTTGACTCCCCTATAATTTGTTCAGGCAACAAACTCCCTCTGAGGGTGTTCCCCTGACGGAGAATTTCATAGCAGAGTATGACCGCGTTCCCCAAAGCGCACCGGTCCGATTATGGGCAAAGCCTTTGCTCATGATAGCTTTGATAAAGCCTCTTTACCGCAGTGATTTGGGGTGGGCTAATGCCTGCAGGCGTTTAACTCCCATACTTCCCCCTTTTTCAAGGATAAACCTTGGGACAACAGTGTCTTCCCTGTTATCCTGTTTCCTTCCTCACTTAAAACATGCCGCCCGTTTTTGAATGTGTGTTAGTCTAGCAGAATAGGTATGTATATATGATTTATAGCAGTAAATTTGTAAAATCAGCACTGATTTTCTTATTTACTAGATAAATCTATATACCTACCTATTCTGCTAGTTCCTGACTACGCTACCCAATCAAGAATTTTAACCAAAAAAAGTCACAATATTGTGCGCAACTATATTGTGCGTAACCCATTGTCATCTCCTTCGTTTCTCACCCGCATGAATACGTAACGGCCATCTTCCTCTATTGCGAGCAACCCCAAGGGTAAAACGTTGCTTGCAAGGCGAGGGGTAGGAGGGAGGGTCATAGGTAGGTATATAGATTTATCTAGTAAATAAGAAAATCAGTGCTGATTTTACAACTTTAAAGAAATATTACACCATTGTCACCACCCATTTTTTTGACTAATCTTTTATGGTGTATACTGTATAAGCTAATATTTTTGAGTATAGAGAATTTTCGCGAATGAGAGACTCCAAGACATATTCGCGCGTTGTTGCTTTCGCGAATGGCCAACCTAGGCCCAGGCCTGCAATCTGTCTATCTAGCGATAAACAATACACACCGACACCGCCACTGCCACTATAGTCAGTCACATAGCGCTGCATGCGAACTGTACTTCAGACTGCTACTATACCAGTAAATCATACACACCCATGTTGATGTGGCATTATATTCGCGATCGGCAGGTTACTTCGCGAAAATTTCAGCTTATACAGTATTTAAAAAGTTTAAGTATTATCTGTAAACCAATAACAGCAAGCACAACTGATTTGCTATTCTGTGTCTTTGTAGCACCTGCTTATATTTCCAACTAGCTTTGGTTGGTTTAGAAACATTTAATAAGGTTCCTTGTAATTTGCTTGTGCAGCCCCTAAACTCTGGAATAACTTGCCATTGGAAGTCAGGAAATCCCCATCTGTGAATATGTTTAAATCAAAACTCAAAGCATATCTATTCAATTCATAACAAGCATATCGGGAGCTCATGTGGCGCAGTAGAATATATACAAATTGTTGGATAGTTACTGCGCTTTATAAATGTACTATTATTATTATTATTATTATTATTTGTACATTTTCTTTATCAAACTAGAGATAAGCCTTATGATTGTAAATTGCCAGGTTTTGTCTCTATGTAACTTGTTTCAGTTATATTAAAATGCAGAAAGATTAAACTGTCTAGCAATATACCTATCTCCAAAGTATACCTTGGCCCTGCTTCATAAAACTTGTTATTAATATCAAGTTACAATAACAGTTAAAAAGCTTCTGAAATACTTGCATCTCATTGGCTGAGAGCAAATTCATCATAGATCTGTGGAAGTTGTTATTGATAAGATTTATAAAACAGGGCCCAGAAATCCATGTGCAGGGCCCTGTTTCATAAAACTTGTTATCAATAACAACTGCCTCATTTCTCTGACAAATTCGCTCTCAGCCAATCAGATTCAAGGATTTCAGTAGCTTCTAACAATGATTTTAACTTGTTATTGATAAGAAGTTTCTTGAAACGAGGCCCAAAATAACATTTTTTAAATGATTAATAACATAATCTTATATCTCTCTATTCTTTCTCTCAACCATGTAGGATTCTTCTAGAGCAAGACACAAAGAGATAGAACAAAGTTTTAAGAATGTCTGTAAGACATGCAAGCCCTTGCCTGTGGGAACGGGATGGCTCCTGTATTAAGCCGATATGAATGAGAGAAGTCAGTAGTCAACGGGTTAATAACTTCAAATATGGAGCAGTCTTGACATTGAAGATCGCAACAAAGGATGATAGGACTGGTGCCATGTTGGGGAAACATATCCCATCTTAAGAGTGCTTCCATTATTAATTTGGAAATACCAGCGACATGTATTGAGAGAATTACTGGATTGTTATCAGTCCATGTCAAAAAGGCTTAATCTCCTGGGCCGTTTCATAAAGCTGTTCGTAAAGTTACGCATTACTTTTATGAACGACTTGAATATGAAGTGCCAGATAGGATGCTAAACGTTTTCCTGCAGTTTTAACAAAGTATGACTGTATTTCCATTAATTTCAATTAGATTGTGGCAAAAAATATACTTTGCATTAAAAGTGCTTGTTAAGAATAAGACAAAAATTAATCTATGTCTGCATATTTCAACTTTAGCGGACGCCATTAAAGATGACTTGGGAATTACATTTGGCTTGTCATATTCAAGTCATTCGTAAAGTCGTGCATAACTTTACGAACAGCTGTATGAAACACCCCCCTGGAATATGAAGGTTTATACTATGGAGGCATAATAACAGACTTTAGAGACTCAAAATTGTGATTCAGTGTGCATTCTTTACTGGCATCATACTCCGGCATCAACATACATCATGTCGATAGCTGGCGCTAGAACAGTATCGCCCATATCATTACATTACATGCGTAATGTGGTGAAAAATGTTAAGCGTTTGTTTGTTGTATGAATATCATACTTTTGTGTATTATTAACATAGTATCTCTTTCCTTTTGTATATGGAATTGATATATAACTGTACCTGTGTGTATTCTATTAAAGAAATACATCTATATAAAATGTAATCCATTATTTGTAACATTTGCAGATGTGAAGTTTATTCATAATTCGTTTGATGGAGAAAAATGATTTACCCTGTTAGATTAATATCAATTACATTTGTATTCAAGTACATGACATTGTAGAACAGGTATCTAAACAATCTAACCCTTTTCTCATCTCTCTCTCTCTCTCCCTCTCTCTATTTAGTCTCTCACAGGGATTTTTCCATACTGTTTTTCTTCGACCGAGTTCTGTATTTCCATGTTCTCTCTCTGTCTTCATGCATGCATTTTATTCATATCATTGCTTTTAATATTTTCCTCTACACCCCCCCCCCCTCTCTCTCTGTTGCAAATTTCATATCTTCCATACCACATTCAGATTTCAAAATTTGTCAGTAATTTCCTTCAGTTTCTTTCTAGTCTTGCATTATTTCCTTTCATTTCCTCTCAATCTCTTTCTGTATCCTTTTCTTACAGTCCTTATCCCTTAACCTTCTCGTTCTCATCCCCCTCTCTCTCTCTCTCTCTCTATATATATATCTATCTCATTCATCCTCTCTTTTTACCATATTCATAGTTTTCTATACTGTATTCAGCATTTAAAAAACATAACCCTCCCCCCCCCCCAAAAAAAAAAAATAAAAAAAAATTTACAATTTCAGAAAAAACACTGCAATCAAATCAAAGTGACGATGTATTTTACAATATAAACAGTAATGACATGCAAGAAAATATCAACAAACAGAAGAAAAAAGTAACATCATAAAAACCATTTCACTAAAGATAATACACAAAAGAAATATGTAACAAAACATAAGACCTATAATGATTTATATATCGTGATACAATGGCATATAAAAGATGGGACTAATTGTCATTTGTATATATCTAAGTTCATCCTTATTCCTCTCTCATACTTGCACTTAAAAGTATAAATTATGACACTCAAACGTGAGTGTCTTATTTGCGAATAATGCATACTCACCTGTCAGTGTTTAACACTGCTATTCACCCCACCCCACCCTCAAGACACCGGTAATTATCCCACACAATTTATTCCTGCTCCCGGGACCCACAAAGGTCACCTCGCGACCTACGTCCACGTCACTTCCTCTAACAGGAAGCCTATCCCACGGGGAGGCAGGGTGGGAAACTTGACAGGTGAGTATGCATTATTCGCAAATAAGACACTTAATTTACTTCATTTCTGATACTCACCTGTCAGTGTTTAACACTGCTAGATTACAACAAAAGGATCAAGCAGAGGATAGGCAAATTCAATCGATCACAAAGGGATGATGAAAGCCAGCATAAGAACCTCAAGTTCAGGATGAGGGAAGTTTAAAAGTGCAACTTTTTTTGATCTAACGAGGAAAGGTCCTCAAATGCTAAACGGTTAAACCAAACAATCAACTATAGTAAGCTAAGTATAGTTGTAATATCAAGCATGTCACAAAGTAAACGGCAAAGCTCGAACAAAATAACTAACCCCACAAAGGGTCAAGATATCAAATATACAAGTATACGTTCAGCTTGACTGAAAAAACAACTTTGCGTAATAGTGATTCATTACACAAATTAAGACTATCGGTAATAATGATCATGGACAGATTAACAAAGGCAATAACTAATCGTAAGAATCCTTCAGCAAGGAAGGTAATTATACGTGTAATAAGGCTTCATCCATAAATTGTGACTGGAAGTCATATAATGATCGATCATGGAAGAAATAGTTAAGGGTAATAAATAGATGCAAATAGCCTCCCAAACAGGGAGAGCCCAGCGGGGTCACTCACCACATTATGTGCTACCCACGCTCGTCCACAAAAAACGTCGAAAAGGGTCTGTTTTCAGGCTTAAGGTGTTGTCGACGTCTTCCTTTGTTTTTCAACTTCAATCGCCGTTTAGAGTACCATTTCACAAATTTCAAATTCGACACTTAGGGTACAAAATGAATTGTTGTGATAATCAGTAGATTCTGCTTTGTATCTGTTTCTACGAAGGTTAATTCTAATTTTACTTCCTACTTATTTGAGTAAACGATAATCAAAGAAATCATAGTCTTTCTGTGACAAAAGAAATGTGAGTATCATGTCTTATTTTGTTGCTTGCCTGTTTAATTGGGGTTATTTATTTCAAACGCCATTAAGGGTATTGTACTTTGTACATGTACCTTGATAATTTATACGCCACTTAAAGTATTTTTGGATGGAGTGATGAGCGTTTTGACGCCATTTAGGGTATGTTTTTCTGATGTGACGCCGTATAGAGGTGCAAATTAAACCTCGCACGATACGCCATTAAGGGTCCAATTTTGAAGTGTGTGGATGCGCGTGGGTAGCACATAATGTGAGTGACCCCCCCCCCCCCCCCCCCCCTCGGGAGGGAGAGGCCCCACAGATCTAAAGATTATTCAAAGTGTGGGCAAGACAAGACTGCGCGGGGATGGGAAGTTCCCCCGAGGCTGAGTGACCACGTCTGAAAAATAACAGAATGTAAAGTTATTAGGGTGGGCCCAGTAAGCCGGCTGCAAAATGTCTTCTAATCCCACCCCTTGGAAGAGAACCCAAGACGATGCAATTCCCTTAGTACATGTATCAAGGGCCCAGATTGCTAGAATTGCCGCTATAGTAGTATTAGCCTTGTTTAAACAGTTTAGGTCTGGGGCCTGAACGAAAGGAAGTTTCCCCCTTTGGGGACAGGCCCGTAGCCAGTGGGGGTCGGAGGGGTCGGACGACCCCCCCCCCCCTTCTAATTGGGCTGAGGTCCGCTTTTTCATGAAAAAAAAAACACACACACACCTTAAATTGCAGCAGAAAGCATCTAGATTTTAAAATTTTCCGGGGGCAGCATGCCCCCGGACCACCCTAGCAAGGACCTGCCTTTGCGGCAGGTCCGTATTGATTATGACAAAAAGGTCCACTTTTGCCAAAAACGACCCACCCCTAGAAACCCTGGCTACGGGCCTGGGGGAGGGGGCCGTTCCGAAAGATACAGCCTTTGCTTTGGATTTGGCTTTTTGGGACTGTTTATTCCTGCAGTACTGCAGTAGCACTCCTGAGGTAGTTGCTAGAGTAAGACTAAGAAAATTGAGGCCGGTCTTGAGAGGCTCGATGTATTAGGAGTGAGCCGGCATGCCATAGGTCTATACCGCCTAGTGTTAGACAGCTTATAGGCTACTAGATCTACTAAGTTTCGGCTGCCGTAGCATGCTGCGTGGTCCTAATTTCGCCCCCCTAACGACATTTTTAACGATTACGGGAGTAATACTTCATAGATTGTTCTAAAAAACGCTGAACATATGTTAAAAATACTTGAGTTAAAAATGCGATGAAAATTGCGCGTCAATTCCTTCGCGTTCCTTCAGAAATGACGTCACAATGGAGACGTGTTCACCGACGCGACGCGCGCTGGATAAGGATGTATAGGAATAACGCATGACGCGGAGTTGTTTAGCGACTATGCAGTGCACTCGAGGTTTCTTCTTCGCATGCGCACTGCACACGAGCCGCAGGCGAGTTTGCAGTGTGCATGCGAAGAAAGAAACCTCGAGTGCACTGCATAGTCGCTAGACAACGACGGGAAAATGCGTTATTCCTTTTATAAGATGGCTAAGTAATTTCTAACGCGAGCCCAATATACTCTGGACGAGACAGAAATATAGAAGATTTACATTTAGAATACAAGCAAAATAACAATGAACATTTTGAAATTAATATTCCACTTACCGTAGAAAAATTGGCTCCGGACTCTTCTCCGAGACTATTCGAGCCTTCGCTGAATATGCATATGATAATGCAAATCCATAGAGTCTACTCTTCATTCTTTTCGACTTTGACTTCTTTCAGGTATATACTAGGAGAATCGACAGAGAACTGGTTACAGTAGGGATGTTTCCAAACTTCAACAACAATAAATACAAAACAAAGAGTTTGAAAAGTTTCCAACAGTTTCAAAAGATTCAACGTATTGACAAATTACAGCAGCTAATAATTTGTGACGTAAGTTCAATTTCTTTTTCAACATGGTCTGGTGTACCAGGGTGGCAGTAGAAATAGATTTTGTGTGTTGTGTGAGCTACATGTGTATTGCCGTGGATGCAAGTCGGATTAATATGTTAAAACAATATTAATTCTCCTTTTGTTTTACCAGTAACGTGCATGACTGAAAATTATATTTGAATATGACATTTTAATGAAATAATTTTAACCTAAACAAAATCATTTTTCGAGAATGCTCACGTGGTACACTTTGACCAATCAGCCAGCTGGAAATTACTTAGCCATCTTATAATACTTAATTTCGTCCCCCCCCCCCCCACTCCATCACAGTGACTAAAGATGGCGTCAACATTCGCCAATATCGTCAACATTCGCCAACATCGTCAACATTTGCCATTACGAGAGCGACGTAGCTGGCAGCACAACATTACTCACAAAATGGCGATTCCCATGAAACGCTCGGACAGTGGGAATACGTCGTGGAAACATACATAATTTTCGACATTCTATGACTCTAGACATTCACTGACGGTATGAAACTTCCATTTTAATGATTTTCTACATTATTTTGATTAAAATACGAAATATTAAGCCAATACTTACATTTTTTGCCCTCATTTTTCTCCGTTGCCTTCGGCCTAACTTAAGGCTAAGCGTTATATAGTTTCTTACGCGTAGTCCCACGCGTTTAAATGCATTGAACGCGCTGGGACCTGGGTACCTTTGTTGCGCTTGGGGGGCGAAATTAGAGCAAGGGCGAAATTAGGGCAACTTATCATACCACAAATGCAATTTTTGCAGTCAATTTCAAGGACATTTTGTGAAATTTAACGCCCCTTTTTACGTCAAAACAAGGACAAAATCCTAGGCCTACTTTGAAATAAGCCTATTTTTAAGATTGTAAGGACACTTTCGGAAACTTATCCCTTATTTTACCATATTTCAAAGACAAGACATTTATAGGCCTACCCTTTTTTCATTAACATAAACAGTGACGTATCCAGGGGGGCGCAACAGGCACGCCCCCCCCCCCCCCCCTATTGGCCGTCGTAAAAAAAAAATATAGCACTAGGCCTAGGCTATAGGCCTATAGCACTATTTTGCATCTCGGCCTTCTTCAGAAGCAAAAATTTCTCCCACATGACGGCGAACAATAATTCCTGGCGCCCCCCCCCCTATTGGGAAATCCTGGATACGCCGCTGATAAAGGAATCCAAGACCTGATTCCTCAAATTACAAGTTCACAAACAATTAATATATTAAAGGCGGTCCGTCGTCGGTGCCCGTGTATTTCTGCTGTCCCAGCAAAAGCAAGTTCGGAGATTTCCGGAATCGCTCGGACAATTTGTCAATAGCCTGCCAGCGCCAGCGCAGGGGCTTGAGTAGTCTAGATTCTAGACCTTTTTTTATTACAACCTACTGACAAATTAGGACACGTCTACCAAAAAATGACCAAATGGCGGCTTTGTGAAACGGTATTTATGTCAGATATGACAAGTTGTTTATGATGACGTATTTGTCAGATCTGTAAGCTTTTTTTCGTCTGACATGTTCATGAAATGCTGCCCCGGTACCTGACTTTCATGTTGCACAAAATATCACCCATAGAATAATGCATGTGTCATGTGTGTAAAAGATTCACGAAAAAACTTGGAAATATTGTCAAAAGTAGGACAAATTTCAGTCTTTAAAACATGACTTGTATCCATGTGTACCAGTATTTATTACATGTTTCTTGTCGTCCAGTATTCTGTCCCGAAATTTGCATTTGTCGAAATCAGAGTCAGAAAGAAATGAGACTTCCTAATTTTTATTTTAATTTGTTGAGAAGATAGAGAAGATAGCGAAAATGCCGATCAATACATGTATAATATTAGTTCGATTCCAGCTAACTTTTTCTGGGCTCCACGAGACATTAACATTTGACAAAAGAATCCAGTGAAGAACGTTGCGTTGTTGTGAATGCAGTTCAAAACCAATTTTACTCTGTGCATAGTCCAATGCACCTCTCACTTGCTCATCCCGTGGTGGCTGCATGTTGATGGATCCCTTTTGTGTGTACTGTGAAATGAACGGACGCGTACATCTGTTTAAGATAGTCTTTGTGTTGCGTAACATTTTAAAATGTTGTGAATAATTTTATTTTCTCAAAGGAACAAAAAATATTTCAACAAATTTTAAGCAAATATTAAATCAATATGAGTATTTTTCTTTGCTTAAATTCACATATATTTTTTGTAATATCATCTTAATACAAAATAATTGCTGAAAAAAATACGAGATGGACTCGAAGTAGGCTAGTAATTATTCATTAGGTAATTCAATCAAAATTGCGTCATGAATTCAAACCACCAATCAGGATCATTTATGACATGTTTGTTCACTTATGCTAATTACGGAGGTCTCAAAATACGGAGGAGATCTAGCAAATCGACTGGACGGTCTGACAACTCCAATTATCGTGTACAATATCGGCCCTCTATCGGCTGATGTCATATAATGTAGCTTCATCGGCTATTATCGTCAGACCGATCAGGCAGTGGACTAGGGCTTGAGCTAAGCTTGCCAGCAATACGCTATGTTTCAGTTTCGGGATACTCCATGCTATGGCCTATGCCTAGACGAGAGGCACGAAAATAATAGCGGTTTTCGAACGAAATGGAGGTCGAGAGGAGAGACAGACGAGATTACGTATCCACAGCGCGTACAATTTGCGGATTGAACACAAAGAAATAAATTTGGACGTGGGCTGCTTGTTTCCTCCAGGGAAAGTTTGAATAAAAAGTTCGTGTTGTATCTGCTTGAGCTGCACACCATTTGCAAATCGTACAGTGTACCTCCACGGGCTATACGGTCGCCAGCGCCGGGTGCGCCCGGAGGTGAAACCTGGCGATGCCCTTACACCCGCTAATATTCCCTTCCACTTTCTCTTTTGTTCTCACTTAGTTCCGTTTCTCTATCTTATCTTTCAATCTCTCTCTCTTTCTCTCATGACCTTGATAATTTATCTCCCTTGTTCTCTCTCTCCCTCCTCTTTCTCTTCTCTGGCTGATTTCGAAAGAGGGGAATCGATCTTTAAAAACTGGACACTAACTTCGTGAATTGCCATCGTGCAAAGAGTTGACAGAAATTTTAAAAATAAGAAATAAAAAGGGGGCCTGATAATAGAATTATAGATTAATCTTAATTTTGAAATTGATAAACTTGAGGAGGAAAACTTTACTTGACAGCCCTGATTCTAGCTCGTTCCGTTTCTCTATCTTATCTTTCACTCTCTCTTTCTCTCATGACCTTGATAATTTTTCTCCCTTGTTCTCTCCCCTATTCTCTCTCTCTTTCTCTCTATTTTCCTCCTGTTTCTCTTCTCTCCTATCTCACTCCATATGCCTTCCTCCAAATATATACCTTGTACAGTGGAACCTCCTTACAAAGAACAATGGTATAACAAACTCATTATAAGACAGTATTTTTGCCAGTCCCAATTTTTTGTATTCTATTGTTTTTTTAGCCCTGGTATAACAAGGTTTCGATATAAAGAGGGAATTTCCTTGGTTCCAAGAAGTTCATTAATGATGCTCCACTGTACAAAAATAAAATGAAATAAAAGGAATGTAGATTACAATACTTCAAAACTTCTGACACGTACACACAATGAAGAGTACTTTTTCATGCTGTCTTCATTTACTTCCTTACATGTTACATGCAGTGCCATTGCAAAATTAATGGCAAATCACAAGGGGAAAAAAAGTAGAAAAGGTGTTCCTGTATGTAATACTTTTAAGTTTCTTTTAAATAATACATGTATAACTTGTAATAAAACTACCCAAGTGAGAGTAAAAATCAACTGAACATTGAAAATATATTGTCAACACTAAAATATATACAAAAATCAGCTCAGTAGTATAAAACTATACTTTATAGTATACATGTAGGCATACCATATGGAATAGCAAATGGCATATAAAAAAATTAACAGAAATGTCCCTGTATGCATAATACATACGTTTCTTAAAAATTATATAATTTCTGATAAATCTATACAACTAGTATGAGAAGAAATCAACTTCATATTGCAAAACTATTATTTCAACACTAAATGTGCATGTTACAAAGCAAGTTTGTGGATCTAGAATACGTGTATATCAAACTGTAATACATATAATACAAAAATCACCTGAGAAGTGTAAAACTATACTTTCAACAGTATACATGTAGGCATACTTCAGGAAAGGTTTGTGGATCTATGCATAAGCAAATTCTAAAACAAACAGTGTAAACAGATCACAATAAAAGTAAATCTTGGAAGGAAAACAACTTCACTATGTGGTGTGATCACATTATAAAAGGCTACCAAACATTCAACTGAAAATGGCAACGTTCACTGGCAGATTTATTTTGAACATATGTATAGTTTTCATATTGAATTATATTATGGACATTCACACAGGAACATGATGGCAAGGGTATTTTCATTGAATATTGCAACATTGACATATTGCAGTTTATAATACCATAAATACCTAAATACAATGATTACAGTCAGAAACACAGATAGGTACAAAATATATTAAATATCATAATTGATAGGATTGAAGTAAATTGAATATATCATAAAGAAATGTGAGAAAATTACAATGCCCCGACCGGGATTCGAACCCGGGACCCTGAATTACATGACCAGTGCTCTACCAACTGAGCTATCCGGGCTCCCGTCGAAGCAAAGTAACAATCTCACATAATTATAGCCCCTCTCTTTCCATCGAGCGTAGGGGGTACATCCATACCAATTCCATCGTACGCTATAATGGCCTACCAATGAGAGGGGTCTTCCCTCTAAAGTCGGGCAAATCCATGCCAACAAATTTCCATAGAGGACAATTAAATTTGTAATTAAATATCATAATTGATAGGATTGAAGTAAATTAAATATATCATAAAGAAATGTGAGAAAATTACAATTAGCTCAGTTGGTAGAGCACTGGTCATGTAATCCAGGGTCCCGGGTTCGAATCCCGGTAGGGGCATTGTAATTTTCTCACATTTCTTTATGATATATACAAAAGATATGTTATTAAATGTACATCACACACATTCACTTATACGCTGGCAAGTGATATTGTTTGGTTGTAACACATGCATTGATACAATATATTACAATCGTTTTGATCAACCACTTCTTATGATCACCAAATGGCAAATCCTTATTGAAGTTTATGTAATTCATGTGCATCTCACTTCACACAATGTTCAGCATGTAGCAAACCCAATGGACTGCTAGTTCAGCTAAAAACAGCATGACAAATCAGACTAAATATTCATCATAAATAGAAAAACATCACAGAAGACATGCATATTCATGGTCATGGAATGTGTTGAAATACACAGGGGGAAATAGATTAAAATGAAGTTTATACAATGTCATAACGGAAACCCTTTATCAGATAACATTTTTGTTTGTTTCAAATGACATGAATATATTTCCTCTCTGATAAATGTTAACGTAAACATTATGTTAAATGATTACACACAGAAAATGCTTTCTTTGGTACATACATGCTACAATCACCAAGAAAAGGTGAATATAAACAGGAACTATAATAAACAATTTTTGAAAGAAGGATAACAGTTCTATGTCCAGCAGATCTAAATTTCAACAAAAGCAGACATAAAAAAAGATCAAGACCAGTTTTGATGTTATATGGATTTCAATCTTGTACTCCATTGACGAAGCCCTAGCTTGTAAGCCCTCGTTGGGGATAGATAGGCATACCTTATCCGCAGTGTAGCACATGATGGACCAACTCTCCTGTTTCCTGCTCCAAGTACCCACGGTGAATATTAGGCCTAGTGATATACGTGAATTGTTTGCAGGCATAATGCCGGTACGATTCATTCAACCTCGGAATGTCCCTTGGAAATACATTGTTGCTTGCTGACATGCATGCAGCCAAGACATTGCCATTTAGAAATGCATCAGTGAAGTATTGAGCAGTCATGACGCAGGTGCGGACATGGCAACACACACACATTCTCTACCTCCTTTGGCATGGGCACACATCTTCCACCACATCTACACCATGATGCAGGCCGGCTGCTCGGTCCAGGCCTTTCTTCAGCAGGTTGGGTAGGCTCTACATGCTGCTACGGCATCCAAGTAAACATCCGTGAATTTGCAGAGGAACTGGATGGTGACGCGTTCTAGATCAGCTCTCTCTCGATCCATCACAAATTTCTACATTGAGTAAGAAAAAAGAAAAACAACAGTGAATAAAGTAGGGGTAAAATAATGCAAATAATGTAAAGTGCACATTCCACCCTGTTCAAAATTCAAGTATGGAAATACTGTTTGGGTGAAAAAAAAATCATAAAATCATTAAATTTGTGAACTGGTACCACTAGCGACTAGGTGTAGTTGAATCTTTGGAGTCACAATTAGATATACATACATACATGGGGGGGGGGGGGGGGGGGAGGGGGAGGTACTTCGTCACAACTCACACAGGTTACATACATACATACATGTGTGTATACATTCAAACATTACTGTGACTCTGACTTGCAAAAGCCTGTACTAGACTTCCCCCCTTCAAATCAATTTCTGTTGGTATCTTTACAGGGGGGGGGGGGGGGGGGGGAGGTACTTCGTCACAGCTCACACAGGTTAAGCCAGTTCGCCAATCACCAATTGACATGTCTGGTGTTGATTCTAATTACATCTTGGCATACCTTCATTTATAAATAGATTCCTTCTTCTTCTTCTCCTCCTCATTCTTCCTTCTTGAATTCTTCTTTCAGTTTCAATTTGAATGAAGATTCTTACAAACACACTATCTCAGACCTGGGCCCTGGCTGTGACATCTCACATTCACACTATAATTTAATTCTATTTCTCTTGAGTCTTAATTTAGTTATTATACACAATGACAAATCGCAAGAAAAATGATCGAATTTGTTGCACAGACCTTGGTTCGGATAAATAGGCTGCGATAATGATCTACTCACATTTGAAGTTGATTCATCGTCATCGCCATCGGGTTCCCCGCTAGCCTTTTGACAAAGCCCTCGTGACTTGGCTATTTTTCTCGGCAAGTAAGCTAGTAGTGGCTGCATAACAAGACTAGCCGCCCAGCCCGGTGAATGCGCGATCGAGCGACGTGAGTCCGAGGGCCTTTTGGAACCTGGCCTGTATTTCTTATGTTATCCTTTGTTCCTAGCGAGGATCTGCTACCTTATAGGTAGGAGCCAATCAGCAAACGTATCTTCGCATGACGTCAGCATACATTTGGTATGCAAATTCGCCTTCATCTCGAGCTAGCGCGGCCCGTGCAAGCTACTAGTACATCAATCATGGAAAGCAAGCCCCGCAGATACCGTTGTGATTGGTCGATAATCCTCGGTAGGCGTGTTAGCATACGAATGTCAACTCGTGAATAATTCATATCGGACGATGGAAACCCAGGTTCCAAAAGGCCTCGCGACTAAAGTCGCTCGATCGCGCGTTCACCCGGGCCGTGTTGATTCGTTTCGTCGCCGGCTAGTCTCATCTCAGGCACAGCATGAGGAGGAAAATAGCCAAGTCACGAGGCCTTGTCAAAAGGCTAGTTCCCCGCAGGAACCAGTGTACACAGGGATGGCCGTCACTCTTGCAACTGCAAGGGCACATCCGTCTGCCCGTTTTTTTTATCAGCACTGCAGCAGCTAGCTTCCTGAACATTTACAGGCAGTCGGCTCCAAATCTCCCTCCATGTTTAGAATTGAGATATCTGTCGCTAACTCCGAAATACTGAAAGTGTCATCCATAATAAAGATGAAATTGCTTTGTTCTATAATGGTACGGCGTCAGACAGCAGACTACAGGATACACATAGCGCAAAACATGTATTCTTTCACTATTCAGTACAACTTACACATATCACAGCGATCTATGCGGATTTTTGCCGAGGAGAAGTAAATTTCGCTGATCCTCAATATACTTTCGACTAGACCTAGTTTCGTATGCGCAAGAACTATTTTGCAGCATCAGCAAACACAGATTTTTCCCCATTGAAACCGGCGACTGACCGCCTTATATTAAGGAAAATACATTTTTTGTGTTATTCATTTAAAAATAGTTTGGCAATAGTTCATATAAACTCCTGGGAAAAACCACTGAACTCCATGGTTATTGTATCCCCCGAACTACTGTTCAGGGGTACTATAGCCTCTTGTCGAGGCCCTGGCGCTGTTGAAATCCTTGGCGATATGGAGGCAAAATTTCTGGCGAGCGAAGCGAGCCAGCAAAACCGAGGCGCTTGCATGCGCCTCGCGGTCTGCCGCCAATGAGCGAATGAGCTCAGTTTTCAGCCTGGAATAGGGGTTATCCGCCGGGGGAGTGACAATAAGGTCCCTGATCTCCATCGCCACCTCAGGCTGAAGGGATGAGATAACATAAGAAAACCTAGTCTTCTCCATGTAAATCCTCTTGGTGTCAAAGATGGCTTCAACTTGAGCGAACCAGATGGCGGGATCGCTAGCCCAAAAGGGGGGCAACTTGAGAAGCCCACCGACCGCTGCTCCGCCCGCGTCGACGCCGGCTCCGGTGGCGGGGTCAGCAGCCGCTATCGGCGCCGGCTCACCGGCTCCTTCCTTCATGTCCGATTTATCCCGCTCGTTCATGATGAAATCGAAGGTGCGCGAAAATCGTGGGTCACCAATGTAGAGTAACTAGAAATATTGAGTTGCTTCTACTTACAATTAATGATGAAGGTCCTGACGGTGGAGATTCCACGGAGCCGTGACTGGTTCAGAACGCGAATAATTAAGGCTATTCACAAGTTATTTATGTTCACAAATTATAAATCCAAATGAAATGATCCCAGCGAAAATGAAAGTAATGAACAATCGCTAACGAAGAAAATAACGATGTGACAATACAATATCCTGAATATAAATTCAGCCTGGAATAGGGGTTATCCGCCGGGGAGTGACAATAAGGTCCCTGATCTCCATCGCCACCTCAGGCTGAAGGGATGAGATAACATAAGAAAACCTAGTCTTCTCCATGTAAATCCTCTTGGTGTCAAAGATGGCTTCAACTTGAGCGAACCAGATGGCGGGATCGCTAGCCCAAAAGGGGGGCAACTTGAGAAGCCCACCGACCGCTGCTCCGCCCGCGTCGACGCCGGCTCCGGTGGCGAGGTCAGCAGCCGCTATCGGCGCCGGCTCACCGGCTCCTTCCTTCATGTCCGATTTATCCCGCTCGTTCATGATGAAATCGAAGGTGCGCGAAAATCGTGGGTCACCAATGTAGAGTAACTAGAAATATTGAGTTGCTTCTACTTACAATGATGAAGGTCCTGACGGTGGAGATTCCACGGAGCCGTGACTGGTTCAGAACGCGAATAATTAAGGCTATTCACAAGTTATTTATGTTCACAAATTATAAATCCAAATGAAATGATCCCAGCGAAAATGAAAGTAATGAAGAATCGCTAACGAAGAAAATAACGATGTCACAATACAATATCCTGAATATAAATCCAAGTGAATGGGTAGATACAGTGAAAATTGACTAACTCCTATAAAACGCGACAGGGTCTTGTCGCGACTGTGTCCTAGAAGAAAGTGATGATAAAATGATCTCGAAGAGCTCGTGAAAGTTGGTAATCACGCCCACAATAAATCTCATTGGCTGAGCGTGTGCGCGTGGTGTAATAATACGGAAATCCGATTGGTTAAACGAAAAGATGAGCTCTGATTGGAGCAGCGTGAAGAATGTAGCAAGAATGTTGGTAGCGATGTAAATGTTATACTTTGATGCGCGTGGAAGTTGAAAAATAGGTCAAGAAGGTTGTTATAACACACACGCGTAAACAAAGGAAAGTACATGTAGGTCGTCTGCTAACCTTGTAAATGGCAGACCGATGAAAATACACAAAACTATGACGAAATATTCATCAAAATATATTTGGCCACTACATCTACCCCCTCCCTAGAGGGTTGGCAAACGGAACGTAGCAACAATCGATGAACAATAACAGTGCGATTATATACATCATCCAAAAGTTAATGTAGAAGAAAACAGCTCAAGACACAATGAAGATAAATCCTTACAAGGGATTGGAAAAATAAAGGAAGACCCAAAATGTAGAATGTGAGTCCCGTCATCCAATATCATAATAGTCCACGTATTTGGCCGACCACCTAACATGGCGACCCGATCGAGTCCGTTGAACCTCGGGGCGGTCGTTAGCGGGTGACGGCGCGATCGTGGCTTTCGATGATGATGATGGCTCAGTACGATTTAGGTGATCTTCCAAAAATGCAGGCTTGATGCGATCCACACTGACATTCTCATGCTTACCATTCACGTCAATGGTGAAAAACTTGTCATTGCGGCGTATCACTGCAAAAGGGCCTCGGTAGGGCGGTTGCAAAGGTCTGCTCACGGCGTCATGACGGAGAAACACATGGCTAGATGCGTGCAATTCCGGGTGTATCCGTGAGGCAGGTTGCTGTTTACGGGTGGGGGTGGGGCTCAAATCCTGCATGAGTTGCTTCAAACGGTGAACATAGTTCTCATGGTCGATGAAGTCGTCGGGCTTTGTTGGTGCAACAAATTGGGCTGGCAACTTTAGTGCCATACCAAAAACCAACTCAGCACAGGAACATCGGATATCCGTCTTGATTGCTGTGCGGATGCCAAGTAAGACCAGCGGTAATACTTCTGTCCATCGAGTGTTGTGATGAGTCTTGATGGCTGCCTTAAGTTGACGGTGCAGGCGTTCAACTAAGCCGTTTGAAGCAGGGTGGTACGAAGTCGTGCGTATGCGTCCCCAGCAAAATTGTGAGTTCATTGAAAAGTGATGACTCAAATTGTCGTCCTCGATCGGTGGTGATTGTGGTTGGCGCACCAAATATCGCTACCCATCTAGCCACAAAAGTCCTTGCAACCGTCTCGGCATTAATATCCGGGATCGGTATTGCCTCTGGCCATCTCGAATAGCGATCAACACATGTCAAAAGATAGCTGTTACCTTCAGACGGAGGAAGGGGCCCAACAATGTCAATGTGGACGTGCGAAAATCGTGCGTCTGGTAATGTGAAAGTTCCCATTGGTGCTTTGTTGTGTCTGTGCACTTTACACTTCTGGCACTCGAGGCAAGTGCGAGTCCAGCCTCTGACATCACGATTGATCCCAGGCCAAACTAATCTGTCAGTGATGAGTTTCTGTGTGGCCCTTATACCAGGGTGAGACATGTCGTGAAGTGCACGAAAAATCATGCGACGATGTTTCCATGGGACGAAAGGGCGTTGATGTCCAGTAGAGTCATCGCACCAAATATAGCCGTCATCCGCTGGCAACGGAACACGCTTGAACGAGAGAGATGGCCAGTGGCGAACGTCGTCCCAGTCCTCGTCATCCTCTTGATCGATGGCGAGTTGATGGAAATCGACAGTGGAGGGAGTATGCCGATCCAGTGCATCTACATGTAGGCGAGAGAGAGCATCGGCTACAGTGTTGTCTACTCCTTTTACATGTTGAATATCAGAAGTGAACTGTGAAACGTAGCCCAGATGCCTTATTTCGCGAGGGGAGTGCTTGTCTGGCTTGGAACAGAGAGCATATGTTAAAGGTTTGTGGTCAGTGTAGAGTGTGAACGCACGTCCTTCCAACAAATTACGAAAATGCCGTATACCTAGGTAAGCTGCGAGTAGCTCCCTACCAAACGTGCTGTATCGCGTCTCTGGTGGTTTCAAGCGTTGGGAGAAAAAGGCTATGGGCCTCCAAATTCCGTCTGACTGTTGAAGGACGCCCCCTACTGCCGAGTCTGAAGCATCCACCATGAGGCTAGTGGGAAGATGGGAGGAAGGGTGAACTAACATGGCTGCATCAGCAAGGCCTTGCTTAACGCTAGTATAAGCTGCAGCTCGTTCATCCGTCCAGGCAATGGGTTTCGCGGACCGTTGCGTTATATCCCTTAACGCGTCAGTCAATGGAGTGAGAATATCGGCGGCCTTTGGGATGAAACGTCGGTAGAAGTTAACCAGTCCCAGAAACCTGCGAAGCTGTCTGGCTGAAGTAGGGCGAGGAAATTCACGAATTTCCTTGACTTTGTCGTCGAGAGGGCGAATACCGTGCTCATCAACATGGTGGCCGAGAAAATCGAGGCCGCTCACACCAAAGACGCATTTCCTGGGACTGATGACAACACCGTACTCCGAGAGGCGTGTGAACAGGGCGCGAAGATGGTGGCCATGCTCCTCAGGCATTTCACTAGCAACCAGCAGATCGTCAATATAAGTATAGACGAAAGGAAGACCTCTGGTAACCTCGTCCATGAAACGCTGGAAGCTCTGGGCAGCGTTCCGTAGGCCGAACGGCATCCGAACTAACTCAAAAAGTCCGAAAGGGGTAGTGATGGCCGTTTTGTGCACGTCATCTGGGTGGACAGGTATCTGGTGATAAGCCCTAACCAAATGTATTTTGCTGAAAACGTGCTTACCTTCCAGTCGAGAAGTGAAGTCATGCAGATGAGGAATGGGGTAATGATCAGGCACAGTCCGTGCATTGAGAGCTCTATAGTCCCCACAAGGCCTCCAGTCACCCGGCGTCTTCTTAGGCACCATGTGAAGAGGTGAAGACCAATTGCTGCTGGACTGCCTTATGATGCCTAAATCCAACATGTGTTCAAATTCCTGCTTGGCAATGTTGAAACGTTCCTCAGCGAGACGGCGAGGGCGAGCTGCGACTGGCGGACCACGCGTGGTGATGTGATGTGTAACAGAATGCTTCACAGCTGCGTGGTTGTGATCTGGACGCGTTATCTCAGGAAACTGTTGGAGAATAGCATCATATGGCGAACTGCTATCCAAACGTGAAATCACTGGAGTGGTGGGGGGGGGGGGGGGGGGGGTGAATCTGAACGCACACAAATTCCATGGACACTCAAACTCGTGGTAGCATCATGAAGCTTGCGATGCTTAACGTCCACTAGCAGGTGAAAGTGATCCAAAAAATCTGCACCAATGATGGGCTTACTGATATTAGCAATAATGAAAACCCATCGAAATGTCCGGCGTAAACCTAAGTCCAGAGTGATAGAACGCTCCCCATAAGTAGTGATAGGTGAATGATTCACAGCTTGCAATGTGACAGAAGCCCTGGAACCACTATATTTGTCCGAAGTTGTGGGTGGTATAATGCTAACTTCTGCATCTGAATCGACGAGAAAACGACTACCGGAAAGTTTGTCAGTGACATAAAACAAGCGACTAATTGGCTGCCCGCCGGCTGTACTCGTCGCCGCTAGTTGCCGGCTGGCTGGTTTCCCGACGAGGAAGGGTGATTGCCACGCCAGGAACAAGGAGAGGTGCACCTCTTAGCTTTATCGCCGAAACTCCAGTGGTACCAGCACTCGCTGTTTGCATGCCGCTGGCGACTCGGGCTACGGCTGGGCTTACGGGAACGCGATGAACTGCGACCGCGGCCCCGCTGGCGTTGACCGTCATCCGTCCTGGCAGTGAGAGCCTGAACCTGCGCCGTGAGCTGGGCGACCTGTGCGGTGAGGCGCTGCATCGCATCGGTGGCGTCCGCCGCACACACGTGCGAGGCCCGCGGCTGTGTGTGCTGGTGTGTGTGCTGTGGTGGGTGCGGCGGCTGCGTTTCCACGCCAGCGACGGAGGGTGGCGACGGTACCTCCACGATGCGGTCGGCGAGGGCAGCCACATCATTGATATCCATTGTCTGGCTGTTCGACGCAAGGATGAGTTGCACGTTCATGGGGAGCCGCTGCATGAAAAGATGTTTCAGCATGCTCGACTCCAGCTCCTTATCCCCGAGGTGTTGCTGCATCCTACGGAGGAGCTGTGAAGGCGTGCGATCCCCGAGTTCCTCACCGATTAGTAGCTTGTCTAGCCGCTTCTGCTCCGAAACCGACATGCGGCGAATGAGCTCAGTTTTCAGCCTGGAATAGGGGTTATCCGCCGGGGGAGTGACAATAAGGTCCCTGATCTCCATCGCCACCTCAGGCTGAAGGGATGAGATAACATAAGAAAACCTAGTCTTCTCCCTGTAAATCCTCTTGGTGTCAAAGATGGCTTCAACTTGAGCGAACCAGATGGCGTGATCGCTAGCCCAAAAGGGGGGCAACTTGAGAAGCCCACCGACCGCTGCTCCGCCCGCGTCGACGCCGGCTCCGGTGGCGGGGTCAGCAGCCGCTATCGGCGCCGGCTCACCGGCTCCTTCCTTCATGTCCGATTTATCCCGCTCGTTCATGATGAAATCGAAGGTGCGCGAAAATCGTGGGTCACCAATGTAGAGTAACTAGAAATATTGAGTTGCTTCTACTTACAATTAATGATGAAGGTCCTGACGGTGGAGATTCCACGGAGCCGTGACTGGTTCAGAACGCGAATAATTAAGGCTATTCACAAGTTATTTATGTTCACAAATTATAAATCCAAATGAAATGATCCCAGCGAAAATAAAAGTAATGAAGAATCGCTAACGAAGAAAATAACGATGTCACAATACAATATCCTGAATATAAATCCAAGTGAATGGGTAGATACAGTGAAAATTGACTAACTCCTATAAAACGCGACACGGTCTTGTCGCGACTGTGTCCTAGAAGAAAGTGATGATAAAATGATCTCGAAGAGCTCGTGAAAGTTGGTAATCACGCCCACAATAAATCTCATTGGCTGAGCGAGTGCGCGTGGTGTAATAATACGGAAATCCGATTGGTTAAACGAAAAGATGAGCTCTGATTGGAGCAGCGTGAACAATGTAGCTAGAATGTTGGTAGCGATGTAAATGTTATACTTTGATGCGCGTGGAAGTTGAAAAATAGGTCAAGAAGGTTGTTATGTACACACACGCGTAAACAAAGGAAAGTACATGTAGGTCGTCTGCTAACCTTGTAAATGGCAGACCGATGAAAATACACAAAACTATGACGAAATATTCATCAAAATATGTTTGGCCACTACAGAGGTGTATTATGGTAAGATGAAGATGCCTATTGTTTTTGGTGTGGGCGGAGTCACGGTTGCCATGGTAACCATATTTCTAAAGAAATGGTAAAGATCATATGGAAAACTTTAGCCATAAATGTTGCATTTGGCGGAGCGGTTCGGTGTGTGTGCACTCGCCGACGACAGCCAATCCTCAAATGCGTGCATTGTGCATGCGTTTTCCGTAAGCCTTATTGAATTGCTGTAGCTGTTAAAGGAAAGCTCGCGCACGCGCACGTCATTGAATAATACGGCTCTTGATCACAAATGAGAAACTTGCTCTGATTTGACAAGAAAAACGCCTTAAGTTCCTTTCAACCAATCAAAATAAGTTTTTATATCATTCAAAACCATGACCACTCTACAATCTTTTCACCAACCTAATCACCAACCTATTCAAAATTTTCTTTGATAATGGAATTTTTTCGACGGATTGGGTGAAAGGTCTCATAAATCGTTGTATAAAAGCAAAGGGTCCTCAGATTCTGCAGATAATTATCACTATGAACACGGTGACAAAGAGAGCGGACAATTTATGCAGCTCCTCATTGTACCCTCCGCAATAGCTCTAGTAAACAAAAGGACATCCCTTCACTGCTATTATGTGACACCTGTTCTACATATTTTTACAGGATAGCAGTGAATGGATGTTCTTTTGTTAACCAGTGCAATTGTGAAGGGTACAATGAGGAGCAGCATAAATTGTCCGCTTCTTTGTTCGTCATGTTCATAGTGTATAGAGGAATAACATTGTTTAGTTGTGTAGGAAAGAGTTAATTTCATCGAGTCGAATAATAGACCTGTCGAATAATAGACCTGTGATTCAAATTTTATGCATACTTTTGAAACAAGGGTTGTTCTTGACAACCTGCAAGTTTGCCAGATGCTTGTCAGACATAGCAACAAGTAATGTATGCAAACTGGATTCCAAGCATTGTAGTTCATTCATTAATAACAGGTTAATGGAATACCTCGTTACTAGGTCCCCAGGAAAGAAACATCCATAAATTTGAACACTTAGTAAACAGGTCTATTATGCTAGGAGGAGAGCAAGATGGTTTCGGAAGTGGTCATTCGACTATGGATCACGTGTTTTCACTGCGTGCCATTCTTGATTGGTATTTGAGACAAAGAGAAGAGTTTATACTACCTTTGTAGATTACAAAATGGCATTTCATTTTATAGAAAGATCATTCTTATGGATGCAACTTAATTATTAATCATGGGATTTGTAGTAAGTTACTCAGAGTTAAAAGACTTTCACACATTCTGATTGTTCCACCACGCAAACCTACAAAGCTCATCTTATTTTATATTCACTGTTAGTTATTCTTATGAACCAATCCAAATTAATGAGAATTATGAGAATAATGAGAGTTAAAAGACAAATATAACTATAAGTCAAAGTCCTGCATCTCATACGAAACAAACGGAGGAGTATTTCCGGAGTGCATATATATATTGGAGTGGAGCAAGGAGAAAAATTATTTCCGATATTATTCGTATTATTTCTAAATGACTTCGAAAAATTACTCCATGAAATATACTCTGGGTTAAGATCTCTCTCCGTTCACGATGAAACCTGCTTGGATCGAGAAGGCAATATAATTATTTTGAATTATATACCGTACAATATGCAGAAGATACAATTGTGCTGGGCCGACTGGCTGAATCTGCCGAAGAGCTACAATTAGTTTGCCAACTTTAGCACCTAACTATAGGCCTAATACATCGAAAACAAGGATAGTTATTTAGGCCTATTTATTTATTTATTTATTTATTCCAGGAAAGGTCAGGAAAAGACCTATTTTCCGTTGTGAAAGCGACGAAATTGAGGTTTGTAATGATTAAGTTCTTTTAGGAACAACCAGTAATAATTTCCAATAGGCAAGTATAATTTCCAATGGGCCATTAATAGACATGTTTCCCGTAAGAGGGGCATTGTTTTCAATGAAAAGAAAATTGATTTCATTGCGCCCGCCAATAATAGGGGCCTAAACAACTTGAATTGTTTGACCATTTGAATTTACCATTATTATGGTATTGAAGTGAAATTCGGGGTTCGAGAATATTTCTCAGATAGAAACACTCTTAAGATATAGTAATGAATTACTTAGGGTGCATGGACCCCAAATTGTAAGATATATGGCGTAAGGAAGACGTAAGCTTGACAGAATTTTTTTTGTTTCTCAGCGCAAGCTGATGTTTAGGTCTGGGCTTGCGAGCAGTAAGACTTCTAAAATATCTATAGTATCTTGTATCGTAACTCCTTTGTGGCTAGGCAAAATAAAGGGGCTGCTAGATAAGTTGGGTTATAAGGAATATCATAATCAAGCGTCAACTTTGAGTATGAATAGTTTTACAAAATTGGTTAAATCAAGATTACGCGATACTGGTAATCAAGAAAGGCACAGTGATGTCGTAATGTTTAGATTATCGAATCTTTAAATATTCAAACCATTCTGAAAAATACTGTGAGGTACTTAATGATTCAGAATAAAATCGCTGTGCAAATTTAGTTGTGTAATCACGGGCAGACATAACATTCTGAGGAAGAACGACTGACATTTTGTGAAAAAATAAAATTGGCGATGAATTACATTATCTTTTGAATGTAATGTTATTGATGAGCAAGGGGAAAAAAATAGAAGTATTTGAAACGTTATTACTGGAATAATCTAAATACGTATAAAATGAGTCGGCTATCTAACATGTCCTCTGAAATTTGGCCATTTTTGTTATATGTGGCCTTCCTTGCTTTCAGGCTGTGCCATATTTCTATTTATTTATATATAAATATATATATTCGCTGTGTTCGCTGTGTTCGCTGTGTTCGCTGTGCATCGCTGTGTTCCTGTTTTTCCGTGTTTTCGTTATTTTAGCCATAGTAACTTAAACTTTCGTGTAAGTTTGATTATGTGTATTTTTTGGTGATGTGATTGTGAACCTTCTTTCGACCAGAAGATTGAATACTTGTCAGTATTTTGCTGGATTGTTTATTTGCTTGGTACCTTGGACCTGCATTGGTTACTTACTACGGTCCCACATGCAGCAAATCGTGTTTGTTATCGTACGAAGTCACCATAGCGTAACGTGCTACATCAGTGTAAACTCGCTCCGGTACTCTTGACCTTTTACAATAGATCTTTTATAAACCACCTGCGTTCCTGCATTCCAAATGGCGGACAATGGTGAAACTCGGATCATTACTAGGGCCAAGAGAGAGGAGAAGGAAAGAGAGAAGTCTACTGCATCTTTGGTATCCAATGTCATGAAGGACATTCTCCTTGATCCTCGTTTCGTGTCTCTTGTTGAAAATCACATCGAAAAATGCTTATCCATTCTGAGAGAGAAGTTACAACTCCAAGAGAGTCGCTTACTTGATCTTGAATCGACCCTGGAAAAAAAGAGCCATGAAATTTCTCACCTTAACACTCAACTGGAACAACAATCACATGTCACCAGAAACCTGCAACACACTATCAACAACCAAGAACAATACAGTAGGAGAAATTGCTTGAGATTTTTTGGCATACCTGAGAACGATGGTGAATCTACCGATGACCTGATCCTGAAGCTTGCACATGATCATCTGGACATCACCCTGTCCATAGAAGACCTGGAACGGACCCACCGCGTAGGCAGGAAAGAAAGCAGCAAACTGAGACCCATCATTGCAAAATTCAAATCGTACAGGATGCGTCAACAAGTCATTAGAGCTCGCCGGAAACTTGCAGGAAAGAGGATGTCAATTTTAGAAGACCTCACCGCAATCAACATGAATCTTCTGAACACGGCACGAAACTGTGAACATGTCAAATCGGCTTGGACTCTGGATGGACGCATCTTTGTCATCGGCAACAGAACTGGGAGCAAGAAGAAGCTGATTTCATATGAAACTGATCTGAAGAAGTTATATACTACCGGTACGTAGGTTAAGATAAATTATGTTTTCCCAAATACTGTCATTGTGTAAATACTATTATTACGTGAACTCTTCTGGTCGAATCCCTCGACCTCCTTAAACTCTTTTACCATTCATTTGTTGTTTTTTTGTTTTGTTTTTTATATAGTTCTTACATTACCTGTTTGTTGTTGCTTTCCATGTTTTGTCTTCACTGCCACTGCACTGTAAGATTTGATGAATCTTCTTGTAAAACATGCATTACTGAAGAAAACCTAAATACTTTTCCTTATGAAAAGTCCATTCTAGAAGATATCTGCTGTTGCATTTCTACAACATGTTACCACAACCTCTTTGCCTTTAGTTCTGTCGATAATGCTGAATTACAATCGTTATTTGGAAAAAATGATAACTCTGCTGTTTTTAATTCTCTCAATATTGTGAATAGTATTGAAGATTTCTATTCTGATGAAATCGACCAAAATTTATACTGTAATTTAAATTGCAAATATTATTCAGAAGAAGATTTCTTATCCTCAGTTGAGAAAATACAGGCCAATTTTAGCATTTTACATTTTAATGCCCGCAGTATGTGTAAAAATTTCGACCAAATTTCAGATTTCATTGCATTACTTAATTTCAAATTTTCTATTTATGGATGCTCGGAAACTTGGATTAATGAAAATACGGCACTTTCATTTGATTTACCTGGCTATTCTTTTTTACACTCTGACCGTACCCATGGTAGAGGTGGTGGCGTTGGACTTTTTGTTTCAAATTCACTTGATTATAATTATAAGAATTGATTTATTAACCCCTTCTCAATGCTATGAATCATTGTTTGTCGAAATTTCAATACCAAAATGTAAAAATATTGTTGTAGGAATTATTTATAGAAAACCACAATGTTCAGTTCATGATTTTACTCAAGATTTTGAAAAGTGTTTAGATAAATTGAATGGTGAAAATAAGCAAGTGTACATAATGGGCGATTTTAATATTAATCTTTTAAATTTCAATAACAATGCTGTTAGTGATTTTCTAAGTGCAGTTCATGTACATTCTTGCTTGCCATTGATTGACAAACCTACTCGAATTACCGAAAGGTCTTCATCATTGATTGATAACATTTTTGCTAATAATTATGGCTCTAATGTTTTTTCGGGTATTGTATATAATGATGTTACGGATCACTTCCCAGTCTTTCAGATTACCTCAATGAAATTTGCTTTGAAATCACAAACTGTACATATTTTTAGTAATATCACTGATGAAAATATGAAAACATTTAAAGAAAAATTGGGTAATGTTGAATGGAGTGATATTATAGAATGTAAGGAAACTGAAAATGCATACAATAGCTTTATAAATAAATTCTCAATGATTTATAATGAAGTGTTTACTAAAAAAGAAATTAAAACTAGAAATAAGAAAATTAAAAAACCTTGGATAACTAAAGAAATAATTCAGAAGATAAAATACAAAAATAAATTGTTTAAAAATTATTGCTTTGATTTTTCTAAACGCAATCGAGAAAAGTATGTTAAAGTTCGAAATGCTGTTAATAAGATGCTAAGAAGTGCTCGAAGGAATTATTATAAGATGAAATTTCAAATATGTAAAGGTAACATGAAGAAGACTTGGGGTGCAATAAATGATCTACTGGGAAGAAGTAAAAATGAGTTACCATCACATGTTACAATAAATGATGTAGACATTTCAAATTCTAAAGATATTGCTGACAGTTTTAATAATTTCTTTGTAAATATTGGTAAGTCTAAGACTAATCAAGCATTGATTGGCAGAGAGAGTTTTCAAGAATATCTAAATATGTCTAATAGAGTTGTAAGTAATTCCTTATATTTTAAACCTGTTACTGAGGATGAAATACTTCGTATTGTAAAAAACATGACTTCCTCTAACAGTTGTGGCATAGATGATATTAATCCCACGGTTGTTAAGAAAGTAATTTTCATTATTTTGAAACCTTTGTGCTACATTTTTAATTTGTCACTTTTACATGGAATAGTTCCTGTTAAATTGAAAGAGGCTAAGGTGATCCCTGCACATAAAAAAAATGATATACATGATATTGCTAATTATAGGCCCATTTCCATTCTTCCTGTATTTTCTAAAATCTTAGAAAGAATTGTTTATGATAGACTTTATGATTTTTGTATGAAAAATTCTGTTTTCAATGGAAATCAATATGGGTTTTTAAAAAATGTATCTTCCGAAATGGCTCTTATTGATTTACATGATTTTTTAGTCCATTCTTTGAAACATTCACTGTATACTGTAGGTGTTTTTTTAGACCTAAGTAAAGCATTTGATATGATTAATTTTGATATATTACTATTTAAGTTAAAGTTTTATGGAATAAGAGGATTACCGTTTCTTTGGTTTGAAAACTATTTATCTCAACGCACCCAAATTGTTTCGTATAAAAATGTTTTATCTGATTCTCGTAATATTTCGGTTGGTGTACCCCAAGGTTCTATTCTTGGCCCATTATTATTTGTGCTATTTATTAATGACTTGCCATTTTGCTCCAAAAAGCTGAAATTTATACTCTTTGCTGATGACACAAATATACTTTACTCTACTAGCGATCTGTTATCATTAACTAATGAGCTCAATTTTGAATTGACAAAAGTATCAAATTGGTTTCATTGTAATAAATTAAAATTAAATACTGATAAGTCAAATCTAATGTTCTTCTATAATAAACAAAATACATTTCAAAAAAAGAATTTAGAAAAAATTATTATAAAAATGAATAATAACGATATTAAACGTGTTGAGTATACACAATTCCTAGGTGTTTTTATTGATCAACACTTGACATGGCATTCTCATATTGCACATATCAAGAATAAAGTGTCACGAAATATTGGTGTCATCAGCAAACTTCGTCAGGTATTACCTCAAAATATCATGGTTTTATTGTATAATACTCTCATTCTTCCATTTTTAAGTTATTGTAATATTGTATGGGGCAACACCCATCACACTAAATTACAGTGTCTTTATTTCTTACAAAAGAGATTTGTGAGACTAGCTTCTTTCTCACATTTCCAAGCTCACTCTGCTCCTCTATTTAAAGCTCTTAATATCTTGAACATATATCACTTAAATAAATATTTTAGTGCAATAGCTCTTTTTAAGCACAACCATAATTTATTGCCCGCGAATATTAGTAATATGCTGATTCTGAATAGTGCAATCCATAATTATAATACTAGAAATAGAATGAAATATCATTTATCTGCTATTACCAAAACACTTGAATTTTATTCCTTTAGGCACAAAGCTCCCGTTGTATGGAATTCTTTACCACCTGAAATAATATCAATATCTACTGTCAATGGATTTAAAAGAAGACTTAAAAGTCATTTGATCGACACCAGTAGTTAAATTAAATTATACATGTTTTACAATGTACTTACTTATTTATTCACATGCACTTGTCCAGGATTTGTGCGGATGCACGTGTATTTATATTTTTATTTGTATTTTTATAGATACACTGGTTTTTTTCTATGTAACATTAATTTTAATTGTTACTTTTTATGTACACAATGTATTACATTTTTAGAGGGGAGCTGTCTCGACAAACCTTTTGCGGTTTTTTACAGTAACCCTTTTTCCATTTGAATGTTATTCTGTACTCCTATTATAATTGTTCATTTTAAACTATTTTGATGGAAATAAAGTCTCTTTGAATTGAATTGAATATATCTTGTTTTCCTTGCGAAGTATTTTGGCACTCACTGAACAAGTAAAAATGCCAAGTAAAAATTGAATGTGCATAGAAAAACGCCATCATAATGTCCAGACCCACACAGTATGTTTATTAACCAAACACATGATAACTCTGGATATAACTGTGTATTAAACTGTTACTTGATTTAAAAAGACGTTATCATGGACTGCTTTTTATGGTCTCTATTAGTAGATGCCATGCAGGAAAACATCACTTACGGGGGTTCAAAATAGCAAAAAAAAAAAAAAAAAATCGGATCGCCGCTACGCAGCTTGTGGAAGATGCTCCGCATCGTCGTTGGGTCAAACCCCCCCCCCCCCCCTTTCGAAAAAAGCTAGATCCGCCCCTGGAACGGTCAAAGAAAAGGTGAAATTTAATGAAATTCAGACCTATTAAAAACTCGGTGTTCATGAGACGGGCGCGCAGTAGTGAAATACGAAGTGGCGTAGGACGTATGTCGCGAGGTGACCTTTGTGGGTTGCACGCAGAGCGTCCCGGGAGCAGG
Source organism: Heliocidaris erythrogramma (assembly GCA_025617745.1). Taxonomy (NCBI): domain Eukaryota; kingdom Metazoa; phylum Echinodermata; class Echinoidea; order Camarodonta; family Echinometridae; genus Heliocidaris; species Heliocidaris erythrogramma. The sequence goes on along the minus strand of CM046868.1, from coordinate 24,380,972 downwards.
AATAAATTATGTGGGATAATTACCAGTGTCTTGAGGGTGGGGTGGGGTGAATATCAGTGTTAAACACTGACAGGTGAGTATGCAGAAATGAAGTAAAGTTCCCTACTTTCGAAAGATCAAAAGAAAGAATGTTTTGATAAACATCAAAAACATGATTTGATTTGATTTGATGATTTGATTTTATTCGTCAGGTATACTGCAATACAAACATAACCAGGTACCATGACAGGATAGCCCATGAAAGCCGAAATGGCTTATTTCCAATGGGGTCCTTACCTAAATAACTGATTAAAAAATACACTAAGAAAACACATTAGTACGGCTACAAGACTATCGTACACGTACGACAAGTAATAAGAATGTACTAAAGTAGCAAAATAAAACATAACATTTTTATAAAGTAGGCGAAGATTACATAAATGTGAAAACAAGACTTACTCAACGGAAAAACTATATACAGAAAAACATAATGAAACTATCGGTAATAAACGTTGGTTACATAAGTCATATAATATAGGAAAAAAACCATCTGAGCTACAAAAAGGAGAAGAGAAATATAGTTATGGAGTAGACATAAATTAAAGCATTTCTCAATTTTAATAAATTCATTGGTGTATACTTATTGAAATTGTCAGTTTAAAAGAAATATTAAAACATCCTAGAATTTGCTTGGTCTTTGAAAAAATGTATGTTCATTAGTAGAGAAAAATTAGAATCAAGAATACTTTACAATACATGTACAATACTATACTATACTTTGAGAATGTGGACAAACATGGGACTATTCTCTGTTATTCATATTCACAAGTTTCTTTTTTTTTCAAATTCTTATACATACAGCTACAAATGTAATTGCACTCTAGTCCAATCTGGAAGCTCTAGAAATTCAACAATTTCATACTGGAATGCGTGAAAGTTTGTGGAAGCACTATTTAAGGATAGCCCTGAGAAGAATTGTTGGTTAATCTTTCGGCAAGAGTTCTGAAAAGAACTTTTAGAAAAGAGTAGTATCAGCGTTCGAAGGGCGTGCTGCAAAGTCTCTGGCCTATCCTAACATGGTGCTTCGGCAAACTTTCACACATTCTGAATGTTCCACCACGCAAACCTACAAAGCTCATCTTATTTCATATTCACTGTTAGTTATTCTTATGAACGAATCCAAATTAATGAGAATTTCATCATAACTTGTTGCATGTACAAATCAAGTCGACATTGAGTATTTCATTTGCATTTAATTCCGAGCCAATACATTAGTCCTTCAAAATGAAGCCTATATGATCCTAATGAAGCATATCCTTGGTATTTATAATCATGATAACTCATCTTTAAAACAGTGCTCATTTATATCTTCTATATACATTAACATACGCTTATGTTGCCTTTATCTGATCAACGAGATAAATATGTTGATGCAGTTTGCCAACATGTTTCTATTGTGACTAAGAAAATATATTTCTGAGCATTAAGGAATATATAGCACTTTATATCATTCCTATTAGATTCTTGGCACTTGACTTAAATACATAGTATAATTATGTTGTATCAGAAGAGTTGAAACTCGACATTGGTTTTGCATCAGTATTTAGCTCGAGTAACAATTCCTTTAAGTTAATATAACCCTGATTTGATGATTCACTATTTTATGGAATGTCTTTCGCTAACAGGCAAAGATAAGAAGTATTTTGACGTACAAGTACATGATTGAATAATAATTCGTACATAGGAACTCATTTCTCATACATGTAGACAATCTAGAAAAAGGCATGCTTTATAAGTCTAATAAGTTAAACAAATAAATTGTTTCGATGATCGATAATGCCACTAATAAAAATTCATCAAAGTTCCTCAAGACAGTGACGCTACAGATTTTCAATGAGTTTCATGAATTTAAAAAGGCCAAGACCTCAACATACATCACACATATTTGTTTTACACACATCTGCAAAGTTGCAAGTTGCATCATAAAAATGCATTTTCTTTTATCTTTTCTTAAAAATAAAATGATCCTGATGCCTAAAATGTTGTACACATAAAAGAGGAAGAAATATGACAGCAATAACAACCATTAAAGCATTTAACTGTACATTACATTTACGCTTCCTTCTCAACACCGTATGCTAATGAAAGGCAAGAGTTTGGTTTACGTGCCTGTTACAAATACATCTCACACACAATGCGATAAAGAAACTTGATCATTCATTTTGACCAGTGATTTGTGTACAGAGGGTTCTCAGATGCAGCTCACAGAACTCCTAAAGACGTCTTTAGGAGTTCTGTGATGCAGCTATGCTGGAGGACATAACAATCCAAACCTGTGCACTAGACCATGACAACAATGGCTTTTCATAGTCTGATGCACAGGTTTTTATTATGTCCTCCAGCATGGCTGCCGTGAGAACCCTCTATTGGTCACTAGTCACGTGGCAGTTTTTTTTGGCATCATTAATTTTCTAAAGATCCAACTACGACAGTGAAATATGAATATGAGTGAAAGTCTAAAAGACACGGTCGCATATATAAACAGACCTGTCTCGATTGAGAGGAAAGTTTGAAAGAAGGCATGCTCATGAATCATTTAATCAAAGTGTATATATTTCTTTTATACGTTTCTTTTTCTGTCGCCTAAGACAATTTGTGCTCAATAAACTTGGTCCTTTCAAAACATCATTTTCATTCCATCATAATAAACTCTTGTTAGGAAACATAATTTCAACGTATGGCTGGCAGAAGGGCGTTACTATGCACGCATGCCATCGACTAATAAAAAAGTGAAAATGGATAGTAACTAAGTAATTGTATCCCCCGAACTAAGTGTTCGGGGATACTATGGATTTGGCATCGTAGCGCCGCGTCCGCGTCCGCCGCAGAGATTTTCTTGTGAGCGCCTCTACTGGCTGCAGTTTTGTCGGATCACCTTCAAATTTCGCATGGAGGTGCATTATGGTAAGATGAAGACGCCTATTGTTTTTTGTGTGGGCGGAATAATGGTTGCCATGGTAACCATATTTTTTAAAAGAAATGGTAAAGCTTTTCTTGTGAGCGCTATACCGGCTGCAGTTCTTGTCGGATCACCTTCAAATTTCGCATGGAGGTGCATTATGGTAAGATGAAGACGCCTATTATTTTTGGTGCGGGCGGAGTCATTGTTGTCATGGTAACCATATTTTTAAAAGAAATGGTAAAGGTTTTCTTGTGAGCGCTCTACCGGCTACAGTTTTGTCGGATCATCCATTTCAGTCACAACATTGATTCAAATGGGGGATGGGTGACGGGTTCGGGGGATACATGTACTTGGACTGGTCCCCCCTCCGAGTGCTCTAGTTACAGTAGTATCCAATACAGTGGCGGATCCAGGATTTCATGACTGGGGGGCACACCAAGTTTCAAAGTAGCGACTTGGGTCAGGGGCGGATCCAGGATTGAGTAAAGGGGGGGGGGGGGGCACTTAAACTTGTAAAATGACTGTAATATTTCATTACAAGGTATGTGAATACACTTGTAAACTGGGCCTATTGGTATGACGATTTGAAATATTGAAAAAATAACTTGATCCTTTCCTTCTGAGCTTTGGTTGTATGGGCAGTTGAAGTTCGCATGCGACTATCTTACTTCCGCAACAACAAGCATCAGTTTTTGCAACCAGTGGGTAATGAAATCTGCGGAGAGAACAGATAGAAAATAGAGAATATTAACGTATAGTATTTTCTATCCTCCTCATCAAATCCCCTGCACTCCTTGAAAAAAACAGGGGAGGGATAAACTCTGTGACGTGTATTTTCCTTCTAGGAGAAACCCAAGGTATTGGAATTTCATCTTGACTGTTTTGTTTGATCATGATTTTTTATAATGTTCATATCTAGTATTATAATGTTATGTTTGTCATTTTGCAGGGCCTTCTTGAAAACCAGTGTTGAAATCACCGATGAAGCCACCCTGGTAAAGTAAGACTAAAGTCAGAGTGATTTCTTTTTTTTTTAGGGGGGGGGGGGGTGCTCTCCTTTTCCATGCACATTTGTAATTAACATATGGCTATTGATATGTTCATTTATGTGAGTAGTATTATACATACAGAGGTAGGTAAGATAATTTGCACTAACACAAATGGGGCGGGGAGAACATTCTTCTTTGTTTTCAATAGGGGGTATGGGCCGGCTGTGCCTCCTGAATCCACCGCTGACAACCACCTACCATTGGCTTTGACAATGATCTCAGGTTTCTTCTTGGGTCTCACGATGAAGAAGTAGACTGGGATTCCAGTGCACATGATGGCAAATCCGATGACGGTGTCGATCGGGGCTGCGATGGTGCCCACGACGATGAGGAAGACGCAGGCGATGACGAAGATGATTGGAAGAAAAATGTTTACCTATCGGGTCAAGAAAAACAGATACAAAGAAAGGGAGAATGAATGTCTGCTACGATGACCAGTGTTTGATACATGTATAAACAGCCAACAGAGAAAAAGAACCGGGCCCTGATTCATAAACTTGTTGTCAATAACAAGAGCCCAAATTCTGCAAAGAAAATTGCTCACAGTCAATCAAATGCACCGTTTTCAGTAGTTTACATCAATTATTGCAACTTGTTATTGATAACATAACATATGTTTTAAACACAGCCCTGGTGTATTCAATGTATCAGACATTCAACAGGAGACTGCAAAAATATGCACACGTGACATGTTCAATACATCTATAACATTGTTTACTTTCCATTATTCAGTTTTTAATTTGAATCTCTTCCAAGAAAGAATGATACCAAGAATTGCACATAATATAAAAAAAATATATAGATGTATTACCAAGGTCTTTTTTTTAACAGTGAACATAAGTAGGAATTTCTCTTGAATATGGAAACTTCTAATATAAATATTTTATAGCGATTCAACTTTTAAGATGCTGTTCATGCTAAATTCTCTTTCAATTTCCTATTTAACTCAGGACTTGGATTACACCATCTATTATGAGGAATTCAATGTAAACTAATAAAAATTAAAAATGACTGAGCCTAAAGATCCTAGCTTATTTTAGTGCTTTCTCGGCTGGGGAAGGGCGGGATCACTCCCAGCCCCAATCTCAGCCATGGAGCGACAAAAAATCCTGAAACTTGATATACATCGATGGAGCATCTTATCACATACCATGTCCAATATAATATACCATTTCCCTGTCAGTCTTACCTTGTATGGTCTGGGTCTATCAGGCTCCTTGTATCGCAACCAGATTAGACCAGCTACGGCCAGACCACTGCTGAACCATGTCACGAAGTTGAAGTAGTTGATAATGGTAAAGACATCCCCAGCCAACGAGTATAAGATGGTTAGTAAAGACTGTCAATAAGATGAAAAGAACAAATAAAACTAGGACATGAAATCGAGTATTGATCATGGGATTGTATCATGAAAAAAAAAACATTGTCTAAAAGTTACACTAACAGTTGATTATTTTCTGTTTTGTTGTTGCGGACTGTGATGTTGCTTTGGGCGATTTTGCCCAGAAATTCGGAGATAATACCCAGCCAATTCCCTCTATCGTCTTTAGCAACATCAATAATATATATCCTTTCACATTATCCACTTGAGAAAAACAAAGATCACTTTACCCTAGTTAAGAATATTGATAGAGGATAGATATATGAATGCAGCAATGTGTCAGTACCCCAATGCTGGCATATCAAAACCCACTTTTTGAATCCCTAAACTAATACAAATATATTCAAAGTAATTATGTGGCAGGTTTGTCAGTGATCATAAAGGGCTAACAATTGATAGGATGATAGCAAATAACCAAAGAGTTGACATCGTCATGCATTGTTATCATATCAGAGTATACATATTCAGTAAATGCGAAAGATTTCTGTTAGTGTTCTTCTGAAATATACACATGATACTTGGGCTGACAAACAACCTACAGAAAGACATGAACTATAATTATGTAACATGTATCATGTTCTCATACTCTATTATGTAAGGACACCCTTCTTTGTTTAGTTTTTTGAAGTTGCAATTACTGTTTATATATATGTATTGTTTAGGGTGTATCCCCTTAAAAAACAATATTGAACTGATCATCATCCTAATCTAACTACATTCTTATAGTTACATATAGCACGATTTTGATTCATTCCCTATGATTCATGTTCGATGTCCAAAGTGATCCAGAAAATTTTGCTAAAGACAATTTTACAATGGCTTTATATTTAGGAAAGTTGATAAACATGTGCATGGTATAGCGCTATATTAAAGCTGAAAACTAATGGTTAATATAACAAGCTTTTTCTTTTGTTGTTGATCATGGAATTAATTCCAACAACCTTTCTTTTTCTTATTCAAAATATTCTAGTGACATTCAGTGTCCTCTCTTAAAAAAAACTTACTGTAAATAATAATGATGGCACAGGTGTATTTCTCTCAATGTTGATCATGGATAGGATGTCGGGAAGATGCTTCTCACGAGCACCTACAAAGAATAATCTGTAGAGAAAATAAATATTGCAAATGTTAGATTTTTTATTGTGAGCGACTTTGTCTTATATGTAAGCTCTATCTCTTGTAAAAACTAGTAGGAGCAAGCATTAGTCTGTGGTATACAATTTGCCGGCTTATCTCGAAAGGGTGCGGTGCGGCGCGGTGGGGAGCGTTCAACGCACCCTTTCGAGACAAGCGGGGGGGGGGGGGGGCTTTCTCGAAAGGGTGCGTTAACTAGTCTTCCACATCAGTCGTTTATAATCGAATTTAAGGAATAGAAATTCCTACACCATTGACGTAAACTAGTCTTACACATCAGTCTTTTAAATTGAAATAATCAAAATTGAAGGTACAGATTGAAAATTAAATAAAACTAATTTTTACATAGACTTCCAGATCAGTCGTTTATAATGAATTAAAGTAGTGAAAATATTGACGCAAAATAAAAAAATAAAAACAATCAAATAATTTACTTAAATATTTAAAAATGTAACGCGCTTTACCTAAAGTCTTGCATATCAGTCTTTTTTTTGGTTAAAATGAAAAATAATGATCCATATCTTTCTATGTGAAATTTGAAACCATGCCGGATTCGAACCTGTCATCTACTGCTTGCCGGGCACCGAGTCAGAAAGAAGAGGATCTTGGGTATTTGATTCCAGTTCATCGTGACTTGGCCGTGAACCAGAATAGCCTGGTGGTTAAGTCGCTGCCCGGCAAGCGGTAGATGACAGGTTCGAATCCCGCTGGTTCTAATTTTTTCTGACTTGTGATTTTAATTACAGATCGAGCATAAGATCTTTAACGCTGGGAGTAATGCCTAAAAATTGTTTACAAAGAAGTAAAAATGGCAATTAATTTTTATTTGTAATTTCATTTTTAATAACTTATGCAGTTAGACTAGTTTACATAAAAAATGAATTCCATACACAGAAAGATATGGATCATTATTTTTCATTTTAACGAAAAAAAAGACTGATATGCAAGACTATAGGTAAAGCGCTTTATATTTTTAAATATTCAAGTAAATTATTTGATTTTTATTTTTTTTATTTTGCGTCAATATTTTCACTACTTTAATTCATTATAAACGACTGATCTGGAAGTCTACGTAAAAATTAGTTTTATTTTGGAAAAGGTAGGGGTTGTAGGGGGCTACACAAATATCCCAATTTGGTAGCATCAATAATCTTACCGTGAGCTGGTCAGTATATTTCCATTAGCCGCACCGAAAGTGGAGAGAGCCACAGATACAGGCATGATCCAGGCAAAGCTTCCCAATACTTTGGCCCCATATGTCTGTCAAAAGAGAACGCAAAGAATTAATACCAGTCAAAATACACTAATATTTTAGAAATGTTACCGAAGTTTTCTGCCAAAAATAAGTATGTCTACTATTAATAACGGTTATATGCTCCTTTAAAAATAACTGAAGAAAAATTGTACAATATACCCGATTTTTCCTATGATCATCCCAGCATGCACACACACAAAAAAATGAAAACTTTTTTCTTTGCTTGCCCACTAAAGCTACAATATCACTGACGGTGATTAATACCTCCGCCCCAATGTGTGTGCCAAATTTCCTGAGCATTGCTCCAAAAATGAGGAAGTCGTTTGATTTGCAACATTTTCCCGTTTTATTGCCATATGTCGTTACCATGGCAACGCATTTGCCGCACATTGAAACAATACATGTATGTCTTGCACATCTTTACCACAAGAACAATGTGTGTGCCTAATTTCATGAGCAATGTTCGATAAATGAGGAAGTACATGTAATTCGATACGCAAGATTTGCAACGGACCGACCGCCCGACCGCCCGACCGTACGCTGATACCTTTATACTGATCTACTCCCTTCAAACTTCGTTTGGCGGGGGTATAAAAACCCCACTTAGGCCTACTATAGCTCTGCCTCTATATTCCTATACATTAATTTGTATTATATACTGACCACTGCGACAGCATTTGAAGCTAGGAGTTCCTCTGGTGATAGAGCAGCGAAGTAGGCGATGTTTGTAAGAACATAGATAATGGTCACAGTGACGATGGTGATGACGATTGCACGAGGTAGGTTTCTGTTGAGCGTTTAAGAAAAATTCATATCATTTGCAACAATTCCGCTATTATAACGAACCGTCATTGTGTATCTTACCAAACTGCAGATGAAAATGCTGAGTGCAAGGTAATGTTCTTTCAAACGGTAGTATATAAGTCTCATTTTATTGTATCCAGATGATCTACCCTGGACTAGCTAGCACCACGGCAACTGCCAGCCCTCAACCCCCATCCTGAGTATACCCTAAGATATCCTCCAAGACACCTAAAATTACCCAAAGTACCCCTCGGATAACTATAAATAGGTAATTGTCTGATAGAATGTACTTGATAATGATCTATCCTTAATTACAATTTTAGTAATGTTCCATGGAGAATTTGTTGTATATAATTCTGATTTAAAAAGTACTTGGAATCTGTTTGGAATCTTGAAAGGCACTCTTGAAATTATTTTCAATAGCCGCAAAAGTGTACATCAAACATTTATCCTCCCTATTTGGAGAAATTGTCCTCTTTCTGATCTTTAAAATCCACTAAAATCATTCTAACTCTCCCTCTTTCTTTTTCTTTCATGACAAGTGTCATTTCGCTCTGAATTTTCACCCCATTTTCAAGTAAGAGTATACCCTAGTTGGCAAAATGTCATTATTGAGGCAAATACATGTAGTATAGAATTAAAAGAATTGAAATTTGCAACAAAATTAATATATATATATATTTATATCATAATACTCTTTATGTATAAATGTATGATTTTTTTAGTTGTGGCAAAATTGGGTCATAAATCATATCATTGTATATAACATAGGCGATAAACTCTGTGATATGGTTACAATCACTGTATGCAACATAAGTAAAAAAAAATTGTGTCAGTGACTCATTATATATATACAAGCCTATCTTAAGGACAGTAACAATATTGTACAATATCGCATACATTGATCTCCGCGACCTTGCGAAGTAGGGCTATAGCTAGTAATGATATGGAAGAAAATGCATGACCATGGATTATTCGTGATGGGTGTAACAAAAAGATATATACGGAACAAATAATCCTAACATACATACACATTATCTATATTATCTCCACATTTTCTAAACGATCGACGTATCATGGCAATGTTATCGCATTAAACTCTGATCCTTAAAAAGAAAAGACGAGCGTCAAGAATAATTCAACTTTTTGCTCCTTCAACTTTGGTCGATTTTGGCTCGGAAATTCTTTCTGAAAGGCTTATCACAAGTAGACATGATCATGGTTACAACGCGTGAGCTGTAAATGGTAAGATATGGCCAGAAATAGATAAATAATTGCTACCGAATCTTGCAATCGATTTCACAGTATTCTTTGGCATTTAGTAATCCTCGTTAACAGAGCTATTCACGAAATCGTAGTTTCATCCTCTAATATCATGAATAAAAATGTCGATAAATCAATCTCTTTGGAGAAAATAAATTTGGAATAAATAAAAGATGTTTAACAATACAATGCACTTCATGGTTATATATGAATAAAGAAAATCAATCATGCTGAAATTTCCGGGGTTTTTTTCTACATGCGTCATGCACGTAAAGATATTTCAAAAATATATTTTCGTTTTTATGTTTGAGATAATTGTATAAAGGAGATAATACAACATCTTGCGACTACAGAAATTTATTTTCCTTTTCAAATTTGATGAATTCTTACTTGTAAGGGTCTTTCAATTCTTCCACTACAATGTTGAGGGCGTACCTGCGAATAAAGTGTGATATACATGGACACATTGCTATATGCAAATCAAAATACATAAACATGATGTGATTTTTAGTTATATCACTCTCCCTTTTTTTAGATAGAGTATAATGTGAAAAGTAAGACGAAAAAGACATTTTGGACTTTGGCCGATTTTTCGTAAATACAATAAATAATTAAAATCAACTGAATGTGAAAATTGCCTGAACGACTTCAGAATTTCAGAGAAAAGTTTATTTCCATCTTTTTTTTCTACAAAACAAAAGTCACAATAAATGATTTGGGAGTGTTTAATAACACTGAACAGGAATAAATACAATAACGAAAATGAAATAAAACAGATAATCAGCATAAAAGAATCAAATATAAAAAGTTTATTAAAAAAACAAAATCTTATTCACGGACATCATGGAGAGGGGACGAGTGGGAGTCAATATCCATGCGATTCCTACGTTTAAAAAGCTGCAAAGTTTTTCTTGTCACCCTATTGTCACGAAAAACACACTATCTCCCTTTGTTTTGTGATGACCATATGACCGGCTCCCTATCCTCAACATTTATGATGTGTTTTTATTGTATCTATTTTTTTGTATCTATTTTTCTTATCTACAAGGTTAACCGAGTCTAGATTTCTTTGTTCTCTTAACAAGTCCTCTTACTTCTAGTAGTAGCAGTAGTAGTAGTAGTAGTAGTAGTAGAAGTAGCAGCAGTTGAAGTAGTAGTAGTAGTAGTAGTAGTAGTAGTAGTAGTAGTAGAAGTACGAGTAGTTGTATTAGTAGTAGTAGTAGTAGTAGTAGTAGTAGTAGTAGTAGGAGAAGTACTAGTAGTAATAGTAGTAGTAATAGTTGTTGTATTAGTAGTTGTAGTAGTCGTAGTAGTAGTAGTAGTACATGTATACCCAATATCCTTAATCTATCATCTAATTATGTCTGAAGTTTCATAAAACTGTAAAACAGTCTAATTCAACAGTAACCAATAAATTAATATTTCAACTGACACAGCATATACCCATAACCTACTTGATCCCATTAGCACTGCTGATGCTATCTTTGTCCTTTCTAATTCTATGTTACATATTTTCTCATATATCATCACATACTATTATTAGCAACAGTAATACTATACTCTTCCCAAACATGCTAGTAACAATTTTCTCTCATAATAAGTTCAACAATCATCTGCCCAAGAGACTTTGTCTTCCTACACAAATCTCGAGAAAAACCTCTTAGTCTTACATCACAATACATGTATGTACATGGTATACAATGCCTAGGAGAGTGAGTGCACTAGTGCATGCTGTATGCATAGATGATACTTCCCTACACACACGTATACACACAGAAACAAGGTTAATGACTGAAAGGGCATGCACTGTCCCAAAAGTGTACCTATTTTCTATCACATAGGATTTGTCAAAAGAATAACCAACCAATCATAATAAACGTCATACATAAGAAATGCACACATACATAACATAAAAATAAAATATATAGTGTGACTGTTGGCATTCCATAAATGTTCGTAAAAAAGTGCATCTCGCTTTCCATACTATTTAGAGACACATGCAAGCTGTATTAAAGCATGGAAACCCATTGACCGAAGTGATCATGAATCTGTTAAATGTGATCGAAGTTTTAATATTTCTGTTTCATCGTTACTTAAGGTAACATTTTTGGTCTGCTTTGATGTAGGCACAGTGGTAAGCATGCATTGATCACCTCTGAATTATAAGAGTAGAAGTAATGATAATTTACGGATTTGTAGAGTGTTACTAAAGTACATTGTAAAAATATAACTGCACGTTAAAGGTTACTATTGTCACAGTGGTAGTTCTTCCCGGGTTTGGGGGCACCCCTTTTTCCAAAGTAGTTAGGTCCATCTAAATAGGGAATGGGCGGACCTCCCCTCCACTGCCTTGGACGAGCCCGGAGGGATTAAAGGGGAAGTCCGGTCCAAAATGTACTTGGTTTTGATAGAAGCAGAAAAATCAGACCAACAGATCAAAAAAGGTTTGAGGAAACTAATAAGAAAGTTATGAATTTTTTAGTGGCATGAAAAACTGGAGACTATGAAAATCACTAGACAAACTGGCAACTCAGTCATGAAACTGTGATGTCATGGGTACACAACTCACCAATTATTTTGTTTATATTCATAATACAAATTTAAATTTTTGTCCAAGAATGTGATTTCCTCATGACTTGAACCAACTTATTTTTATAGTAATATTTTTTTGCATGTATACCGGCACACTAATACAGAATAAATAATTTTCTGTAAAAATCATGAAAATATGAATATTTATACAATATACATAAAAGATGAGTTTTTATGGAAATGTAATATTTTGAAGTTCATGAAATATTTTGTAAATGTTCATACATGCAAAAACATATTACTATAGATGTATTTGGTTCAAGTTATGTGAATATTCATATTCTTGGACACTATTTGAGAATTTGTATTATGAATATAAACAAAATTATTGGTGAGTTGTGTACCAATGACATCACAAACCCATGACCGAGTTGCCAATTTGTCTAGTGATTTTCATTGTTTCTTTACTTTTTCATGCCACTAAAAATATTCATAACTTTCTTATTAGTTGTCCGATTTTCCTCAAACTTTTTTGATCTGTAGGTCTGATTTTCTGCTTCTAATAAAACCAAGTTGTTTAGACTGGACTTCCCCTTTAAGTCACGTGATCACAGAACCCCATTATATGTTTTCTCATATAGAGCTTAATAAATTTCACAGCAAATAACTTTAAGAAAAATACAAACATCTAGTCCCAGCCCCCCCCCCCCCCAACTCTCTCCCTCTCCCTCCTGGTGCAGTTAGAGTTGATTCCTATCTGTTTTGGGACATAAGTTTGTATTTGAAGGGACAATCAAGATTATGCCCTTTAGTTATTGCTTTACCAAAAGCGATGTTTAGAAAAAGAAGACAAAAATAAAGATAATAACAAATACAAACATCTTGATTAAAACTATAACCTTTCCCTCTGGGCCGTTGGGCATGTACCACAATATATACGCGTGCTTTATTTGCGGACTGAGCACTCTTCGTATTTAAACTCTTTGGAGTAGACTCAAATCTCTCGCCTGCACGGCGCGGACCAATCATGGCCGATTAGGAGGAAGAAAAGAAAGATACGTGAAGATAGTCTTGGCCATGCCAATGTAGAAAAAATATCTTTAAGAGCGGACTCGTCATCTAAGTCTGAAAACATGGAATCCCAGCCGGTATTCCGAACACCAGCAAAGGTCATTGATCTGAAGACATTATTACATCCACTGATAGAGGAAAGTCTCTCGGAAACATTATAAGCATGTCAATAATTTCAAAATCAGTCAAAGAGTGTATTGGATCAGATCCAGAACTTATAAAGTCAACTCGGAATGGAATATTCGTAAAGTGTTATAACGTGAATCAGCACCGAAAGTTATCAGAGATACAAAATATTGATAATGACCATTTAGGGCTGATAAGAAACGTGACATAAAGAAAGGCGTTATATCTGGAATACCGACTGAGATGTCAGATAAGGAGATAGAAACAGAACTAAAGCGGGAAAGGGTAGTTAACGTGAAAAGAATAGTAAGGAAAGTCCGAAAAAGGGATGAATCTCAGGAATCGACTCTTGAGATAGTCAACTCGTAGTGTCATTGTATCTTTCGAAACAAATGAACTTCCACAAGACGTAAATCTCTTCTTCCAAAAGATTGAGGACCCCATTGGAAATAAGCCATTTCGGCTTTCATGGGCTATCCTGTCATGGTACCTGGTTATGTTTGTATTGCAATATACCTGACGAATAAAATAAAATCAAATCAAATCATTCAAATCAGACCCGATGTACCTCAAATTCCGAGATGTTTCAATAGACCTGTTTACTAAGTGTTCAAATTTATGGATGTTTCTTTCCTGGGGACCTAGTAACGAGGTATTCCATTAACCTGTTATTAATGAATGAACTACACTCTTAAAAATGCGGGGTCAAAAATAACCCCAAACGGGGTTACAAATGACCCCGCATGCGGGATCACTATGCACAAACCCCGTGCGGGGTCACTTTGACCCCGCCATGCGGGGTCACCCAAAGTAACCACATAGCGTGGTTACATTTCGACCCCGAATGTGGTCAAAATTTAACCACGATTGCGTGGTCATTTCTGCATAACTTGACCCCGCATAATTTGACCCCGCATACTAATGATCATTACATTATAACCCCGTCAAAACGTACGGGGTCATTTCTTCCGACCACGCAACGTGGTCATTTCCCGTCGGACGGGGTTGATACTTCTGCCAGATGCGCGTGTACCATCCACGTTTCAAAGATTAAAAAAAAGAAGCTAATGTCAAGTAATATCATAACATAACATATTTTGTATATTTTGCTCACTATGACCTATAACCTATCCTCACCTATCGTATAGCATATCATATACACCTATCATCCTACTTTAACCCTACTCCTATTATAGTCCTACATCCTATCCTATACCTATATTCTGAAAACCTTTACTTTATTATATAGGGACTGTATTGCAGTGCTTGCTAAAAGTGGTTAAAGATTTTAATTTAATTTTCTAATGTAGATTTTTAGATCTTAAACCTAATTACATGTTTGAATATGTACAACATAATAATTAGTATACATACATTTTTCATCACATTTCAAAGTGCAATCATTGCATAAAAACTTAAAAATCAAGTGTCATTTATATATATAAATTCTGGTTGTTTACGGTTGCTCATGGGTATTCAGGATACATCATGAATATTCATGACAATGGCCCAACGTTTAACCAAGTAGAAGTCGGACCAATACTTTGCTGATGAATAAGCAATACATGTATTTCAAATGGTTAGTGATTAACCAGTGAAATTGGAACATTGTGACCAACATATTTTTGGAAATAACCCATATGGTGTTGACCAATCGCATTGGTACATTTTTTGACCAGTCCTTTTTTAGAGTGCATTAAAATGACCAGTTTTTGCGTGGTCATAAAATGACCAGTTTTTGCGTGGTCATTTTGACCACGCAAAAACTGGTCATTTTAATGCAGCGGGAGCATTATTGATCGAAAACAACCCCGAAACGTGGTCGAATAAATTCGACCACGCAATATGCGACCCCGCATTTTTAAGAGTGTACAATACTTGGAATCCAGTTTGCATACATTACTTGTTGCTATGTCTGACAAGCCTCTGGCAAGCTTTCAGGTTGTCAAGAACAACCTTTGTTTCAAAAGTATGCATAAAATTTGAATCACTTAGTAAACAGGTCTATTGTCAAAGATTTGGTGTTTGTAAACAGAGACAAAGGTGTGTTAGATGTGGAGGTGAACACAGTTTCAATGACTGCAAAAATAAAGAGAACCGCGATTGTGTAAATTGCGGAGGTAAACACTCTGCTACATACAATGGATGCATAGAAGCACAACAGGCACAAGAGATACAACAGCTAAAAGTGCTAAATAACATCAGCTATGCTCAAGCTGCTCGTCAATTGAAAGAAGAAAAGGAAACTATTCAAGAACAATGCGTTCAATCTATACCAGAGAGGAAACAAGCTCCTGCCACAAAGACAGGGACTCTCAAACCCCCATCAAGCAGAACCACCCCACTAACCAAACCGACAACTCTCGATCCTCCCCAGACCTAACTCCACAGACTGGCACGCCGTCTCTGCCACAACACCAGGATAATAAACAAACCAATGAAAAGAAACAACAAAGAGTCCCTCAACTTAAGGAGAATTTTCTAACAACAGCATCAAATGAGGAAGTAATAACTTTCTTTCTTCAACTTATACAAATCATGAAAGACAAGTCAGAAGGAGAGGTGCTGTCTTTAATCAAGACAGCAGCTGGTCAACTTCTGACGGCCAAACACCAGCGAGCTAATAAAGAAGACAAAGGATAGGGCATTCCGCATCATGCAGTGGAATGCTCCGGGCCTAAAACGACATGGGGACGAAATGATACTCTACTTTAATTAATACTCTCAAAACAAAGTAAAATCATTCATGTATTATGTATTCAAGAAACATGGTTTCACGACCATAATATAATTGAAATCCCCAATTACGAATGTTTTGCAAAAAACAGGAAAAGAAAGCGAGGTGGAGGTTGTGCCATTTACGTACACAGCAGTTTGAACTATGATTACCCAATCATTAAAACTGACATCGAAATGCAACTGGTCAATATTCATTTTGATAACACATCCATAACAGTGGTAAATTATTACAATCCATGCGAAGACATAAATACCGATACACTGGATTTCCTAGTAAAGCACCCAAAGAACAAGCGCAAAACCATTATACTGGGAGACTTCAACTCTCACAATATCCAATGGGGTAGTAGAAAGACAGACAAGAATGGAAAAATCATTGAGGAATTCATGTTAAAACACAATTTAGTCTTTTTAAATAATGGCATGTGGACCCGCTTAAATCCAAGTACCGGTGAAACCTCGTGTTTAGATTAGTCTTTAGCAACACCATCTCTAGCCACCTCCACTAACTGGAATGTGTTATCAAATAAATTTGGAAGTGATCACTTTCCAATACTAATTGAAATCATCAAAGCTCCTCAACCAGACTCAACCATAAAAGATGATTTCACTGTAAAATGGTCTTTTAAGAAGATTGATTGGCAGAAATTCAGTAAACTTTGTGACCGACGTATGAACGTTGAATCACTCCAGGATGAAAATGTAAAAAGTTTTTATGATAATTTTATGGAAGCTTTACATGATGTTTTAAATGAACTCTCACCGAGAAGTACTAATAAGAAGAAGCGGAATCTCAACCCCGTACCGTGGTGGACAGACGAATGCAAAATAAAGATTAAGGAACGTAATGAATGTAAAAATCGGTTACTGAGAGTATGGAATAAGGAAAACCTGCAATTATATAAACAGAAAATGCAGAAGCACAAAGGACTATCAGACAAACAAAACAAAAGTTTTGGTTGGATTACACTTCAAAAATGAGCAGGTTTACCTCGATATCAGAATTATGGAATCTGATTCGATGCCTGAAGGGTAATCCCACCAAAACTCACTCAAAACCATCGGCTTTAAACCTAGGTTCAAAAGTAATTATAGATGAACAAGAAAAAGCAAACGAACTCGGAAAGCATTTTCTGAAGACCAGCTGTAAACCCATACAAAATAAAAGAAGTAAAGAATTTTAGATACTTATGAGTCTGTCTATTGATTATAAAAGGGAACATGATCTAGTCATAAATGAACCCTTCACTATGATAGAACATGAAAGAGCCCTCAACACAAGAAAGGCATCTGCTCCTGGTGAAGATGGTTTGATATACAATTAGGTATATCAAAACCTTCCAACAGGGGCAAGGAAACTTTACTTTTTCTTTACAATAGAATATGGGCCACCGGTATAATGCCGGAACAATGCAAACATGCATTGCTGGTACCCATTCTAAAACCAGAACTAGAAAGGCCGTCAAAGGCGGCAGACCCACGCCTTAACCCAATATAGGTTTTGTTTTGTTGCGATTATTTTTGTAAGCAGTAGCCATTCAAAGGGGATAACAAGAGGCACATCTCCCCCCCCCCCCGCCCCCCATAAATATTGCCATATCCAGGTCATAGCTTTGTGTATCCCCACCCTTGAAAAAATTCTTCTGAAAAAGATATTTTATTATTGAAACATCCCTCCCCTAAAAGTAATTGATTAGACATGTCAGAGAGCGTGGCGTGGTGAGAAAAAAAAATGTTAGCAATTTGTATTCAGTGTTCAGTCATGTAAGTGTTAGTAAATGTATTCATGTTCTATCTTTAAATTACATTGCAATTGGGGTTGTTGTTTTTTTTTCATCGGGCTTGGATAAAATATATATGACGACAAATAAAGTTGGATCTAGACTTCAAAATGACATGCATGCGAGGCACAGAGCTTACTCACTCAGCTCAGTCACCACCCATCAACAAAGTCAAAGTGGCCTACTGGCGTGCATGCCCGTATTCGGCGAACCTCGATCAGCCACCAAATTTTGCAAATCCACACAAATTAAAAAAAAATACAGTTTTTGTATATATTTTACAACTACGAAATCCACTCAAACAGACATAAATGAGGTATAAACTAGTTATATGACAGGACCGTTATAACCCAAAGAAAAAAGTTCAATCCTACTACAGTGAGCCAGGCACAGGCTGACTCCCTGGGGTTATGTACTCCCTAGCCCGACCAGATCGCCGTCACTTCGCGACAGCGCTGTGTATAGTTATGTACGTACAGCTAGCTACACAGCCCACTAGCACTCACTCAGATCAACACACGCGAACGCTCGCGAGTGCGATAAACTCACTCACGTCGAACAAACTCACCAGATTTTCACCGAAAACAATTAAAATCACGTACTACACGTCCACCAGGATAAAATAAATCACAAAAACTTCCACAACAAAGTGGAAAGAACCGGGGAAAATAAACAGAAATGCACAGAAGATAAGAAATAGAGGAGAAGCCGTAGGGCTAGGGTAGCCTGAATCTAAATGAATTTGTGGATAAAAAAGTTATCGCGCGCGATAGCTATAGAGCCTAGCCGCCTATTAGTATACCGTACATAGCCGCTTTCGCAGTAGTAGTTCAAGCCCGCGAAAAATCCCTTGTTGCTGGGATACGTTGGCTTTGAATATTCATTGCAGGCTCGTACGGATTTGAAGTGAAATGGCAAATAATGGGTCTAAAAGTCTTCTAAAATTCATAAACCTGAAATAGACTTTTGGTGAGACGAAGTAATGAGTGTTTTGATTGGCCAAAATATTTCTGCATCTGCAGGCGAAGTTTGGGGTCATCAATCTTTCTAGTTTCTTTCCTGTCACTATCTGAACTGAAGTTCCTATACTTTACTACAGGGTCAAAACTTCAAGGTCACACAGAATGTGCAGGGGTCAACCAATCATCACCAAAATCTAATCGATTCTTTCCTGTCACTTTCTGAACATTCCCTGAAAATTTGGTGCAAATCCGTTCACCCGTTCTCTTGTTATCTTGTACACAAACAAACAAACAAACAAACAAACAAACAAACAAACAAAAAAAAAAAAAACATACGGAGCCCTTTACATAACCCTGCCGATTTCATCGGCGTGGGTAAAAAGACTCTTCTCAACTAACTTCCTACCGTCCTATTTCATTATTATCTTGCTTTATCAAGATATTTGAAAGTATGGTGAAGGATAGATTGGAACGGTACGTTGAAAAAATGAATGTTTAAGTAATATTCAACATGGTTTTAGAAAGAACAGAAACCCGGTGGACAATATAGTACACTTAGAAAATGAAATACAGAAATACTTATTTGTGGGTATGAAAACCATTACTGTTTTCATCGACTTGCGTGGCCAAAGCCTATGATACTCTTTGGACAAAAGCTCTAGATCTAATCGTCAAGCTGTAAAGAATTGGTCTCCAAGGAAACATGTTCATATTTTAAAGAAATTATTTGTTGAATCGTTCATTTCAGGTGCAAGTAGGCGACCCCAAATCGGCAATTATGAACCCTGAAAATGGTTTGCCCCAGGGTAGCATTTTGAGCCCCCTTCTTTTTAACATTATGCTCAGTGACATACCTTTAAGACCAGATATTCATAGTCTAATTTATGCAGATGATATTGTCTTATGGAAATCAGGCCATGATGGGAAACAAAATATCCAGAGTATTCAAGACTATCTTAACATCTTGAATTCATGGCTTAACCTACATGGACTCATCATGTCCACAGAGAAAACGACACCTATTTTATTCTCAAACAAGACAAATGATGATAATTACGAACTTTACGTACGAGGTCAAAAATTGAAACCACATAAAGAACATAAGTATCTGGGTGTCAACTTTGATGAACGAATGACTTGGAGACCTCTTTGACTAGACATCACTAAACGGTGTAAAGGTAGAATAAATATTATCAAGAATCTTGCATATGCCAAATGGACTGGAGATTCTTGATTATGGTTGCGAAGCATACAACTCGGCGATTACAAGCGCAAAAATATGCTGAACTCTGTTCAGTATCAATCTTTGTTTGCGCAGGCGCTCGAAAAGGAACCTCCCTCAAAACTTTGCAAGTTGAATAAGGCGAAATGCCCCTTGATTTAAGGCGAGAAATGTTAACACTTAAATTCAGAAAACGAATCGAGAGTATGCGCAACCATCCTCTTGAGAATGACATGAAAGACTGTTGGCAGTTTAATATCCTTGGAGGTACTAATTCCAGATTAGCCTGTGGACAAAGAACTAAGGACTTGGCTCTTAAGTTCAATTACGTACAGGAAGATCCCATAATGCACCTGTACCAATTTACACCTTAATGGCAGATACTCCCCCCTCAAGTGTCATCTGAAATAAAGGGCGTCATAACGAAAGCAGACATTTGCTCAGCATGAAGACAAGCAGCCTAACAGGTTATAAACTCAAAATGGCTGAATTATTTACACATATACAGACGGGTCAAAATCCGCAGATAAAGAATCTGCGGCTGCTGCATTTCATGTACCTTATTATGATGTCTCCCAATCTAAGA
This sequence comes from Heliocidaris erythrogramma, assembly GCA_025617745.1. Taxonomy (NCBI): domain Eukaryota; kingdom Metazoa; phylum Echinodermata; class Echinoidea; order Camarodonta; family Echinometridae; genus Heliocidaris; species Heliocidaris erythrogramma. The sequence continues at coordinate 24,360,126 of CM046868.1, read as the reverse complement.
GACTGTAAAATTTCACTTCTTCATATAGAGCAGAAATGGCCGCAATAGTGTGGCCCTATTGTGGTTACGAGAACTCCCAAGTCTCTATACCGCCAACCGGGGCAGTTATCTTTTCCGACTATTCTGGCAGCGAGTAAATCTCAGGATCCAGCGACAAAGCATCGATGCTTTGCGGTAGACCACCCACCGCGCTTGTGACTATTTGTAACGTGAACGCAATCGCTGCTTCACTCGCAACTTCGCATGACATGACCCCTGTGCACAAACTTCAATACCAGTTATACTCGGGTCACCGTGTGTGGCGCAGTAATTATTGTTTTCCAGCGAGTGAGCGATGGATCGTTACGAGTGGGTGATAGAAGCAAGTCGATCATGGCCTGTCTGAACGGGGGCATCTCGTTTTTCCGAAGGTTCGTATTTCCGAAACACTAATTTCCCATGCCTGGGGATTCACAATTCCGAAAATGAAAAAGGGATCGTAATTCCGAACATTTGTTGCATTATTCCGAAGGTTCGTTATTCAGAAGGTTCGTTTATCCGAAGGTTCGTTTATCTGAAGGTTTATAATTCCGAAAATGAAATAGGGTTCATATTTCCGAAGGTTCGTATTTCCGAAAATGAAAAAGGGTTCATAATTCCGAAGGTTCGTATTTCCAAAAATGAAATGAGGTTCATAATTCCGAAAATGAAAAAAGGTTCGTATTTCCGAAAATGAAAAAGGGTTCGTATTTCCACAGGTTCGTATTTCCGAAAATGAAAAAGGGTTCATAATTCCGAAGGTTCGTATTTCCGAAAATGAAATAGGGTTCGTATTTCCGAAAAAATTAAATAGGGTTCATATTTCCGAAGGTTCGTATTTCCGAAAATGAAAAAGGGTTCATAATTCCGAAGGTTCGTATTTCCAAAAATGAAATGAGGTTCATAATTCCGAAAATGAAATAAGGTTCGTATTTCCGAAAATGAAAAAGGGTTCGTATTTCCACAGGTTCGTATTTCCGAAAAGGAAAAAGGGTTCATAATTCCGAAGGTTCGTATTTCCGAAAATGAAATAGGGTTCGTATTTCCGAAAAAATGAAATAGGGTTCATAATTCCTGGTAAAAAAAGCGAATTCATCAGGAGCAGAGGTGTAGCAACAGGGTGGGGGGGGGGGGGGGGGGAGGGCACGCCTCCCTCATCGGATGGCGAAAAAATAAGAAAAAAAAGAAAGAAGACGGTTGGACCCCTTCCGGCAACCGCCCCAACCCTCTTCCACCAGCGGCGTCTTAGATTAGCTTTAAGATTATTCTAAAAGACTTGTGCCTCCAATGGTGCTAGTGCTCCCACAATGGCTAGACTCTAGCTACGCCACTGTTAAAGGGAAAATTTAGGGTCATGATAGGATATTATGGTTTTAATTGATCTTCAAAAAGCGGATCTCTTTTCGACGAAAAGCACCTCCCCCACCCCGCAATGAATAAAAAATTGAAATGGAGACACAAAACTGGGAAGGTTTATAAAAGAGGAGAGGAGAAGAGAAAAGAGACAAAAATAAGAGGTCGAGATTAGAAGAATCGAATAAGTGTTTATGTGTGGCTGTGTGAGGGTGTGTGTGCGTGTGTGTGCGTGTGTAGAGGTGTCGTAGTCGAACGGTTTACAGCCCTTGACTGGAAATGCGAAGGTTGGGGGTTTGATCCCTGGTACGGCACCTATGGCCTTTTTGTTGTAAAAAAAATGAAAGCAACTTTCTTTTTTTTTTAATTTACAAACGCGCGAAGCTAGCGACCAAAAATAATTGTGCCTTTCCGTTGTGAAAAATCATAAAAATAACATATTTTACTCATTAGAATCTGTACAAATGATTAATGGTTTTACTCATAAATACGAACCTACCATTTTTCATTGACATAATTATATGACCTTCAAATGTTACGTAACACCATACCCGGGAATACACACACATTTTGCATCAAAAGATACATTACACTCTAAAGAAAAAGTCATAAGGTCGCGCGGCAAGCCCTTTAAAACTATCAGCGGTGTGGGGGGGGGGGGCACAAATGGTCCTCCAGTTCTATTTGGATTAAAGGAATGTGAAAGAAAGATGAGTCTCGTCCGGGTCTGAGATACAAAACTGTATTTCGGCAGCCATGTTCATCGTTAGTCTCATCTCAAAGTTCTTCTTTCTTCATCCGGTCGCTTCCTTCTTTGTTTTCCTTTCGCTTTTTTCTTATAATCTATTTATTCCCATATGCATATTCGAATTTCCGTGTTGAAAAAATCGGAATTAAGTTTTCTGTTTTCTTCCCTTTTTTTTTTCTTTTTCTCTCTTTTTTCCCTTCTAACCTCTAATGAATCTTTTCACCTTTTTCTTTTCTCCTTCCTCTTCCCTCTCCCTCCTTTTTGCCCACATAGTGGCGCATATACTGACAGCAATGTTGAATATGAAAGGGGGAGTGACATCCCAACACCCCACCCCCTTTTAGCAAGGCCCATGATAGGGGTGGGGTAGGAAAATTTATATATTTTATCATAAGTCATAAGCATGATCATGTGATCTCACATTGTGCAGTACGCAGTTATCTTTATAAAGTTCATATAATTCCATGTAAGATTCTACATTATTTAAACCCTGCTGTGTATATATCTTGGAACTTAATACAATAACTACGTGTATTTGGGGGCCTCGTGTTTGAAACCAAGTGGATGCGGTCACCATGCCCTTTGAAGTGACTTAAAGCCGTCGTTCCACTGTTTGCTTACTTTATACAAACATAAATTATCGAGTTTCCCTTTATGATAATCATATCAGCCTGATGATAAGACTCCTTCCTTAACTTGTTACGATCCATCTTTCTTCGGCTTTGGTTGTTTATGGTATCTATTCATTTATTTATTATTATTACTAGTATTATTTGTATTATTATTATTGTTATTATTATAATTATCATTATTATTATCATTATTATTATTAGTAGTATTATCTGTATTATCATTTTTATTATTATTACTAATATTATCAGTATTATAATTTTTATTATTGATAATATTTTTACTGTTGTTGTTGTTATTATTGTTATTATTATTACAATTGTTATTATGAAGTGGACTACCCAGAATTACGATGACGATGTCATTTTGGATGGAGTTATGCGACCAGACTTAGAATTTTCACCGGTTACTCTACTATTGCTTTATTTCCCTTGTCATGATCGTATAATTGGCCTATAGCCTATACGTATCAATAATATGCTTGTTATAATATGTTTTTTGTGCTACTTGCCAGGCTATTTATTAAACATAGCAGTGACTCCTTTATGAACTCTCTGTAATATTGTTGTTGTTTTTATTGCTGTTGTTGTTTTGGGGACCGGAGGGGGAGGGCTTGTAGAGCCATCTACAGAGCCATATTACAGTCTTCGGCCAACTCGGTTTATTTGGGCACGACATGGCGTATATTCCTTTGTTTAGTGCTTGCCTAACAAAGCAACAAGCACCATATTGCTACCTACATGGAGCCGAGTTGGCCAAACTCTGTAATAGATGGCTCTGAGGGCTAGGGATGCAGGACGCCCCCACCTTATTTTTAGTATACACTTTTCATAGTATACTTTTTTAATCACAATTTATGTTGAATGTTGACGAAGTAATTACATCTTAAAGATAATAAAGTGTCAATGTCGCTGGAATCCAGCAGCGTGGTGCCCGAACATCCTTTTATTTTGGGAAGGGAGATGGTCGGCTATCTGTGGGCGGGAAGGTACTCAAAATGTTATAATCGTTTGGATTATCTGGTAACAAAATCATTATTCTATAGACAATATCTCATTTGTTTTACTTGCTCACTAGCGCGTAAGATTTAGAAACGGAATAGTTTGGGACAGGGTACGCCCTTCATTAGGGCGAGTGAAGTGCCCAAATATTCCATCTTCGGCAGTAGGGTAAAGTAATATTATTCATGGCTCATTATTATTATGTTCTATATTTATCTTATGATGGCGAAATTGCATTTCCATTACAATTAAAAAAAAGGGTTTTATTTTTTTCTAACTCGCTTCGCTCGCTTGCAAATTGTAGAAACGGGGAGTATGATAAATTCTGCACAGAGGCATCAGCTCCCCCTTTCAAAAACATTACGTGGCCATGTTCTGCTAGTAAAGATCTACTTGGAACTTTGGTGTGTCTCATTTTCCAAAGCGGTATATACATTATATAATTAACTTCAAGCCAATTTCGTTGTAGCAAATTTCATCCGGAATCCGATCATTCACCTTCTTCAATACATCAATATGTATTTGTAATCACCGAAGCAATATCATTTTATGAGGATTAAACATGTATTCCTGAGACGCTCGCTCTCTACACTCGCTCACAAATATTGGTTATTATAATAGGAACAATGATAATAGTGATGATAATAATAATCATAATAATAATCATAATCATAATAATAATAACGATAATATTGATAGGAATTATGATAATAATGGCTATTTCTCTGGATTTTATTATAATTTTTATCATCATTGTTATGATTATTGAGTACGAAATTAATATCTTTACACTTGGCCGTCTTTCCCCTCCTCCCTATCTGAAATACGGATTGACGCCGTATTCTCTGAATTTACAACCCTTTTTCATTTTCGAAAATACGAACCTTCGGAAAAACGACCGTCTGAACGTACTGGAAATAGTTTCAAGACTTACATAGCATCGATGCTATGTACTACGTATAAACATAACTTGTGTAATTAACACATGAATAGTACATTTCAGCCTGGCAGGCACATTCCACAGATACCGCGCTTGTGACTATTTGTAATGTGAGCACAGTCGCTGCTTTACTCGCCGCTATCTTCACTCGCAACTATTATAATTCTGACTGTTTCATATGGTGCTAATATAATGTAATGTATTTATTCATGTGATGTACCCTCTTCCCTACTTTTTTATATTATCATTCTGTCTGTTTCATCTGGTGCTGTAATGTAATGTATGTATTCATGTGATGTAGGGGTAACTAGGCTACTGTGTATAATTGTGTGGTAAGGGAGTGTTTCTTTTTTGTTTTGTTTTTGTCTTCCTTCTTTTTATCTTTTTCTATTTATATATATGATATGGTCTTTAGATATTGATTTACATGTGCTTACCAGATAATAGTGTGCATGTGTTTTATTTTGGTATAAGATTGGAGTTCAGTCAATTTTGACATGTACAAGGTTTATTTATTTGCTAGTTGATTGTATTATCGATATATTACAAATGAATTGTTATTGTGTTATTATGTTGATTTATGAAGACAAATAAAATATTATTCAAAACAAAAACTTCTCATGATATGACCCTGTGCACAAACTACCGCGCGTTTTAACCATGCATACCAATATTATACTCGGGTCACCGTGTGTGGCGCAGTTTTGGCAGCGAGTGAGCGATGAATAGTCACGAGTGGGTGATAGAAGCAAGTCGATCAAGGCCTGTCTGAACTTACTGGAAATAGTTTCGAGACTTACATAGCATCGATGCTATTTACTACGTATGAACATAACTTTATACAAGGGCACCCAAGTTAACTTTCAGTGAATTCCTGGCCATTGTGGGCTACACGACAATGAAGTAACAGATAAGTATGCTAATGCAGGATTAAATGAAAACATAGAAATAAAAAATGCTCTTACTAGAGCAGAATCTAACTGTGTTATAAAGAAATACTGTATAAAGAAATGGTAAAAGCAGTGGAATGAAACGTCATCTCCCCTACGCGAAATACAATCCCTAGTGACCAAAGCATTTATATATTATTTAAACAATAGATATAGCGAAACCATTCTCAATCGGTTAAAAATGGGGAACTTGGGTCTGAACGCTAATTTATATGAACTAATTAAATCAATAAGGAAACAGTTAACCACTTCTTGTGTGAGTGCCCCCTCTATATTATAGAGAGAGCCATGTTGATAACGGAAACTGGCATAGAAAATGAAAATGCAATAACTTCTCTTTTGAGTTCTTCGAACCCTGCTCACCAACGGGCTTTGGTCAACTTTGTCGTTAGAACAAAAAGGATACACTTATACTCCTATTAACCACCTTCTTGCTTTTGATTTTATTCGAGCCCAAAATGTCCTTCTTACACGTTACATTTACTAACCTATATGCAAGCAATACTCATAAAACAAAACGTTTTATTCAAAATTTTTGATATTCCTATATCACGCAATTTGATTTCTTTATATCATACACAATAAAGGGAACCAACGACCGTTCCCCCACTCTCTTTCTCACTCTCTCAGATATGATAATCAAAAGAGAAAGAAGACAAACGCATTGGAATCGGAAATCTTGCAGCAAATCGGATACTGGGGCCAGTATCTTTTATTGGTCAACGGTTGGAGAAAGTCTCCTTCGCGGCTGTTGATTAGTTGTGGGCGGCTCAGAGGCCAAATTTGTACTACCCCAGGCCCATGCGCCCCTGCTAGTTCATCAGTTACTCAGCTATTCGAGGAGCTAAGACTTCCGATATTTATATGTGTATGTGTGTGTGTGTGTATATATATATATATATATATAATTTAAAGTAAGATAAAGTTCACTCCGAGAATAAAGACATAGTAGATATCTGTAGGTTTGCTTCCACAAGCGCTTTCGTTTAATTCTTCAGGTGGAATGATTAACCTGTTAGTTACATGCGTTTATATATCGTACAAGTAGAAGTTACAAACATTTTACAAGTCTTTCAAATCTCCGTTGTTAAAGTTAGGAGATCTATTCAATGGACGGATAGTTTGCTGGTAGATGAAAGATATAGAAGAATGAGTTGTGATAGCATGGAGGATATGGGATAATTGGCCTGGTGAGCTGGGGAAGAAGGATTGTGGCATTGTTTGGCACAGTACACAATAGAGTAGAGCGATTACAATAGCTTACACCGGGTATAGACTTGTCTGAGATAAAAGTGTATGTAGACTTCCAAATTAAATAGTCTGACGCATTTCTTAAGTTAATATCAATACAAAAAGATCCTTGGTGTAAAATGCAGTCAATGAACACCATGGTAAGGATTCTACGATTGACTGTCGAGTATATATACACACATAATAGTACATGCAAAATTATATAATATAATATACATTGTATACTCCGTGGTAGTTAGAATAAGGAACAGTAATTTATATAGCGTTCAGTGAAGGTTTAAATTTATCAATGAAATGTTCTTCTTTTAGGCAACGTTTAGTTTTGTCATCATCATTCATTTTATAAAAAGGTGTAATTAAGAAACTGGGTTCTATGGAACGAGCACACCTTTCTATATGTTCACTCAATTTTAGTTGCCTATATTCTTTCTGCCTTATTTGCTGGCGATGAACCCTTACTCTGTTACGAAGAACATCTCCTGTTTCACCAATATATTGTTCTTTACAACCTTGGCACGTTATACAATAAATCAAGTTTTTTGTTTGACATGTAAATGGAAATTTAATTAAAAACTCTGTGTTGTTTATTCCAATGTTGATTATAATCGTTACATCCAAATGGGGGCAGGTTTTGCATCTTTTGTCGCCGCATCTTTTTACCCCACCTTTTGTATTGTTGTTTCGGGAAAATCTGGCTCTGGTTAGTATTTGTTTCAGATTAGGGCTTTGTCGTTTGCTTGATATAACTTTTACATTTTCAAATACTGCTTTCAGAGTTTCATCGGTCTTGATGAGAGGCAACGTATCATGAATAATTTGAAACATGTTTGGGTTATTTGGGTTGAATGTGTGGACAAATGGAACTATCTCCTGTTCATTTCTTTCTTTTTTAGACATCAACTCTTGCTTACTGAGTGCATTTGCCTTAGAAATACCGGTTGTAATAATTTCCTTAGGATAATGTCTAATCAAAAGCATATGCTTTAGTTCTTCCAACCGTTTCTTTCTAGTTTCTTCATCGGATACAATTGTACATATTCTCCTAGCTAAATTATACGGGACATTATTCTTACACTGCTTAGGGTGACAAGATTTAAAATGCAAATATTGGTGAGTGTCTGTGACTTTATAGAATATGTCTGTCTTTAACAAATTATCTTCCTTGATTATTTTAATATCTAAGAAATTTATTGAGCTACAATTAACATCCCATTTAAAACCAATTGCTGGGTGTAATTCACTTAGTAACTTATGTAAATCATTAATATCTCCAAATTCAGTTTTCCAAACAATAAAACAATCATCTAAGTATCTAAACCAATTGTTTTCAAAATACCTTTTAACTTCAACATTATAATGTGTTTCGACGCGCTCATAGAGTTTCTCCTCTAAGTATCCCATGAAGAGAGTAGCATAAGTCGGGGCCATTTTTGTTCCCATTGCAGTTCCACGTTTCTGCACATAATTATTTCCATCAAAATGGAAGGTGTTATTATTCAATATAAAATTGACCGCGTCTAATATGAATTGTGAAGAAAAACGAGAATCAATTTCTTCCGGATATTTATTAATCCAATATTGTATACCTTTTAGACCTTCACTATGGGGTATGTTAGTGTACAAACTATTAACATCATATGTAACAAAGGTTGATTCAAATGGCAATTCCTCGGGTAAGTGTGTTAAAAAATCAAAATCATCCCTAACAAAGCTTTTTACTTTATTGACTAGCGGTTTGAGCAAAATATCAATAAAATTACTTAAACGGTGTGTTGGACATACTGGTCCAGCTATGATTGGGCGCATTTTTAATTTGTCGGGAGCGGGGCATTGGATGTATTCCGATTTACTTTTAGTTACTTCATGTTCAATTTCCGAACTTTGATGTATTTTCGGAAGGCCATACAAATTGCTTGTTTTATGTTCAAATTTTGTTAAAAAGTCATACTCTTTGTCAGTTAGACATTCTTTATGTTTATTTATCATTTGAGTCATTTTCTTTTTTATTTTATCGTCAGTATTGTTTTTTAATTTCTCATACGTTTCTTCATCGTTTAAATGATCTTGTATTTTTGAAGCATAAAAGTCTACATCCATTATTACAAATGCCCCTCCTTTGTCTGCTTGTTTCATAATAATATCATTATTACTTTTCAAATTGTGCAGGCTTCGCCTTTCTTTTGCATTAATATTACATTTAGATTGAGTTTTCTGAGATCCCACATTTTCTACAGTTTTCTTTAAAAAATCTACATAAGTATCAAGGGTGGTATTTCTATTTCTTTGAGGATTAAATTTGCTTTTGTTTTGTAAAATACTACTATCCTCCTCAATATCCAGTTCAGAAAAATATTCCCGTAATTTAATTTTACGACAAAAAGAATGTACGTCCTCTTTAAGGTTGTCATTATTCTGTTTAGGAGTCGGAGTGAATTTGGGACCTTTCTTTAATAAATTGATTTCTGTTTGATTTAAGTTCACCTTAGAGAGATTAATTACTTTAGGCTGTATTGCATTATTATCTTCACTCGATATTCGTACCACATTTGTGTTCGATTGATTTAGTTCAGTTTCTAATTCAGATAGACATTGAAATGAGTTACTTAGCTCTAGCGTTGATGATAGTTTTCTGGTGCCCACTGAAAATTTATTCCCTGCTGTGGGTTGTATCTGTTGTAATTTTCTCCTCGATAGTTTTTTGTGGCATCTGCGTAGCTCTGGTTGCCTCTGTAGTTGTTGCCTCTGTTGCGATGGTGACCGTTTTGCCTATAATCCCTCGCGGCATCCTCATCGGTCCCTCGGTTGAATGTGTATCTTTTGTTGCCTCTGTTGTTGTGCCGAAAGAAGGTGTTAGTCTGGTGATGATCATCGTAGTTGTGTCGTGTGTCTCGTTTGTCGAATCCTCTGTTGTTGTTTCCATTTTGGTTGTAGTTGTGATGTTTATGTCTTTGCTTCCTGAAGTCGTGGTGGTAATTCATCCCTGATTTTTCGAAGTGACGTGGGTGTTGATTTGGGTTGCGGAACGTGTGTTGTCGTTGGTTGGGACCCTCATGTTGATGGTTCCATTTTTTCCCTCCATCTTTTCCTTCACTCTCTGTGACGGATCTCACACTATTGTTCCACCACTCTTTTTTCTTCTGCCATTGAGAAAGTGTTTTTTCCTCCGCATTTTTCACATTGTCCTTCCACATCTCAGTTAGCATTTCACGGATGTGTTTGCTGTGCACTTTTTTCAGGGCATCTGCGATTTTTTGGTCGATTTCATTGATCTCTTGTGTGTTTTTGCTTGATCGCAGTATAAGGACTTCCGCCTCGGTCATCATGTTCTTCACTGCCTGGTGTTGGTAAACAGTGTTTTCTTGAGTTGTGCCATTATACATATATGTCTTTTTAAATTTTCGCGGAATTTTGGGGATTGGGAATTCACTCCATTGTGTGTATAGTCTTGCAAGTCCTTCGTTCCGTGTCACACACAATGGAGTGAATTCCCAATCCCCAAAATTCCGCGAAAATTTAAAAAGACATATATGTATAATGGCACAACTCAAGAAAACACTGTTTACCAACACCAGGCAGTGAAGAACATGATGACCGAGGCGGAAGTCCTTATACTGCGATCAAGCAAAAACACACAAGAGATCAATGAAATCGACCAAAAAATCGCAGATGCCCTGAAAAAAGTGCACAGCAAACACATCCGTGAAATGCTAACTGAGATGTGGAAGGACAATGTGAAAAATGCGGAGGAAAAAACACTTTCTCAATGGCAGAAGAAAAAAGAGTGGTGGAACAATAGTGTGAGATCCGTCACAGAGAGTGAAGGAAAAGATGGAGGGAAAAAATGGAACCATCAACATGAGGGTCCCAACCAACGACAACACACGTTCCGCAACCCAAATCAACACCCACGTCACTTCGAAAAATCAGGGATGAATTACCACCACGACTTCAGGAAGCAAAGACATAAACATCACAACTACAACCAAAATGGAAACAACAACAGAGGATTCGACAAACGAGACACACGACACAACTACGATGATCATCACCAGACTAACACCTTCTTTCGGCACAACAACAGAGGCAACAAAAGATACACATTCAACCGAGGGACCGATGAGGATGCCGCGAGGGATTATAGGCAAAACGGTCACCATCGCAACAGAGGCAACAACTACAGAGGCAACCAGAGCTACGCAGATGCCACAAAAAACTATCGAGGAGAAAATTACAACAGATACAACCCACAGCAGGGAATAAATTTTCAGTGGGCACCAGAAAACTATCATCAACGCTAGAGCTAAGTAACTCATTTCAATGTCTATCTGAATTAGAAACTGAACTAAATCAATCGAACACAAATGTGGTACGAATATCGAGTGAAGATAATAATGCAATACAGCCTAAAGTAATTAATCTCTCTAAGGTGAACTTAAATCAAACAGAAATCAATTTATTAAAGAAAGGTCCCAAATTCACTCCGACTCCTAAACAGAATAATGACAACCTTAAAGAGGACGTACATTCTTTTTGTCGTAAAATTAAATTACGGGAATATTTTTCTGAACTGGATATTGAGGAGGATAGTAGTAGTTTACAGAACAAAAGCAAATTTAATCCTCAAAGAAATAGAAATACCACCCTTGATACTTATGTAGATTTTTTAAAGAAAACTGTAGAAAATGTGGGATCTCAGAAAACTCAATCTAAATGTAATATTAATGCAAAAGAAAGGCGAAGCCTGCACAATTTGAAAAGTAATAATGATATTATTATGAAACAAGCAGACAAAGGAGGGGCATTTGTAATAATGGATGTAGACTTTTATGCTTCAAAAATACAAGATCATTTAAACGATGAAGAAACGTATGAGAAATTAAAAAACAATACTGACGATAAAATAAAAAAGAAAATGACTCAAATGATAAATAAACATAAAGAATGTCTAACTGACAAAGAGTATGACTTTTTAACAAAATTTGAACATAAAACAAGCAATTTGTATGGCCTTCCGAAAATACATCAAAGTTCGGAAATTGAACATGAAGTAACTAAAAGTAAATCGGAATACATCCAATGCCCCGCTCCCGACAAATTAAAAATGCGCCCAATCATAGCTGGACCAGTATGTCCAACACACCGTTTAAGTAATTTTATTGATATTTTGCTCAAACCGCTAGTCAATAAAGTAAAAAGCTTTGTTAGGGATGATTTTGATTTTTTAACACACTTACCCGAGGAATTGCCATTTGAATCAACCTTTGTTACATATGATGTTAATAGTTTGTACACTAACATACCCCATAGTGAAGGTCTAAAAGGTATACAATATTGGATTAATAAATATCCGGAAGAAATTGATTCTCGTTTTTCTTCACAATTCATATTAGACGCGGTCAATTTTATATTGAATAATAACACCTTCCATTTTGATGGAAATAATTATGTGCAGAAACGTGGAACTGCAATGGGAACAAAAATGGCCCCGACTTATGCTACTCTCTTCATGGGATACTTAGAGGAGAAACTCTATGAGCGCGTCGAAACACATTATAATGTTGAAGTTAAAAGGTATTTTGAAAACAATTGGTTTAGATACTTAGATGATTGTTTTATTGTTTGGAAAACTGAATTTGGAGATATTAATGATTTACATAAGTTACTAAGTGAATTACACCCAGCAATTGGTTTTAAATGGGATGTTAATTGTAGCTCAATAAATTTCTTAGATATTAAAATAATCAAGGAAGATAATTTGTTAAAGACAGACATATTCTATAAAGTCACAGACACTCACCAATATTTGCATTTTAAATCTTGTCACCCTAAGCAGTGTAAGAATAATGTCCCGTATAATTTAGCTAGGAGAATATGTACAATTGTATCCGATGAAGAAACTAGAAAGAAACGGTTGGAAGAACTAAAGCATATGCTTTTGATTAGACATTATCCTAAGGAAATTATTACAACCGGTATTTCTAAGGCAAATGCACTCAGTAAGCAAGAGTTGATGTCTAAAAAAGAAAGAAATGAACAGGAGATAGTTCCATTTGTCCACACATTCAACCCAAATAACCCAAACATGTTTCAAATTATTCATGATACGTTGCCTCTCATCAAGACCGATGAAACTCTGAAAGCAGTATTTGAAAATGTAAAAGTTATATCGATCAAGCAAACGACAAAGCCCTAATCTGAAACAAATACTAACCAGAGCCAGATTTTCCCGAAACAACAATACAAAAGGTGGGGTAAAAAGATGCGGCGACAAAAGATGCAAAACCTGCCCCCATTTGGATGTAACGAATAGAATCAACATTGGAATAAACAACACAGAGTTTTTAATTAAATTTCCATTTACATGTCAAACAAAAAACTTGATTTATTGTATAACGTGCCAAGGTTGTAAAGAACAATATATTGGTGAAACAGGAGATGTTCTTCGTAACAGAGTAAGGGTTCATCGCCAGCAAATAAGGCAGAAAGAATATAGGCAACTAAAATTGAGTGAACATATAGAAAGGTGTGCTCGTTCCATAGAACCCAGTTTCTTAATTACACCTTTTTATAAAATGAATGATGATGACAAAACTAAACGTTGCCTAAAAGAAGAACATTTCATTGATAAATTTAAACCTTCACTGAACGCTATATAAATTACTGTTCCTTATTCTAACTACCACGGAGTATACAATGTATATTATATTATATAATTTTGCATGTACTATTATGTGTGTATATATACTCGACAGTCAATCGTAGAATCCTTACCATGGTGTTCATTGACTGCATTTTACACCAAGGATCTTTTTGTATTGATATTAACTTAAGAAATGCGTCAGACTATTTAATTTGGAAGTCTACATACACTTTTATCTCAGACAAGTCTATACCCGGTGTAAGCTATTGTAATCGCTCTACTCTATTGTGTACTGTGCCAAACAATGCCACAATCCTTCTTCCCCAGCTCACCAGGCCAATTATCCCATATCCTCCATGCTATCACAACTCATTCTTCTATATCTTTCATCTACCAGCAAACTATCCGTCCATTGAATAGATCTCCTAACTTTAACAACGGAGATTTGAAAGACTTGTAAAATGTTTGTAACTTCTACTTGTACGATATATAAACGCATGTAACTAACAGGTTAATCATTCCACCTGAAGAATTAAACGAAAGCGCTTGTGGAAGCAAACCTACAGATATCTACTATGTCTTTATTCTCGGAGTGAACTTTATCTTACTTTAAATTATTTTTTTCTATACGTTCTCCCATCTACATTTCTTTACAACTATATATATATATATATATATAGTATATAGAGATTTAAATGGGAGAACGTATAGATGAAATATAATTAAAATAAAGTTCACTCAGAGAATAATGACACAGCAGATATATCCACAGGTTGATTTCCACAAGCGCTTTTTCTTCAGGTGGAGTGATCGTACCTGTTAGTTACATGCGTTTATAGATAATAGACTATTAATTGCAGTACAAAAGTCTTTCAAATCTCAGTTATTCAAGTTCGGAGGTATAGCCAGATTATGAAGAGATAGAGGTACAGGAAAGCCGAAAGAGATGTTCAATAATGGCTTGTCTCGAATGGGTGGATTGCGGGAGCGGGATGGGCGCGGGATGGGAGCGGGAACGGGCACACCCTTTCGAGACAAGCCCCCCCCCCCGTTATCTCGAATGGACGCGTTCCCAGCGAGAAGTTCAATGAACGCGCCACCACTTCGAGACAACCGGGGGGGGGGGGGGGCTTTCCTCGAATGGGTGTGTTGAGTAGACTTTTGTAAGAGATGTTTTAGAAATTTTTGAAAAATGTACTCTTGCTGTTTTTTTTTCGTTTTTCTTTTGTCTAAGATGTAGAAAATATAATAAAACAGTATCTAAAAAAAAGCTTTTGACAAGGAAATCATTATTTGTGCAAAATAAATAGGAGAATTGAATAATTATGCATTAAAATTCACGGGGACGAAAGGGCAAGTGGCATAGCTAGGATTTTCGTATTTATTTATTTATTATTATTTTTGTTTGGCGTGACCTGGGCCCCGTAACATAAAGAGTGTTTATAAACTCTGATCAAGCGCTAATGGCAATCAATCGCTAAAATCCGTAACACAAAGCCCCCTCCCTTCAATCAAAGGCTATTAGAGCATGATTCATAGCGATCAATCGTTATTAATTTTTGCAATGAATTTAAATAACACGTAACGACTTGTCTTGAGACTATGACAATTCCACATTTCCCCGCTGATATCGCTGAAACTAGTGAAAGCATGCCTGGAAAAATGAGGTAAGTACCTCCGTTTTATTCATATTATATGACGATGTCAATATATTTTAATAAATCATGACAATAATTATGTAAAATTCTAATGTAAGTAGCATTCTATGACAATGAATTGTGCATATATAAAGATGAAAGCTGATATTTTACCGGAATTAAGACGCCTTTTTATCCTATCGCGCAACCCTGTTTCAGTGGCAAGAAGCACACGCTGACGGAACAACCAAGGGTCCTTCGCCCGTGATCTCCGGCAGACCTCGCGTTGCTTGCCCGGTGGGTTGTGTACAGCAGAATTTTTTTCTGACTTGGACGATGCAAATTTCATTGTGCTTGTAAAACTAATTGTGTATTTGTTATGATGGTATTATTATGACCCATGTCTCTTATTTCTTAACACACTTGGGCAAACCCACAAAATAGGGGCCGGATTTTTTCCCAAGCTATTATAAGGCCAACCAATAACAACATGCTTGCAACAGGCAGGCCCAAATGTTTGGCCTGCCTGTTGCATGTTGTTATTAATATTATTACTGTTGTTAAACATAGTGGGCCTGCCTGTTGAATGTTGTTATTGGTTGGCCTTACAATAGCTCGGAAAAAATCCGGCCCCTGTTTTGTGGGTTTGCACAAGTGTGTTAAGAAATAGTAGGAGACATGGGTCATAATAATACCATCATAACAAATACACAATTAGTTTTACAAGCACAATGAAATTTGCATCGTCCAAGTCAGAAAAAAATTCTGCTGTACACAACCCACCGGGCAAGCAACGCGAGGTCTGCCGGAGATCACGGGCGAAGGACCTTGGTTGTTCCGTCAGCGTGTGCTTCTTGCCACTGAAACAGGGTTGCGCGATAGGATAAAAAGGCGTCTTAATTCCGGTAAAATATCAGCTTTCATCTTTATATATGCACAATTCATTGTCATAGAATGCTACTTACATTAGAATTTTACATAATTATTGTTATGATTTATTAAAAAATATTGACATCGTCATATAATATGAATAAAACGGAGGTACTTACCTCATTTTTCCAGTCATGCTTTCAGCGATATCAGCTAAACACTCTTTATGTTACGGGGCCCAGGTCACGCCAAACAAAAATAATAATAAATAAATAAATACAAAAATCCTAGCTACGCCACTTGCCCTTTCGTCCCCGTGTGTTTTAATGCATAATTATTCAATTCTCCTATTTTTTTTGCACAAATAATGATTTCCTTGTCAAAAGCTTTTTTTAGATACTGTTTTATTATATTTTCTACATCTTAGACAAAAGAAAAACGAAAAAAAAAACAGCAAGAGTACATTTTTCAAAAATTTCTAAAACGTCTGTTACAAAAGTCTACTCAACACACCCATTCGAGGAAAGCCCCCCCCCCCCCCGGTTGTCTCGAAGTGGCGCGTCCATTGAACTTCTCGCTGGGAACGCGTCCATTCGAGATAACCGGGGGGGGGGGGCTTGTCTCGAAAGGGTGTGCCCGTTCCCGCTCCCATCCCGCTCCCGCTCCCGCAACCCACCCATTCGAGACAAGCCTTCCATAATAGTAGCGGGCAGAATGAATGGAGAGAGAAAACAAGAGACGAGGGTTGTGGGCGAGGGTTATTATTTAACAATGCACAACGTCAAATCGGTATCAACACACTGTAAGAATAATGATAAATTGAATGGCCGTATGGTGAGTAACTGGACTGAATACTGTGCGGGTTTCCATTATTTACAGTGTGCATGTATTTCTTAGGATTTTTCATACATAGAGATCAAAGATGTAAGATTCAGGATTCAAGTTGTTTACGAGGCAAAAATTCTACATAGATTATACTGCGGAATGTATAATAGTACACACACACACACATATATATATATAAACTCCTCAAAAAAAGTTTGGAAATCTGACTTTGATCGATCATTGCTCTCGAGTCTTAGTGAATATTGATGTTGAAAAGGGTTCTAGGGCTCCTACCCCCTGGACAACCACCCCCCGGATAACCACCCCTAGGATAACCACCCTATAGGACAACTACCCCCTAGGACAACTACCCCCTAGGGCAACCACCCTCTAGGACGACTACCCCCCTAGGACAAGTACCCCCCGGATAACTAACCCCCAGACAACTACCCCCTAGGACAACCACCCTCTAGGACAACTACCCCCGGACAACTACCCCCAGGGACAACTACCCCCCGTAGTTGTCCTAGGGGGTGGTTGTCCGGGGGATAGTTGTCCAGGGGGTAGTTGTCCGGGGGTAGTTGTCCAGGGGGTAGTTGTCCGGGGGTA
This sequence comes from Heliocidaris erythrogramma, assembly GCA_025617745.1. NCBI lineage: Eukaryota > Metazoa > Echinodermata > Echinoidea > Camarodonta > Echinometridae > Heliocidaris > Heliocidaris erythrogramma. The sequence continues at coordinate 24,342,654 of CM046868.1, read as the reverse complement.
GTTGTCCGGGGGGTAGTTGTCCGGGGGGTAGTTATCCGGGGGGTAGTTGTCCTAGAGGGTGGTTGTCCTAGGGGGTAGTTGTCTGGGGGGTAGTTATCCGGGGGGTACTTGTCCTAGGGGGTAGTCGTCCTAGAGGGTGGTTGCCCTAGGGGGTAGTTGTCCTAGGGGGTAGTTGACCTAGAGGGTGGTTATCCTAGGGGTGGTTATCCGGGGGGTGGTTGTCCAGGGGGTAGGTGTCCGGATACGGTTTAATTGATACCACTGAAAAGATCATTTAATTCTCTTTAAAATGATACCCTACATAATATGATTATCGTTCACATGGAGGTGCAGTGCCTTGAAATGTGGGGCAAGGTCAAAATTCAAAAGTTGCAAAATGACACAATATTGAAAGTCACTCTTCTTTTTTACCGTGGTGATGGTGTGGTGAGGCATCTCGACTGCAGGAAAAACAGAACTTGTTGTCATTGGCGGAAACCTCCCTGCTCAGAGGTATAGAGACGAGATCCTCCAACCAACAGCTGTTTCGTATTTAAGGAATATAGGGAACGACGCAATCCTGCAAGACGACAACGCGAGACCCCACAGAGCGAGACTGGTCCGCAGTTTTCTCGAGAGAGAGGATATCACGAGAATGGAGTGGCCTGCATGCAGCCCAGACCTAAACCCCATCGAGCATCTCTGGGATCAACTCGGGCAATCTGTACGGAAGAGAGTCACCAATGAAACAACCCTGGCAGGACTGCGTCAGATTCTGATCAAGAATAGAATGCCGTTCCACAGCAACGAATCACGAAGCTCATCAGCAGCATGAGGAGGCGGTGCCAGGCGGTGGTGAAAGCACTTGGGTCGTCCACCCGTTACTGAGCCTTGATCATGTTAATTGATGAAATCAAAGATCTCTGTATGTGACAATAAAGATGAAAATCCATTAAATCAAGCCCCTGCCTCTTAATTTTTGATGTTTTGTTGTGGTTTATGTACTGGTTCTGTGAGATAACATGGTTTGAGTCGTGTTTTGAAACACCCATGCATGCATGTTTGTTTGTTTGTTATGTGTTTGCATGTGCAGAGGTTTGTTTGATTCCATGTTAATGTTGATGTTAAGATGCATGAAAACAAAAGAAACAACTGGGAAACTCACTCATCACCACGGTAAAAAAGAACAGTGACTTTCAATATTGTGTCATTTTGCAACTTTTGAATTTTGACCTTGCCCCACATTTCAAGGCAGTGCACCTCCATGTGAACGATAATCATATCATGTAGTGTATCATTTTAAAGAGAATTAAATGATCTTTTCAGTGGTATCAATTAAACATCAATATTCACTAAGACTCGGGAGAAATGATCGATCAAAGTCAGATTTCCAAACTTTTTTTGAGGAGTTTATATATAAAATATACCACCGTACGTTTGGAGAAAACATAACCGTATAAAAGATCAAAGATCTATTTTAAATTTACATAGCGTTGAGTGATGGTTTAAATTAATTAATAAAAAACTCTTCTTTCAGGTAACGTTTAACTTTATCATCATCATTCATTTTGTAAGATGGGGTGATTTAAAAATTGGGTTCTAAAGAGCCAGCACATTTTTCTAGGTGCTCACTCAATTTTAATTGTCTATATTCTTTCTGTCTTATTTGTTGACGATGAACCCTAACGTCCCCTGTTTCGCCAATGTATTGCTGTTTACATCCTTGGCATGTTATACAATTATATTATATTTTTTGTTTGACAAGTAAATGAAAACCTAATTAAAAATTCAGTGTTGTTTATTCCAATACTAAATCTATCTGTTATGTTCAAGTGGGGGCAATTTTTACATCTTTTGTCAACACACTTTCTACTCCACCTTTCAAGTAAGTGTTACGAGATAATGCGGCTTTTGTTAATATTTGTTTCAAATTAGGACTTTGCCGCTTACTTGAAATAACTTTCACACTTTCAAATACCATTTTTAAAGTTTCATCAGTCTTAACAAGTGGCATAGAATCATGGATAACTTGAAACATATTTAAATTATTTGGATTAAATGTATGAACAAATGGAACTATTTCTTGTTCCTCTCTCTCTTTCTTAGACACTAATTCATGCTTGCTGAGTGGCAAGTGCCTTAGAAATGCCGTGTTCAATTATTTCTTTAGGGTAATATCTGGCCCAAAGCATATGTTTTAATTCTTCCAAACGTTTCTTTTTTGTTTCTTCATCGCTTACAATAGTGCATATTCGTCTAGCTAAATTATACGGTACATTATTTTTACACTGCTTAGGGTGACATGACTTAAAATGTAGATATTGGTGGGTATCTGTAACTTTATAAAATATGTCTGTCTTTAACAAAATTTTTATCGTCTTTGATAATTGTAATATCCAAGAAATTAATTGAGTTACAACTGACGTTCCATTTAAAACCAATTGCTGGATGTAATTTGCTTAGGATATTATGTTAATTATTAATATCTCCAAATTCATATTTCCAAAGTGTCTCCTCTAGATATCCCATGAAAAGTGTGGCGCAAGTAGGGGCCATTTTTGTTCCCATCGCAGTACCCCGTTTCTGTACATGATAAGTATCATCAAAATGAAAGGTGTTATTATTCAGTATGAACTTTACATCATCTAATATAAATTCTTGGGAAAATCGTGAATTGATTTCTTCAGGATATTTACTAATCCAATATGTTATACCTTTTAAACCTTCACTGTGGGGTATTAGTGTACAAACTATTAACATCATATGTAACGAAAGTTGAGTCAAATGGTAATTCTTCAGGTAGGTGTGTTAAAAAATCTAAATCATGCCGATCGACGCACGACCGCGCGCAATGAGGACGATTCCCATCTAAATTCTCCGGATTTCCCCAAATCTACGCTGGTGAGAAGTTGTTAGAGTTTTATCTTATGAGTAGAATTATGTATTATAAGTTGGAGATCATTTCAGTCATTATGGCAAATATCAAGAGACAGTTGGAAACGCCAGAAAAGTGAAAATTCTCGCCCGTGCCGAAGAAGGCGAATGTTAGGGACTCGCAGGCCGCTGAGCACGGCGACGGAGTCGATGCAGTACCACCCCCATAGTTCGCTCAGTTCTTAGTCCGATTCAACCTACTGGAGGAAAGAATCGACTCTAAGGTGATAAACAGACTGGAAGAAATTGCTCGCAAATCTGACGAAAATGAAGAAAAGATCAGTGCGTGCTGTTTGCAGTTAGATGATCTTGTGACTGAAGTAAAGTCTCTGAAAGAGGAGAAAGAGGATATTCTAATGAAATTAGACGACTTGGAGAATCGTGCAAGACGATGCAACCTAGTTTTGCACGGCATAGATGAAAACCGTCAGGAAACCTGCCATGAAACAGTGGAAGCTTTCTTCTCTGACTTCGTGGGTGTTCCCCAGAGTGAGTACTTGATTTAAAGATGTCATCGCACTCCAACCGTCCGTACGGAGTCCACTGATGGAGAGGAAAAGTCTAAACCCAGGATCATTCATGTTGCACTCTCTACGTTTTCATCGAAAGAAAAGTTGCCAAAGGCATGTATTGCCAAGTTAAAGCTCGACGGAAAATTCAGGAATCAGAAGGTGTTTGTATCCGAAGACTTTTCACGCCGTGTACTTCACATGAGGAAGGAAAGGATGGACAAGTTGAAGAGTCTTAAGGAAGCTGGGAAGAAACCGTTCTTCATGTACCCAGCGAGATTGGCCTATCGTAACAAGGATGGGAAGCTAATTTTTGTGTAAGAAATAACAACTTGATCATTCATGAACAGAGTCTTTTATTCCCTGTTAAACTACTGCTTTATTCATTTATTAATATAACATTTATTTTTTTTTCTGATGTCTTTTTTTTTTTTGTAGCAGATTATATTTGTCTTGTATTATTGATGATAGCCTGATTATCAGTATTTCTTATTACATCTCCTGTAGTTTCATCTGGTTAGTTTTGAGCATTGTACATGTGCATGTACCTTCATGGGCTTGTTTTTTTTTTTAGCAATGTGAGATATGTTTTAAAGGTATTAAGAGTTTTATCATGTATATAAAACTACATTCGTTTAACTGTCGAGGGTTGCAGGACTACGTCAAAAGGAGAAAGATTTTTCATTATTTTCGCTCTCTTGATTGTGATATATTGTTCCTCCAAGAAACTCACTCTCGTAGTGATGACGAAAGATCATGGCATTCTCAATGGGGCGAACATGCCTTTTTTGCTTCCTTTACCTCTAATAGTCGGGGTGTAGCTATTCTTATTCGAAACACAATAAATCTTAAGGTGAAATCCCTCTATAGGGACCCAAATGGAAATTTTTTAGTTCTGAATTCCACTCTAAATGAACTTCCTTTAACTCTTGTAAATGTATATGCTCCAAATAATGACGACCTTGACTTTTTACTACAGTTATTTGCTGAAATTGACAAATTTGACATTTCGTCTTTATTAGTAGCTGGTGATTTTAATACTGTCCTTGGCCCCCTTGATTATCAAGGTTCAAGGCATCAACACTCCAATATAAAGGCAGGTGAAATGCTTTCAGTAATAATGGAAGAATATGGTTTGTGTGATGTTTGGAGATCTTTTAACCCCAACTTGAAAAAATTCACAAGACATCAAAAAAACCCTCGAGTCTTATCTAGGTTGGATTTTATCTTAGTCTCTAATAATTGCTTAAATAATTGTAAAAATTCCAAAATTTTGCCTAGAATTCAATCTGATCATTCAACGGTTTCTGTCCATTTCATTGATAATCAACCTCTCAAAGGTAGAGGATACTGGAAATTGAATACTCATTATTTGCACCATGATACTGAATTTATCAATTTGATAAAGGAAAATATTAAGGCTTTTAAGGTCATTCATAAAGACTCCCATTGTGATGCTAATATATTGTGGGACTCTTGTAAATGTTTTATTACTGGGGTTGCCATTGAATACTCTGCACGAAAGAAAAGGCCTGGATAGGAATAAAGAAAAAAGCAAATTGCTAGAGGGCATTGACAAGATCAAATCACAATTATCAACAAATAATTTAGTCTTACCGGATGACCCTTTGTATTTATAGCTGGAAGAAATGGAAGACAAATTGAACAAAATTTATGATTTCGAAACTAGAGGATTGACAATTAGATCTAGGATAAGATTGTTGGAGGAAGGTGAAAAGAGTAGTAAATACTTTTGTAATTTAGAAAATAGGTCTTGGCAGAATAAAAATATCAGTAAATTGAAAGATAATGTCAATAACTTGATTACGGATTCCAAAGATATCTTGAATAATATACATGATTTCTACAGTAAGTTATACTCTGTTCCTAACAATTCAAATACTTCAAACACTATTGACAATGATGCTTGTGAAGCGTACTTGAATAACATTAATATACCGGAGTTGCATGAGGATGATAAGCAGTTTTTGGAGGCCCCTCTTTCTAAAAGTGAATTGTTCAGTGTGGTCAGGTCTATGAAAATGAATAAAACTCCAGGATTAGATGGATTGCCGGTTGAGTTTTATGTAGTTTTTTTGTCTGATATTTGCGATATATTATTAAATTCTTTCAATTTCTCGCTGCAAAACGGTTCTATGTCGGCATCCCAAAGGAACGGAATAATAACTCTTCTTCCCAAGAAAGATAAAGATCCTATGTTCATTAAAAATTACAGACCAATTACCCTTTTGACTGCTGACTATAAAATTCTAGCCAAATGCATCGCCAACCGTTTGAAACGCTGTCTACACTATCTTATTCATGCGGACCAATCTGGTTTTATGCAAGGGAGAAATATTGGTCATAATATCCGTTTTATTTTAGATATTATAGAGTATACTGAGGCTAATGATACTCCTGGTTCAATTATTTTACTTGATATTGAGAAGTGTCTCCCATAATTTTTTATTTCAAACCCTAGAAAAATTCAATTTTGGCCATAAATTTATTGATTCCATCAAAACTTTGTATTCTGCTCGCCAGAGCTATGTAATTAATAATGTTTTTTTTTATCTGAACGCATTTCAATGAATAGAGGCATTTTCCAAGGTTGTCCAATTTCCCCCTACCTTTTTCTTTTTGTTATCGAGATTATGGCACTTTCTGTGCGTCAAAATGATCTAATAAGAGGTATCCCTTTTGTGGATGAAGAGGCCAAAATATCTTTATTCGCAGATGACTCTGTTTGTTTTATTGATGGGTCTGACAACTCCTTTTCTCAGCTATTTGAAACTTTATCCAAGTTTGGTCATTATTCTGGGTGTAAACTTAACTTTAGTAAAACAGAAGAGATATGGATTGGCTCAAAAAAGGGATGTCTGGATATCCCCTTCACTAATCTTGGTGTATCATGGAATAAATCTGAATTTAAATGTTTGGGAGTCACCGGGTCTTTGACTTAAATTATAGAGTTAAATTGAAAAGAATTGAGCAAGCCATAAGTTGTTGGCGTATGAGAAATCTTTCTCTAATTGGCAAAGTGTGTGTTATAAAAACATTGGTATTACCTCAACTGATATTTCTTTTTTCTGTGCTCTGTATTAAAATCCCTCATTCCTTTTTCAAAGAGTTGAATATAATATTTTTAAAATTCATTTGGAACGGTGGTAAGGACAGAGTCCAGAGACGGATTATGTGTAACAACTGGTTTGAAAATGATTGATCCCTTAACTTTTGCTAATGCTCAAAAGATGGTCTGGGTGAAAAATATTCTTGATGTAAATTATATTGCTCCCTGGAAATGTATTGAATTATCCTTTTTTAGAAAAATTCAATGATGATATTTCTTTTTTGTGGAATTCCTTTGCTCCAGAAAGTATTCTTAAATCACTGGGTAATATCCAACTTGCGGAATCTCTTCGTGCTTGGTATCTATACAGAGAAGAAGCTACTGTAGAATTTTATGGTCATAAATTTTCAGAACTAAGTGCTTGTGCTTTGGTTCAACAGGTCTATTCGTTCAAAATCTAAATCCTACTTTTTTTTACAAAACCTGAAGAATTAGTATTAGATTTTGGCATTCCTTTTGGAGATAGAAGAAAATTTAATTTCTTAATTAAAAATATACCTGAAAAATGGATTAGGAATTTTTATGATGATATATTTGGGGTTCATGAAACCATAGTCCAAAAGCTTTTAAGCACAAAGAAAATCCCGAAGTATACATATATTACTCTATTTGGCTCTCATGTTCCCGACAAAAGATATTGATATTCTTATTGGTGTGATCGTTTACCTGTACCTGTTACTTTGAACTGGGAAAAAATACACATTTCTAACTTTTTTTGTACTGTTTTGTATGAAAATTGAGATCCTTTTATTTTAAGATATTTCATAAGGCTATTGCCCTAAATGATTTTCTCTATAAGATTAAAAGAAGAGATTCACCATACTGCTCTCTGTGTGAAACAAAATGTAAGACAATGGTGCATTTATTTTGCGAAATGTGATAAGGTCGCTCCAATCTGGCAAGATGTTTTGGATGTAATCTTTCAGAAATGTGAAAATTCTATCAATGTATCTAATTTTAAAAAATTGTTTGGTATTTGCAGCGATAAGTTTCTTACATATTTATTTTTGCTTCTGAAATACTATATTTATACTTGTAAGTTTAATAACAATCTTCCCAATTGTATTGCATTTAAATGCTTTGTGAAGAGACAGAGAGAAACTGAATACTTATTAGCCAAAAAAGGAAACAAATTACCAGTTCACTTCAAGAAATGGCGCTTTGATTTATGATTTTCCATATTTTCTATGATATGCATCAGGTAGTTCAAGATCTCTCTTTCTCACAACTATACACCCTCACCTTTATTTTTTTTTAATGTTAATTTACTTCCGCAACCCTCGACACATATGCCTTTGTTCTTCATCATTTGTATAATTTGTAATCTTGTCTTTTTTAATTTTAATCATTCAATCTAATTATCTATGAATAGTGTAATTTCTTTTTGATTTGTAATAAAACACACACACAAAAAAAATCTAAATCATCCCTAATGAAACTTTTCACTTTATTAGTAAGAGGTTTTAACAATATATCAATAAATTTGCTTAAACGGTGTGTTGGACATACTGGTCCAGCTATGATTGGGCGCATTTTTAATTTATTAGGAGCGGGACACTGAATGTATTCTAATTTACTTTTTATTACTTCATTTTCAATTTCTGAACTTTGATGTATCTTCGGAAGACCATACATATTGCTCGTTTTATGTCCAAATTTTATCAAAAAGTCATATTCTTTATCAGTAAGACATTCTTTATATTTATTTATCATTTTAATCATTTCCTTTTTTCTTTTATCATCAAGGTTAGTTTCTAGTTTCAAATATGTTTCTTCATCTTTTATGATCTTTCATTTTTGAAGCATAAATATCTACATCCATGATTACAAACGCTCCTCCTTTGTCAGCTTGTTTCATAATAATATTATTATTTTTAAAATTTTGTAGCCATCGCCTTTCTTCTGCATTAATGTTACATTTAGGTTGAATTTTCTGATGTTTTCGCATGTTACTAACAGGTACGATCACTCCTGAAGAAATAAACTGAAAGCGATTGTGGAAATCAACCTGTGGATATATCTGCTGTGTCATTATTCTCTGAGTGAACTTTATTTTTATTATATATATATATGTACATATATACTTAACTACTGTTTATTTCATTAAACATTAACTAAAAAAATAAAACAGCTTGCAAATAGGTCTATATAGAAAAAAGGAGTATTTCTCAGTATTCTAACTTTATTAACTCACACACAGTTTTGTCATCATAATTATTAAAAAAATTTGAAATATAGGCATAAAACGACGGAGAATGCAGGGACAAATTTTGGTCACATAGACATGCAATCGATATTCCCCTCCTTTTTGAAATTTTCACATAATAGTCAATTAGTCATCGATTTTCGCGATGAAGACAGAGGAAGAAGAACTCCCTTCCGCACGGGCCCTGTCTTTCCCCATAGGTAGTTTAAATTAAGGCGGCTCCCCCAGGAAAGATCAAGACTTCACCGATGTTGATGAGCTCTCTGATGAGCTCTCGTTGCTCATCGACGGGTAGCCGCAACCCCGCACTTCGGTACGGGTGCGGGAGAGGGGTTTTTCCGACTCAATAGTTTGGTTGTTTGTCCCTTTTTTTCTATCACCTCTGTTTTGTTCGGTAGTTTGTTTCTCTTTTTGTTTGTACTGATAAAAATTACAAAATAAGCATCAGGTTTCATTGGTGCACTTCCATGCCTATTTGACACTTGTCCGAACAGTTTTCTCATCGTCAATATATATCAGGATATATATATATATATCAAAACTCACCTGCCCCCGACAAAGGAATTATTTAATAAGGTTGAGGATTTGTCAATCTGTCGGTCAACTGAATCTGGTGTCGCCGAAACCACTAACCCGTCTCCGTGGTCTAGTGGTTAAGGCATTGGCGTTCTAAGCCAACGACCCGGTTCGATTCCCGGCGGAGACATTTTTTCAGCCTTTGCAAAAATTCAAAAAGGGAGGACAGCTCTGGGAACTTTGATTGAGCTACGCAACGTTATTCTCGCAATTTCTTTCACATATATATATAGATATATATATATATATATATAATGTCGTGGTGACAATTACTGTATTTATTACTTTAATACAAAAAAAAAGTAAAGACCCAATTTATTCTAAATTTATATATTAGTACATGTATTATATGAATCACGTGCATGACTGAGTTTAAGTATGGATGGAAATAGGGAAAATAAAAATTTGCTTTGTTGTAAACCGCACAAGCTATGAATCTTGTTTTTTTACTTGTTTTTTTTTTCCTCTTTGGCTTATTTTCGTTTTATTATAAAAAAAAAAACAAATATATGAACAAAACAAAAAAGAAAAAGGAAGAGCCGAGAAGGAGCAGGCAAAGAAAATGAAAATGAAGGGAAAAGATAAACGATATGTAGAT